>CM067501.1:35078243-35403243 GCA_034509495.1 Acestrorhynchus altus
AGATCAGTAGTATTGCATGTTTTCTGAACAATGTCAATATATAAACCACAACTGTTGATTAGCCATCAATCGTAAGTATGTTTGATGTACAGTTTGTTTCCTCTCACTGTATATATTTGACAGATGAGGAGGTTGAAAAGGACCTGGAGGGGGCAGTAGGGAGCACATCTGCCGACCTTGCTGGGCTGAGCTCTGATGAGGATGCTGAAAAATGCCCAATCTGCCTCAACTCCTTCCATGAGCAACCGGTAGCCACCCCTGAGAGCTGTGAACACTACTTCTGTCTAGACTGCATTCTCGAATGGGCCAAGGTGAGCCGGGCAGGATACGGAGGTTGCACTCTAGGATCGAGGTGTAGGACCTGTCCAAACTCAACTAGCCGTTCTTCATGATCAACTTAAAAGGCATTTTCTGTTTGCCAGTTGACGAGTTTTCAACGCATCACCCTTAGTATTTGATCGCAGTTTGTCTGAATGTGTCATCGTTTCTTTTGTCATTAGAACGCTAACTCATGTCCTGTAGACCGGATAGTCTTCAGCAATATCCTCCTGCGATCATGCTATGGAGGCAAAGTCCAGAAAAAGGTAACATGTTCTTAGATTTGTGCTCTCTGACTCTAACCTGACATGTCTATATCCAGATGGCCACTGTTCATATTAAAGACAGTTGTTATATGTCTGTGTAGATTATGGTTAAGAAAACTGTAAAGGTTAGCCAGGAGGAGCAAGTGGATCTGGATCTGGAACAGACCAGCTGTGAGGTGTGTGGAGGATCAGATAGAGAAGACCGTCTGCTGTTGTGTGATGGATGTGATGCCGGGTAAGGTGACAAAAAGCAAAAAAAAAAAAACATGTTTATTTTTACTTTAAAAAAGTAGTTTTTTTTTCTTCTGCAAAGTTTATACTGGATATGAAGGTTTTGTGTAACAGCTAAATGGAAATATTAATGTGCAAGCATTTATTGTCTAGCAACCACAGAACTTGTATAGATGCAGTTTCATATAGAAATCAGATAGTTATGTAATATACCGAGGAATAATTCTTCTCTCCCTCTCCTGTTTAAGGTACCACATGGAATGTTTAACACCCCCCTTGGATGCTGTGCCTGTGGAGGAATGGTTCTGCCCAGAATGTGCACCAAACCAACATAACGCAAGTAATGAGCCAGATATTACCAGCTACAACAAAAAATATCCTATCATGATTCCCAATTCATTATGATTACCCAATTCATTTACAGAAGTCAAGGCTCTGAAGTCATCATGTTAAAAAAGTTCAAAATGTTCATGGCAATCAGGCTTTGACTTTACTATTACAAAACATGTTTCATAGGTAGTTCTGTTGTTCTGAGTAGGTGTGAGCAATATGATAAAAAAAATTATATTGCAATATTTATTGCAATACTTTAATACACACACACACACACACACACACACACACACACACACACAATATGCATCAGTGTTAAAAGAATCTTTCAAATCTTTCATCTTCCAAAATACTATTCTATGCATAAGTGTAGGGATTTTTCTCAAAAATGTACTGCATTGTATCCTGCTGAACAGGAATAATTACACTTATAAAATGTGCAGTTGTTTAGTATTTTTTAAATACTGACAATGTACGCCTGTATGCTCAGAATAGTTTTAGGATATTGTGTATTACAATAATGGTGTATCACAATACAACAAAATAGTCATATTGCCTGCCCCAATTACTGGCCAAAAATGCTCTCTTTTTATTGTAAAATTCCACAGATAACTAAATCAATATTATGTGCTATCGCACTTTGGTAGATATTTTAATGTAACGCATTCATTAGTGGGCTAACATTGCATACTGGATTTTATTGTTAATAAATTAATCACTGATTAATAACACCTGATAATTTAATGTTTTAATCTATTAAATATTTAACCCTGCTTCCACTGAAATTACTTTTCTGTCTGTTATAGGAAGTGAGCGGTCAAGTGAGGATGAGGGCCGTGTTCTACCCACCACTAGCCACTCTCAGCCGACCAATTCCAGGCCCACTAGAGCCATAGCACGTACTCAACACAGCGAGAGGGTCCGGGCTAATGTCAACAGACACCGCATCACACAGGCACGCACTGCTGCACAGGTTTGCATGATGCTTTTGCTTGGCTTTCTTATCCTGTGGATGTAATTCAGCATCTCATAGAATTAGAAAATTGAAAGTGTCTTTTAATTTAATTCTAATTTAATTCTTTAATTCTTTAATTCTAATTTAATTCTAAACTGACATTCATCCAGGGAAATATAAAATCTATTTGTTTGAGCAGAGTGACTTATAGTGCATTAAAATCAGAAATCCAGTATCTGTTTGTAATCCATAGTGTTTAAAGCCCAGTATGAAATTCTTGTGATCTTCTATATTGTCGACGTCTTATATATCAGATGAAATATTCTAATACGTATGTAAGCTACATGTAAATACCTTTTTGAATTATTGCAGCAAAAAATATTCTATAAAATATTCACAATATTCTAATTCCCTGGGATGGACCAGTACAAGGATGCCAAACCACATCGAAAACAGGCTATTGTGGCTGCAGGTTTTCATTCTAATCAACCTGCAGGGACGCCTGATTCCACTTACTCATTCCATTGGCCAGTCTTCAAACAACTGATCCTGTGCTTTAGTGTGACAGGAATGAAAAGCTCCACACTGGCCCATTGCAAATATGGTTCAACACCCCTGCATTTGTAGATTTATGGGCCTAACAACTGATGAGTGAATTGTTTTCATTTTCATCTAGACATCAATGTTCTTTTCTTGATGCCAAATCTTTAACCAAATAGTGGATTTTGACCTTTTGAAAGTTGTTTGTCAGTGTAAAGTTCAAGCGAGCATATATATTGATCTTAAGGGAGGTGTATATATATGTGCATATGCATGTACAGTGCATCTGGAAAGTATTCAATGTTTAACTTTTTCCACATTTTGTTTTGTTACAGCCTTATTCCAAAATGGAAGAAATATTTTTTTCCCCTCCAAATTCTACACACAATACCCCACGATAACAGTGAGAAAGGTTTGTTGGAAATGTATTGCAAATTTATTAAAATTAAAACACAAAAATATCATGTACATAAGTATTCACAGCCTTTGCCATGACACTCAAATTGAACTCAGGTGCATCTTGTTTCCACTGATCATCCTTCAGATGTTTCTACACCTGTGGTAAATTCAGTTAATTGTACATGATTTGGAAAGGCCCACACCTGTTTATATAAGGTTCTGTAGTCTAAGGAGACCCAGATCTGGGGAAGGGTATGTAAATATTTCTGCTACATGGAAGGTCCCAATGAGCACAGTGGCCTTCATCATCTGTAAATGGAACAAGTTTGGAACCACCAGGACACTTCATAGAACTGGCTGCCTGGTCAAACAGAGTGATCATGGTAGGAGGGTCTTGGAGGTACTCAAGATCCCAATGGTCATTCTGACAGAGCATCAACATTGCTCTGTGGAGAGTGGAGAAACTTGCAGAAGGGCAACAATTTTTGCAGCACTTCACCAATCAGGCTTATAGAGTCAGAAGCCATTCCTCAGTTAAATGCACACGGCAGCTCGTCTGTAGTTTGCCAAAAGGCACCTAAAGGACACTCAGACCATGAGAAATGAAAGATTGAACTTTTTGGACTGAATACCAAACGACATGTCTGGAGGAAGCTAAGCACTGCTCATCACCCAGCCAATATCATTCCTACAGTGAAGCATGGTGGTGGCAGCATCATGCTGTGGGGATGTTTATCTGCAGCAGGAACTGCGGGACTCATCAGGGTCAAGGGAAAAATGACTGCAGCAATGTACAGAGACTCTGGACTTCAGACTAGGATGGACAACGGCCAGCCAGAGCTCAGATTGATTCCGATTATACGTCACTGGAGATATGTAAAAATGGCTGTGCACCAACACTCCCCATCTAATCTGATGGAGTTTGAGAGGTTCTGTAAAGAAGAATAGGATAAACTTTCCAAAACAGATGTGCCAGGCTTGTAACATCATACTTGAGGCTGTAATTGCTGTAAAAAATGCTTCAACAAAGTGTTGAACAAAGGCTGTGAATACTTGTGTGCTCTATATTTTGTGTGTTTTACTTTTTAAAAAATTTGCAAAGATTTCAAACAATCTTTTCCCGCTTTCATATTGTGGGGTATTGTGTGTAGAATTTGTAGGGAAAAAATGAATTGAATCCATTTTGAAATAAGGCTGTAACAACATAAAATGTGCAAAAAGTGAAGCACTGTCAATACTTTCTGAATGCACCCTGGGAGTTCCCTGGGGCTTTAACCTGAAAATGACTTTAGGAATTAACCACGTCTTCACAATTGTCTAAAAGTGTGTTAGTGTGTTTATCAAAAATACTCTACTGTGCAGAATTTTTAGGCTCTCTTAAAATTGTAATGACTGACTGTATATTAGAATAAATTTTTGAATATATTATTTCTACAGAAAGTTGTGGTTTTCCATCAATGTGTTCATTCAAACATTCAAAGCTCTCCTCGTGAGAGTCTAGAATTATTTGTAGTTCTCGTCCAACACCTTTTTGGTAAATAAGCTCTTAACTGAACACATCCAACCACATGCTGCCTCGGGGCATCCAAGAGAACCTATGCTTTTCAAGCTAGTTAACAAGTCTCAACTGCTTTCGTCAAAAGAAATTCTTCTTCCTTTTCACTCTATTTATGTTTATCTGTTCTAATGTGATCTGTAGTCTGTACAGTGTGAACTCTTTTTACTGAGAGAAATGTTTTTAAATATAGTGCTTTGTTGCCTAAAACCTCTGCACAGTACTGTCTTTTGTTTTTGTATTGTAACTTACAAACAATGCATAGAGTATGTTGCTAAGCTGAACTGTTTTGAACTGTCGTGGTCTAATAGCATCGCTTGGACAGGGGTTTGTTTTGTGTAGAGGTATTTTGGACTGAGTACCGTAGTCCAATATACGTTTTTATGCATGTTTGTAATGCATGTTGAGTGAGGGCTGATGGTTTTTCTTGCCAGTTTGCTCCCCGTTACCTGATGCAGTCCACTTGGCTGGATGAGACCATTAATGCTGTTGTGGCCGGACTCAACACAGCTGTGTATGTGCGGGACTTGACTCCCCGTCCACGATCCCGCAAGAGACGCAAGACAGGTAGCTAGTTCAAATTCTGAGGCAAATGATTCATGTAACTTTTTTTAACTGTTTAAGACCTGCCTGAAATGGTAACAGCATGGTTTCTATATTATCTAATGCTGCATATCTTTTAATTACAATTTTTAATTCAGCTAAAAGAAGAAAAATGAAAAAAGAAGGCAAAGCTGCTGGAGGTAAATCATCAAGCACAGGGGTAAGGAGACGAAAGCGTAAAGTGAGGAGGGCAAAATCAAGAAAAAAATTGGTACGTCTGTTTTGAATTTTGTACTTAAAATCTCCCATGGCTTTTCCTGTGCATAAACCGCTAATTATGGATGTTCTGAGCTGAACCAGATACAGTTATGTTGAGTATCAGCTGATTCTGATCGAAAGAACTTTTCAGTCTGGGGATTGTGCCAGTCTGCTACTTAATTATTGTTTTTAATGTATGAATAATGTGAGTAATTTAACTGCGAGTAAACATGGCAACAAACTCAGGATTTGCAACACCCTGTTGAACATGCTATGAATAGCTAGCAAAGAGGCTAAAGCAAGAGTGCAAATCCAGCAAAAAGCCAGCTATGAACACGCAGCTACAAGCAAGTTCTAAGCCAATTCATAGTTGCTTTCTAGAACAAAACGTTTGTCCCATACCCTAGTTTGAGAATTTTTACATTAAATGAAAGACATTTATTCTTTGTTTGAGAATTGTAATATTTGTTTATGCTGTCAGTCTAAGTCAATTCAGGTCAGACTTATTTTTAAATCTGAAACTGGAATGGGCCAAGAAAATTCAGTGCATCCATGTTAAATATGAAGTCATGTAACATTGTCTAACTATAAATGGCTTTATATTACACACATAATGCTTTATTTGGGAGTAGATGTTCACTACATAGGGAGCAGTGAGGTGTTTGACATTCAGACTTGGTTTTATGTTGCTGTAGGAAGTAGTAGTTACTTCTTGCTCTCATTTTTGTGTGTGCAGTGAAGTAATAAAGAGCTACCATCTGAAAATGTCCCTCATTTCTGCAGGCTAAAAGTAGTCAGAGTAAACATGGTTGGGACTTAAAACAGACCTGTCAGAATATATCTATTTAGAATTACAAAGCATATTCTACTGAAATGCTCTTGATCAGCATCTGAAATTCATTGAATAAATATGGCCATATGCTGCTTTTGTCTTAGTCTTTTTTCTTCTCCTAGGTTGTGAAGAACACCACCACTCGGGGCCGAATTGCACGCAGTCTTGGCATTAAGAAGCCTGTTCGTAGCTCTTCTATCCCCTCTGTGTACCGTCCGTCTGAGCAAACATTGGGCAGTATGAGGGCTGACATTGGAGCAGCTTCCCTTTCTATTTATGGAGACCCTTTTGACCTTGACCCCTTTGATAATGAGTGAGTCTTTTTATGTCTGTTGTGGGTAACATGCCATTTTACACCTTATTAACTTTACCTCTTTGGCCTTAATTCATGTACAGTTTTATGCATTTTCAGAATGCTTTGCTTCCATCAGTAATGTAAACTCTGGGATTGTGAGCTTAAAGAATGAATCACTGTGTTTCAGGGAAGAGGAGGTGCAGCAGACACGAACTCCATCTTCTTTGCTCGAGGCTAAGCGGCGAGGTTTGTCTCGTTCTGCCTTGCGCTCACACCAGCCTGTAGCAAGACCCATATCTGCTGGCTTACCAAGGTGACCCAATTTTGTATTTAGGTTTATATGCTCAGGTTTTGATCGTAGGATAACTAGGCTGTCATACAGGCCAGTGAAGCAAAGAGATTAAAAATACGTTATCAAATTGTAAGCTTATGATTAATATAAGACAGTAACAAGACATGAAAGCAAGAGAATACATTCTGTATAGGCAAGTGTCCTTTAAAAGACTTGCCAAATTGGATAAATGTATGATCTTATGTGTAGATTTGATTAATGTGTGCCTTTGATTGATGTGCTTTTCCGGGTTTGTGTGTGTGGCTGGTTAGCAGACGTGGACACAGTATTCCTCAGATAGAGGAGGCGGCTGAGGCTGCTCCAGTGCCAGACCTCTTGGGCAGCATCCTTAGTGGTCAGAGCATGCTACTTATGGACAGTTCTGACGTAATCATAAATAGAGACGGCTCTCTTAAGGCCACCAAACCTGGTAAGCCTGTTGCAGTGATTTACTTTTGATTTCGTAATTTTCTATTTAATAAGAAAAACAATGAACGTTACTGAAAAGGATGCTTTTCAACATGTCTGCTTTACAACTTGCATGTCAGACTTCCCTCGTTTTTTTCCTTTCAGTGAGTTTGTCTCTGCCAAGGAACAGCATCTCAAATGGTTCCACTTCAGGAGAATCTGTAATCACACCTACAAGTCCATTTCAATCCAACAGACAGCCTTCAACTTCATCCTCCAGTTCCAACCCCTTAAAGAGACCTTCTTCACAAAGTTCCTCTCCACCGACACCCATCTCACCCACTGAACCCACTTTACGCACACCTGCATCCTTTCCAGGTCACCAACGTATGAATACGCCACTACCCCAAAGTCAGCGGGCAGCCTGTGGGGTCAGAGGCCAGCCTCCAGCTAGGGCTACAAGTGGTGGTTCCGACTCTCACTTAGGAGAGAGGAGAGACACTCAGCAGGTCCCTGCAAAAAAGCCTCCACCCAAGCCAGTATGGGTAGATGTGTCTGGTTTACCAAGGATACCAAAGATTAAAAGGGAAAGCAGTTCTGAAGCAAATGGCCACCAAGGCAGTAATAGCAATAACTTACCAGAATCTTCTATGACGAGTTTAGCAGGTGACAAAGGCCGGCATCATACCATTAACCAGCAGGGGGCAAACGAGAGTCGGCAGAGTAGGACAGTAGACAACCATAGACAGAGACTAGAGAGAACTGGACCTTCTTCTTCTTTTTCTAATTCTTTTTCCACTCCCTCGTCATCGGGCAGTGTATCATCAAATTCACGGCCTTTGTCGTCGTCTTCTATTAGTTTCCGCATCAACACTAGTGGGAACCCTTGGCATGCTCGCCGCGTTTCTGCACCTGGTCCTAGTGGTGTGAAAGATGACGAGTCAGCAAAGCGGACCCAAAAGGACAAACAAATGCTGCTCTCTTCCCGTTCCCACAACAAAAAGGCTTCTTCTGTAAAGAGTGAGGTCTATGATCCCTTCAATCCCACAGGGTCTGATTCCTCAGAGAGTGAAGCTGAGATTGACTGCCCTGAGATAAATTCCCAAAGCACTGTGTCAACACTGTTGAATGTGAGACAAAATGAAGATGTCAAAAAACAGATTAAAACAGAACCCATGGATTTTGATCCACCCAAGGAGGAAGAAAGTACTGGAATGTGTATCCAAGTTAAAAAGGAGCCTGTTTCTTTTAAGGATGAACCATGGCCAAAGCCTCTGCAGCATTTTACTGCTGGGCATAAGCAAATGCAGTCTGAGAGTCTTGCTGCTGTAATGGCATACAGTGGAAGCCCTGCAATCTCCGATACTGAGCGTAGTGTAACTCCTGAAAGCCCATTTACCAAAGCTTTGGATCGCTCCAGATCAAGCTCATCCTCTAGTCAGCAAAGTGATGAAAAGATCAAGATGGAGGTGAAGGAAGAACCAGATGATGAGCCATCTCCTGTGAATGTAACGATGTCTGAGCCTGAGGTCCCAAAAGGCAATTGTCTTTGTGATGAAGTGCCATCAGCAGCAAGCAGCTCTGGTGTAAGTCTCAAACGCAAGGAGAAAGAAATAACATCAGCATGCTCCCAGCCTTCGGAGGAAAAGGTGCACTCTGCTTCTGTTTCTCAGAGCTCTCTCCCCAAGAACTTTGAAAGCACTAATGAAAAGAATGAACACTTGTCAGAAGACGGAAGGCGATCTCGCTCTAGATCTCGAGGCCGCAGGCGGTCTTGCTCGAGATCTAAAGAAAATATACGTTCTCGCTCTACATCTAATGACAGAAATCGGTCTCGTTCGAGATCTAAAGACAGAAGGCGTTCTCGTTCGAGATCTAAAGACAGAAGGCGTTCTCGTTCGAGATCTAAAGACAGAAGGCGTTCTCGTTCGAGATCGAAGGACCGAAGGCGGTCTCGTTCCAGATCGAAGGACCGAAGGCGGTCTCGTTCCAGATCGAAGGACCGAAGGCGGTCACACTCAAAATCTAAAGAAAGAAATAGGCAGACTCGTTCAAGATCTAAAGAACGGAAGCACTCACGATCACAAGACAAGCGACGCTCAACTCGTTCCAGCAGCAATGAGAGCTCACGGAAGAAAAAAACAAAGCACGACAGCCATGATCTTTATGACACCAGAGGGAAAGATGGACACAAGAGGTCCAAGGAGAAAAGGCATTCTCATTCTCGCTCCAGATCGAGATCGAAATCCACAGAGAGGAGAGAGCAGAAATCTTCACACACGTCATCCTCAGTATCGAGGAATGGAGGCGATATGAGTTCCAAAAGGAGAAGGTCTAGATCAAGCTCCAGAGACCAGAGAGGGAGAGTAGATCTGTCAGAGGGGGTTCGTCAGAAAGGAAAGAGCACTGACAAATCCACAGCATCCATTTCCATTGAGGCTAAAGAGACTGATTACAGCTTGAATAGAAATGCACTGGCATTGAAGGAGACACAGTCTGGAGGAAAGCAGTGCGAGACTGGAGTTACTGATGTGTCGATTAAAAAAGAGGATGAATCCAGTGGTCTTGGCTATTCAACATTCACTGAAAGAACTGATGAAATCACAGAGGAGACTCATTCAGTTATTTTGTTGAACAAACCACATGAAGCCAAACCCAAAGAAATCAAATTAGAAAATACCTGGATGTTTGGCCAGCCGGAAGAGGCCCAACTGCAGACAGACATAAAAACAGAGACTGAACAAAGCAATACATCGGTTGAAGAATTAATGAAGCCTGAGGAAATTAAAAAAGAAGAGCTTGCTACCTCTGGAGTCGTTGAAACGTCCCAAGAATTTATTGAAGTCTGTTCTGCATCACCTGGAAATCACTCATTACATCAGGATGACAAAAGTACCAGTGACATTTTAGAGCCACCAAAAGCAGTGAAAATAGAGCAAATATGGTCTGAGGAAGATGACTGTGATGATAATGATAGTGATGGTGCGCTTGTCATTAATTTGTCTGCACCTGACCCTGCTCCTGTGGATTGTGAGAAAGAGATTTATGATGAATTAACAAGCTTGCCTGTGGTGGTGAAGGAGGAGATGGAGGTAGTACCTCTCCAAGCACCATGTCCTGTGAAGCAAGAACCTGTTGACTCATCAGATGAAGATATTAATGTAGACTACTTAATTGACAACTTGGACTTCATTAAGAAGGAGATGAAGGGTTCGGTCACTGATCCACCAGGTGCTACAGACCCTCAGTCTTTTATGCAGGAGGTCTCAGGAGGGGTGAAGCAGGAGATGGAGTCAGCTTTAGTAATGGGAGGCACTAAGGCCAAATCACAGGGAAAAAGAGTTACTTGGAACATACAAGAGCCAGAGGAGCCTCAGCCAGAAAAAATGAGCAGTAAGTGAATTAACATTTTTTACGTTTTTGCATGTGAATACAATCCTGGAGGGCCATAGCAATGGTCACACATCTGACTGGATGATGACTTCAGGTGAAAGGTGTTAATAGTGAGAACATGAAAGTGGTGTGGCTTTCAAGAAGCCTAGAGAGCCGGAATAGTGGCCTAATTAGATTTTTCTCACCAAATCAGATTTTTCTAGGCTGTTCCCACTACCTTTTTACTGTGACCTATATTTGAACTTTCTCTAAACAATGTGCACTTCCAAACTCGCAAAACTCCCAAACTCCCAAAGGTCAGCTCCCAGAGCTTTTCTTTCATTTTTGCCAGCATCACAGGAGCAATCACGGACCTGCAACAGGGCAGGTTGAAAAAACTCACGTTATTAATCCACTTCTTTGGTTTGCTTTTAAGCTTTTTGTTTTCCTTTGATGCTGCAGCCCCGCTGTCCTGAAGCTGTGTTCAGTAGAAACAAGGCCTTTTCATTGGAAACATGAAGCGGTTACATTATGTTTGAACAAAGACATTTCCCTAAATATGTCCCTGTTATCAATATCCCACCCCTGAAAACCTCTCTGTTGTCATCCATTATTCTCTGTGTGAATAATGTGGAATGATGGACTGATGTAAAAGTTGCACGAATCTGGTATGGATTGGATTTCAATGCTACATATGAAAGAGGCCCAAATCAGAAAATTCTGTATATTTATTTTTTTTTTCAGTTCACTGATAAATCAAATGACACATCTGTGTTGTATATGAGGAAAAGATTTCAATTAGCCCACTTTCGCCTGCTGTGTGAATGTATCCAATGTGGCAGCATTTCATGGTTCATTCAAACATTCACTATATGTACAAATGGTTGCTTACACAAATGCCATGTACACACAACTTTATTCTCTCTAGAGAAGTATTGCAAATGAACCAGAACTCTTTGGAGCAATCAAACATGATTCTGTTGGGGCCATGTCACAGAAAGACTTGTCTGGAAAGCAGAGACAGTTACTCCATTACTCCATTTTTTTTTGTTTGTTTATGAACTCACAAGATTCCGTGACCAGTTTTGAATTTTGATCAAAGTGAATCATTTAAATTATGAGCTCATTAGGTTTTTTTTTTTCTTATTGTGGTAAAGAGGTCATATGACTTCTGTAAATATTCAATGGGGTCAGAACTGGTTAAATGTTCATGTGTGTGAATTGTTAAATGTGTTGGAACAGACCCCACTTTTAAAATGAGCTACGTTTTTTCTCAAGCTCTGATAACACACTAGCATCTAGTGCTCTAAGTAAATTTCCACATCTTGTAAAGGGTCTTGGACACATTGCCATGGGTCCTTATGGGTTAATACGTTTGCTTTTGGAAGAAAGAGAAAGTGTCCAAGTATGTTTGTCCATGTATGTCAATTATGGGAATAATAAAGTAAAACACTTACATACATTAGGGGCAGTGTTTAGACAGAATTGAACATGGTGAAAAATGAACTTCCTGTAGGAACTACTAGTTTTTCTACAGAGCACTGCAAAATGAGTATATTTGAGTATATATGAGTATATAATTAATGGTGCAGCATTCACATATTTGGATTTTCTTTCACTGACCAATATTAATGTTTTAATATATACAGTGCTGTTAATGCTTTTAACCTCAGTGTTGATATTCTTTCACTTTCAGAACTTGCACTTTTCAAGCAGAAACTGAAGCAGGAAGGATCCCGGAAGGCTGCGTCCACCTTTTCCACACAGGCCTCTAGTCAGGTAAATTTCCCAACATCACAGAAAGCAGAAAAGAAGCATGCTGAAGTCTGGATATGTGAAGGCTGTGCAAATACATATGATAACCACTGTGTGGCATCATGTCCTGTTTTTGTGAAGAAGCTCGGAAGTCCTGCCATATCGGTAGGGATCTTGTGACTGAAACTGAAAACAGTCAAGAGGTTTTCAAATGAAATGAAAGTGAACCAAGCACTGGGAAATCATAACCACACAGGATGAATGATGGCCTTTTAGGAAATGCTTTTATTTAGACTCCAGTAATTTGACAAAACTTGCGGCTCTTCCTTTAATAACTGGTACATTCAGAGTTTCCATTTGTGGTGTTGTAACGTCATGCCACTTTTTTTTCCAGCTGGCAGTACTGAACTCTCTGTTCAGTACTTGTGCAACACTGTTTGGAAGTAAACCTACTCTAAGACAACACTTAAAATATTGTATACTTATGACCTACTGGTTACTTTCAGCAATATTGAGTCATTAGCACCTTTGATACAGCTGCCATGCTGTTAAGTGAAATGCATTCATTGGGTCCTTTGGGTCCACACACTTACTGCAGCTGTCTAGATCACAATCTGAAATCAACTGTGCATCTCTAGCTTATCTTGAAGATACCATTGTGCTGAAACAACTGTCTCAATTGCATAGGTAGCAGTGTACAGAAATATTAAGTATATCTGTTTTCCTAATTTCTTTGGAGTTGCTCTCTGCTCACATTCTATTCTGGATTTTAGGAAGGAACCCCTGTCCAGGTGGGACCCAAACCAGCAACGGCAAATCTTAACCCTCCATTGCAAGCAGAGGAATGGTCAGACCTCAGCAAAGGAGCATCCAAATCCTACAAAGAAGAGGTACTGCAGGATCCGCATCAAAAAGACAAGGTGTGCTTATGTTCAACAAGTAGCTCGTTTAAAATGACCTTCACTAAATTTTGTCATAGATGTCTGAATTCCCGTAAGAATAAAGGGTTAATTTCAAATTCGTATCTGAATCTGGGAACGCAGCAACATGTAGAAAAATCCCACAAAGGAATAACTGGCTGATAACTGTAATAGTGGAGTTTAATAATTGGTTCTTGCTTTCTCAGTCCCTGTTGAGACAAGTGTCTCAATTGTTCCTACTCATTCCTGTCTCAAAGCAAGTATGAGCTAGTCTATGAGCTAGTCTTTTATGCCCTTTTATTTTCAGACACCTAGTCGTTGTAGTATTTGGTTAAAATAAGTGATTTGCCAAATTAAACCTTTTATGGTAATAAATTACACTTTTACTGTTCCAGACCAGATTAGTGCACCCCATATGGTTAAAAGTTCACTTCAACTGTTCATATGTTAACAGTCTTGTTGGCAGCTGCGGCAATGTGTGAAAGAAGGAAGCCTCTGACTGGCTCCATTCTCCGATGCTCGTTTCTCACTAAGCCCTGCCTCCAAACAATTATTTTGACCTAACTTTTTCATTCATTTCATTCGTTTTTCAATTTTGACGAGTGGGTGGGAGGTCTGCTAATACTGGGTGAAGATGTACTCTTTAAGGTTTCAGTTGGTGTTGCGAGGTGGGTTGTCACATTTTAAGACTGGGTTATGATTATGTAGAGGTTAGTGTGACGTAAGGTGTGTTGATGAAATGAATTTTTGCTACTTCTAGTACATGAAGAAGCTTCATATGCAGGAACGAGCCATAGAAGAGGTGAAGCTGGCCATCAAACCCTTTTATCAGAAAAGAGACATAACAAAGGATGAGTATAAAGAGATCCTACGAAAGGCTGTTCAGAAGGTAAGAGTCTGGATGGGTGGGTAATATTCCTGGAATCACTCTTCTAGGAAGTAGGCCCTTAATTATGCATTGGATTGCTAAACCCTGATCTTTCTTGATAATGTTTCAGTTTACTTATTTAGACTTGAAATATAACTTTTTTTAATTTGGTGTTTGGCTCACCCCCTCTTTCCATAAAAGGTGTGTCACAGCAAGAGTGGTGAGATAAACCCAGTCAAAGTAGCCAACCTGGTGAAAGCGTATGTGGATAAGTATAAACACGCCAGGAAGCATCGTAAAGGAGAAAGCTTCGAGCAGAGTCAAAACACTGAAGGCCCGAAAGACTCTGAAACACCAGGTTGATGATCAAACCCAGGAATGACTTCAGTGCACACAATTTATAAATTCAACTTCCCTGAAATCACATGACTATAAGGGCTCAACAGGTAGTTGTTTGATTTGTGTATAAGACTTTGCCTCTGTATAAAGAATTACTGACTAGGTGGGAGGAGTGGTGGGGTTGAACATATCCAGATGTACATGTTGAACCCACTTGTATACCATCGTTAATGACTGTATATTTAGTCAGACTTTTTACCATGTTAGTGCGATGTAGTAGAAACATTGACAGGACCTGTTTTATTTTATCAAGACATTTGATAGACATGCTTTGTAATTATTGGACAACTGAGGTCACTTTTTTCATGGGTTTTGTTTGCCAGTGTTGCGGCATGTTGTACTGCTGTAATTAAAGTCTGGAGAATGTATGCCTTCAAAACGCAGCACTGTTCAGGAAACACAAAGTGTTGTTCTAAAGTATTTGGACACTGCTAGCATGGATACAGGTACACAATGTTGTTCAAAAGTTTGGAATCATTTTTGATATTAATGTTTTGCTGTTTTATGTACAATAATATACAGTGCAGACTGAAATAGTTTATACTAGAAAACAAAGGTCCATTTGAATGCTCATATTCAACATTTAAGGTGTTTTAATAACAAATTACTTCAACAATAAATAATGTGCTATAATTATGTATTTATTGGAATCTTTGTGATTGTTGATAGGCTTTCATTTTATTACCGTTTAATGCAGTTATTTTAGAAGCAGCTCCAGCTCTGTTCACAATATGAATGCCTTCATTTTTGTTTATTTTTACAGATTCTCAATATTTATAAAAAAAAACCCAACACCACACTAACTGAGGGTGCACAGGACAAATATAGATTACAACCATGTTCTACTTTATCTGGAACTGCATGCTTTTGCAGGAGAGAAAACAGATTCCACAGCATCCACATTTTAACAGTGATTCTAAACTTCTGAATGGTGGTGTGTATTCAATCAAAATTAAATTGCATTGGCGCAACCTGTACTGGGATGGATCATAATTGGATGAGACCTGTAAAATAATGGCACGCCAGAAATTCTCAGTATGTGCACTGGTAGTGGTGTATGTACCTGTGTGAATATGTAAATGTCTGACTGCGTTGCAGGACCGTTGTATCAGCCTAAGCTGTGCTGGTCTTTTGGTAACAGTGGACTTTCGTGAAAGGTCCTCCAGGAAACATTTCATAAAGAATAGGATTATTTCGGACTGAATGTACAAGGAAGAGTATATTCATTCCACTTTAAGATCTGCTTACAGTGAGAACTTTCCAGTGTCCAGTACTTTTTTTTAAACAGTTTTTCAGAGTAATAATGACTAGATTTAACCTTAATGAATATTGTACCATGGCAGAACTGAAATGTACAATTTACGTTCATCTTAAAAGAACATTTTTGCATTTTGTTCTCATATATTAGCTACATAGCACATGCTTAACAACTGTGTTTTGATTAACTGAACTTAAACCCATACCTACTCAATGTGTTTGCCAATGCATTTCTGATGTTTTCCAATTATATTTTGTGTTCTTGTTTTGTGGATGCATTGGACAGCGGTTTGGGGAGAGGGAAATACCAGGACATAGTGTGGTCAGAGTAGTCCTGCAGTGCACCATTAGAAGAAGATGGGGCTGTGATTGTGGCCTGCCTTGAGGTATATTCTACCAAGTGATAGATTTTGTCTTTGTGAAGACAGATCTTTATGTAAGGTGCTTGTTTTTCTCCTTTTCCAATTATTTGTTTCCCCTCAAAGTACAGTTAAAAAGTGTGCAGATGATCAAAGGAAGCTTTATCATATTTTTGTCAAGTGTTCTTTTTTTCCTCTTACAATACAAAATGCTGTCCCGTTGGTTGAGCGTTGACTAATTTTAGGCTGCACCAGTTGTGGTAATGCATGAGGATTGCGAAACCTCTTTGTTAATAATCTGTAATTAGGCTTATTACAGTGGAAAATGGGAGACGTTTCTCATAATGCGGCAGCTTGGTGATCTCCACCTGTATGGTGTATTGCTGTACTTGATTCTCATTGTGAACTGGAGAATCCATTCTGCTGTTTTGTAAATATGTTTCTTTAGAAATTTATTTAATAAAAGAGAAAAAGGAAACAAATCCTTTTTTTTCATGCTTAAAATGTTTGTAGTTTATATACACAAAACTACCTCTAGTAAAATGAGTTGTTTGGAGGGTTTATATAGTAAAGTTGCAACAATATGAGATTTTTTAATGTAAAATCACAGTTTTATGGCATCACAGTATACAATATTTCACAATTCTTCTCAGTTGTACTGGTTTAATTAATTAAATGGTTGCTTTGATTAAATATTAACACGAGACACATTTAAGTTGAGGTTTTTTTTAAAATATATATCATCTAATAATTATTTGATCTACTGATTACTTTCAGCATGAACTGATATACCACTGCAACCCTAGTTTATAGTAGCAGTGATCTAATAATTTTGCATCTCATTGCCCACCTGTTAATAACTAGAAACCATAATTGACAAGAAAACATTTTAAGTGCAAATGCCTTTTTTCACAAAGTTTTGTTATTTAAAGTGCCGTTACAAGCCCGGTATGGAGTACTGTATCTCCCTAGGATGGGCCGGGGGACCACTAGAGATAGAACTAGATGCTTTATGACCCATTGTTGGTCCCCAGCCCACAGGCTGATCTATGCTAGGCAACAACCAAGGCACAAATCTGTAAAGTATGGTGTAAATATTTATTTGTTCTCAGGTTCATACAAAAAATATGGCAGTTTAGTTTAAGATCCAAAACTTAACAAAGAATAATTTAATGTAACAGAGAAGAAAGTACAAGAGTAGCCCTTACAAGGGCAGAGCAAGGGGAATTCTTCATTAGAAGATAAAAATACCCAAACATTAGCGCCACATTAACAAACTGAACGAGAAGGGTTCAGGCTCAGGTTGATGACGGAAAAAAAAAACCAATCCAGTTCTGCGACATTTGGAAATGCTGGTTAAAAGAAGCTATTGTTCCATCTTTCTTTTTTAAGTCTTCATCACTGTCAACAAACTGCTCCCTCAGGGGAAAACCAACAGGTTTATAACCAACAGGTTTATGACCAGCAGGCTGCTGGCGCTTGGGATGTTTCTCAGTTCTGATTAAGTCAAGGTGTTTCCCTGAAACCTCCTACTTATATTAAAACTAGTAAAAGTTGATGGCAAGGTGAGATTGCTCCCCATCTGACAGCTGTTCAAGATACATTTAGTACACTGATCCAGATAGGCTGGGTAAGAGTGAGTTCAGAATGGAGAGGAACTTAGGTAAAGCAGTGCATCTTCAGTCAGCTGTGGGTAATAAGAAGGTGGACTCGATGAGGTCAAACAGGCTGTTGGAGATCTGCAGGCTGATGTTGTCATTGTGCAGGGATGACGCTCCATCCATCTGTGCGATCTTGTGAAGCTCACGACATATCAGAGGCACAACCTTATAGCAAGAAGGAGAAAATGGATCACCGGTCCTGGACAGGCAGGATGAAGATGAAAAAATGAAGACCGTCAGCGCTTACCTTTACAACTATAAGTTTTTTCTCCAGTGGCTTTCCATCTGGGAATTTCTCCCCAAAGCACAAATATATTGTGTAGTCAGGAGATTCACGCTGGTTTGCAATGAAATCCTTGAGATCTGAAAGAGAAGCAGAGGTTCAGACAAGCAACAGCAATACTCCTAATGAAGATGCAAAAGAGTGAAAGGTTCATTCTTTAATCCACCCAAATAAATGAAAACATGGTTCTTCTAAGGTTGGTGTCTCCAACCCTACCCCTGGTGATCTACTCACCCTGCACAGTTCAGCACTAACATGGCTAACACCCAATCAAAGAGCTCAAGAATGTGAAAGCTACATTTTGCAGGATAAGATATCTCCAGGATTAGGGCTGGCTCCTTGGGTTTACAGAGGGTTTGCAATTCACTGATTTAGTACCATTGTCAAACTGTTCGAAGCTGAATAGTAGTTCCTTGCAGTTCTGGGGCAGCTTTTTGGGCTCTGGGTTCTGAATGTCAGCAGGATCTTTGGTGCTGAAAAACACATTGCACTTGTCTTGGCGGAGGCCATAAATTCCCACTTGGCACACCTCCAACAGCAGGCCTCTCTCAATATTGTCCAGGATGCGCTTAGTGTACTGGACCTGCTTGTGGTCAATGAGACCATCGATTGAGGGGAAAGGGACGGACTCGCCGATCAGCTGAGACGGATCGCAGTGGTAGTGAAGCTGAACAAACGGAGATGAATGCCGGACCTTCAACGTCTCAACTTTTCTGTAGTGAATGGAGATCTCCAGCTCACATGGAGAGGGCAGGTTCTGAAATGGAGATGCTGATGAGACACAAGGACAAAGACGGGATTAGAACGCCATTGTTCTAGGGAATACTTTAATGGTTCTCAATCCTGTTCCTGGCCCATCACTGCCCTGCTTGTGTTAGAGTTTTCCTGTTGTAACACACCCAGTTCAGCTCAGAAAGGGCTTGCCAGTCAATTAAGGAGTTGGTATAATATGTGGAGGAATTAGGGAAAACTCTAAAACAAGCAGGACACTTGTACTCCAGTACCAGGATTGAGAGCCACTGCCTTAAAATCTAAGGGCCTTTCCTGTTTTAGGAACTTGATTGACATTGAATAAATAAATTATTTGTTTAATTTTGTATTTATTATTTGGTCTCAATAAAAAATAAAAATTAGTTTTGTCCAAAATTTATTTCAAAAGGTTGTCATTTTATTTTCATTACATTTAAAGTGACATATTTCAAGCCTTTTTGATTTATTGTTTACACTAATTAGTAATTTATTCAAACTAAATTATAATAATTAGAGATTTATTCTAATAATTATAGATTCTGGATTTCTGATTTTCATTAGCTAAATGTCCTACTGAACAACACAACTATTTCACTTTACATGTAATGAATAAAAAATATTTTGAAAATGACCCTTGAATTATTAACAAGAATGAACTTTCATCACCATGTTTCATGATCTAATACATGGATAATATCAAAGTCAGCAAAAAAGATTAAGGTCATGTCCATAAGTCAGTATGTCAAATTAAATGACAGGACTAGTTGATTTATTATATTATATAAAATGCAGTGAAACTACTTGCACAAACCTGCAGTGTAGTGTTGTGTTGGTAGAGCAGGTGCTAGAGCTGGAATGTTACTCTGCGGGCAAGGCTGTAGTATAACCTCTGATAAAGGGTTCACAAAGTTGTTGCTTTGATCTGCTAATGGCTGCAAGTAGCCTCCCCAGGGTTGGATATCTAGAAAAAAAACACACAAATGAAAAATCAGTGAACGAATGGTAGTTGGCAATTTATTAATGTTATAAGAATGTTATTGTACATTTATTATTTACATATGTACAATGAAAATGTTTTAAAATGTTATTAGACTTAATAAATGAAAGAGATGCTAGTAAGGAAGTACCAGGATAACTGAGATGAAGAGTGTCCAGGGTGGCTGGTAAGTCTTTGTCCTGTATAAACACAATGTAGTGAAAGTTAATTGTAAACAAACCATGTTGTTCTTCCAGTAATGGCAAAAATAATCACATCATCAACACATAATTAAATACTATTACAAACAAACCAGTGATAACTAGCATTTTGTTTATTTTTTAGAAAAAGCCCATTTTTGAACTGCATTTAACCAACAATCATGTTGATCAGAGTATTTGGACAGGACTAAACTCAAACTGAATCCATATAATGTAGTCAGAATCTCTAGGATAGGATCTCTATATGCTTTATTTTCTCTTGCTTATAACTACATAACCAACTTTATAGACCCTACTGAATAATAAGCCTAGTGGTCAATAGACTAATCCTTGCCAGTGAGTTTTATTGTATCAGATTTCACAACTGGGCAGTATTTCGAAAATTTACCACCATCATGACGTCTCCTATGTTACACATGTCTTCAATGTGGATGTTCTGACTCTCTTGGAGATCTGCAGAGGAAGATTCATACATCTGTCAAGTCATATGTATATGCATAATCCCCATATTATTTACATGCCTTTGAAGTCTTTACATGCATTTTAAAGGTGAAATTATAGTTCCTTTGTGTTCTTTCTGCTCACATGTTTAATTGATTTAGTATTATTAATTGGTTTTAAAACTATCTACAGAAGAATAGTATATTAATCCATCTCAACAAACTAAAACAATTGGTTATAACCCATCTAGGAGAGTAGAAACTTTATTAGTTTGAGCTCTTATAAAAAACTCTTCTAATATATATAATCATAATACAGTGGTACAAGGAGTTACAGACCCATAAGTCAGTATCAGAGACCAGGATCAGTACCAGCACTGCCCTAAATCACAAACTACACTGGTGGGTGGTGTCTTACTGTTTGGGTGGGTGATGCGGTAGATTTTGTGAGGGTCATCGTGGGAGTCTTTGGAGCAATCCAGCACCATCTGGAATTGCTTGTGGCCGTTTAGAGCACAGCGGAAGTTAGTCTTCCACTTGGCCTTGTCGTTAGGATACTCAGAGATTTTGCCACTGACCACAGCCCACTCCTACATGAGCAAACAGTGTGTTTATTACAATAATGTACATTGAGAAATGTCCTAAGAAGGATTTATAGAAATGCTATAATTTTAAGAATTGCTATGAGTATTTTTCAGTGGTGCTTGAAAGCTTATGAACCTTTTATAATTTTCTATATTTCTGCATAAATTTTAAATAAAACCAACAAATGTTCACAAAAGTCATAAACATAGATAAGGAGAACCAAAGAAAACTAATTTTATTCATGTATGTATGTAATAACGATCCAATATTACATATCTAAGAATGGGAAAAGTATGTGAACCTTTAGGATTATGCATGTGCAAATTCAAGATCATTATTACCCTCTATAGGACTGGTCGACTAACAAAGATCATGCCAAGACCAAGTAACTAATGGCCTTTCACACACTGTCAGATATTTGTTGAACAACAGCGGTGAACATCATCGGAGAAAGCTGCTTCCCAAAACAGAACTACTACTTCAATGAAACAATGAATTATGAATTATACTTGCAAATTCTAAAGGAAAATGTCAGGATATCTGTCTGTGAACTGAATCTCAAGAGAATGTGGGTCATGCAGCAAGACAACGACCCTAGGCACAGAAGTCATTCTACCAAAGAATGGTTAAAGAAGAGTTAAATCAATGTCCTGACCTTAGAATTTAAGCTGTTTTGTATGGAGAAAGGCCTAAAATTCAGACAAGCCAATGTGCAGGATAATCAAGTTAGTTGACCCCTTGCAAAAAAGGGGATAGCAGATACAGAAAGCAAATGTTTACATACTTTTGCCATTTATAAATATGTAATATCGCATCATTTTCCTCAATAAATTAATGAGAAAGTATAATGTTTTTGTCTATTTGTTTTCTATTTGGTTTACTTTATTTACTTTTAGGACTTATATGAAAATCTTATATTTTAGATCAAATTTATGCAGAACTACAGAAAATTCTAGAGGGTTCACAAACTTTCAATCACCACTGTACATATGCTTATCATAAGAATAATTTATTTCACATGTAAGAACTTACTCTGAATATTTTGTTGTCCTCATTGCTGCAGTCTTTCCTTGAGTTGTGCTTCCAAGGGATGCGGAAAGTGTCTGTGCCAGTCATGTGAAGACCTTCATAATTACGACTTATCACCTGCTCAATCAGCCAGGGACCAAACTGAGGCTTTGCCATACTGTTAAAACACAGGACATGGGGTCAGGCTTTAAAAACATTGGAATAGGGTTGTCACTATAACCAGGTCACCACTGTAACACCACTGCAATAAGGTTACCAGTGTAACACCACTGTAACCAGGTCACCACTGTAACACCACTCCAATGTAGTCACCAATGTAACACCACCGGGATAGGGTCACCACTGTAACACATTAGGGTCACCACTGGAACCAGGTCACCACTGTAAACAAGTCACTATTGTAACACCACTGCAATTGGGTCACCACTTTAAACAGGTCACTGCTGTAACACCACTGGAATAGGGTTGCCACAGTAACACCATTAGAATAGGGTCACCATTGTAACACCATTGGAATATGGTAACAAATGTAAACAGGTCACTACTGTAACACCATAGGATGACCACTGTAACCAGGTCGCCACAGTAACACCCCTGTAACCAATTCACCACTGTTACACCATTAGAATAGGGTCACCACTGTAACCAATTCACCACTATAACACCATTAGAATAGGGTCACTACTGTAACCAGGTCACCACTGTAACACCACTGCAATAGGGTCACCACTGTAACAGGATCACAGAAACGTGTGCAGTGGCATACATACAGGAGGGTATGAGCTAATAATCTGCACATAAACTAAATGAAAAGTTGTAAGATAGTTGAATTATGATACACATCCAACCCCATCCAACTCTTTGTTGCTCGGTTTGAAAGCGTGGTGTAAGCACGTCACCTGTAAGCGTGTAGCTACGCGTCACCTGTAACAACAACAAAGCAGAGTTCGAGCTGTTACCTGCGCCCTCAGCCGCCGCAGCTGCTCTCCCGAGTGGCCGAGAGGAGACGGAGCTGCTGCCTTTATACTCGGTGTGTAGAGGAGGAGCAGCCGGCAGGGGCGGGTCATGGAGAGTACTGTCTCTCTGCCGAACAAAAGCAGGCAGCAAAACTGAAGTAAATCCGTGAGAGCTCTGTTTCAGCTCACATTTCATCACCACCTCCAGCAGCAGCAGCCCATTCAGAAAAACATCACTGAACCACACACTGTACCAGTGTTTCAGACACCTGTGAACAAAACCAGAACTGAACAGCTCATTAACTGAGCAGTGAGTGTTACAGGACATCCACAAAGCATTCACAGCGCTTCACTTTTTCCACAGTTTCTTATGTTACAGCCTGATTTCAAGCAGGATTCTTTTGCCATTTATAAATATGTAACATTGCATCATTTTCCTCAATAAATTAATAAGAAAATATAATGTTTTTGTCTGTTTATTTTCTATTTGGTTTACTTTATTTACTTTTAGGACTTATATGAAAATCTTATATTTTAGATCAAATTTATGCAGAGCTACAGAAAATTCTAGAGGGTTCACAAACTTTCAATCACCACTGTACATATGCTTATCATAAGAATAATTTATTTCACATGTAAGAACTTACTCTGAATATTTTGTTGTCCTCATTGCTGCAGTCTTTCCTTGAGTTGTGCTTCCAAGGGATGCGGAAAGTGTCTGTGCCAGTCATGTGAAGACCTTCATAATTACGACTTATCACCTAAATAGTCACAGCCTTTGCCCTGACTCTCAAAATTGAGCTCAGATGTATCTTGTTTTCACTGATCATCCTTCAGATGTTTCTACATCTTGATTTGACACCTGTGGGAAATTCAGTTGATTGGACATGATTTGGAAAAGTGCACAACTGTATATATAAGCTTCCATTGTAGATAGTGCATGTTAGAGCACAGAGCCATGACATCTAAGGAATTGTCTGTAGACCTCCAAGACAGGATTTTATTGAGACACAGATCTGGGGAAGGGTATTTAAAAATGTATGCTCTGTTGAAGGTCCCAATGAGTGGGCCTCCATCATCTGTAAATGGAAGAAGTTTGGAATCACCAGGGCTCTTCATAGAGCTGGCTGCTCTGCCAAACTGAGTGATCGTGGTAGAAGTGCCTTAGTCAGGGAGGTTATCAAGAACTCTAACAGAGCTCCAATGTTGCTCTGTGGAGAGTGGAGAACCTTCCAGGACAACTATTCCTGCAGCACTCCACCAATCAGGCCGGTATGGTAGAATGGCCTGACGGAAGTCACTCCTCAGTAAAAAGCCCCTGACAACCTGTCTGGAGTTTTCTAAAAGGCACCTAAAGGACTCTCAGACCATGAGAAAGAAAAATAACGTTTTGGACTGAATGCCAAGCATCAGATGACAACCAGGCATTGCACATTACCTAGCCAAAACCAATCCTAGAGTGAAGCATGGTGGTGGCAGCATAATGCTGTGGGAATTTATTTCTGCAGCAGGAACTTGGGGACTAGTCAGGGTTGAAGGAAAGGTGACTGCAGTGATGTTCAGAGAAATCCTTCATGAACTGAATATCTCTGGAGATAAAATGGCTGTGCACCAACAGCTCCCCCATCCAATCTGATGGCACGTGAGAGGTTCTGTACAGAAGAATAGGAGAATTGCTGTAATTGCTGCCAAACGTGCTTCAACAAAGTATTGAGAAAAGGCTGTGAATACTTTCTGGATGCACTGTAAATACTCTGTTCAACACTACCCACATAGCAAGCATATATTAGTCTGCTGACTAAAATTTAACACACTAGTTTACCACTGCTGGTCCACCATTGGTGATGCAACCATCATCACCATCATCATCATCATCATCATCATCATCATCATCATCATCATCATCATAACAAAAAACAAAACAAAACAAAAACAAAACTGTTTCACTAGATAAAAGTGTCAGATTGTAATGCTATTGATGCGACATGTCAGATGTCTCAGAATGGATGTCCAAATGGTGTCCTGTGACAATTTTAGAGAATGAAGACGGTTATAAAATGATTTAGTAGAAAATATTTCTGCTGAACCTGCAGATGAGAATAATAAGAAATTAAGGACATTGACTTGGTGGAAAGACTGCTGGTGGAAAATGAGTGATGAAAACTGGCATTATGTTTAATACTCTGTTTAACCATCTGGACTGTCCAGAAAAAGCTGAACAAAATGCTCATGGACTGCCAGCTTTGCTGTGATTGGGCAAACAGTGGTCTCCATTCTCTTGACATCAAAGATAATATTAGAATAAACACAAATAACAAAATGGTTTTTCATCACTGTGTTCATTATAATGTCTCCAAAGCTCTTCTTATGGGAGTCTAGTTTTATTTCTTGTTCTCATCTGACACCTGTTTGGTAAATCAGTGCTTAGTGATGTTAAATCAGGTGTGCTGGTGATGGAGATGAACATGTCCTTGAGCAGGCTGGGGGTGTCCAGGAGAAATCTGGAACCAAGTGTTGTTCTTTAAATAAGCTCACAAAATCTCAGCTTTATTCAAATTCTTGTTCCATTTTACTGTATTTATGTTAACAAGCAAAATAACTCTTATTGCCGAGATAGTTTTTTAAAATAATGTGTCTAAGTGTGTCCAAAATCTCTACACAGTCAATGGAAAGACAGGAGAAAACACAATATCCTTGAAACCTTTTCCTGTATTACTATTGCATGGCAATGGCAGTGGCAATTGAGACTTTATTGCTGTTGCCTGTAACATACATAATGGTCCTCAACTAATTTAACAATGTCATCACCATCTCAGTCCAAAACACACACTCTGGAAACCCATAAAGGCAGGTCCAGGCTAAAATTCCAAAGACACTTAACACTAGACCAACAGCCTGTAGAGTACAATCTTCATAAATTCTTATCTTTCTAATTGCTCTGGGCAGGTCCCTAACATTCCAGCTGGGATAGTCATAGTGATGTGAACTGTAAATAAGGAAATCACATTATGAATAAGAAATATTGCCTAACTGCGAGTAACAGTATGGACTGGAATGCAAACAGGCCTCTTTATTACGAATGTACCTATTGACCATGCCCTCATGAGACACAGAATGAAATATTATACTGCATAATGAAACTATATTGTATTTAATGGGTAAATTGGCTAAACACAACTGAAGAAGAAGAAGAAGAAGAAGAAGAAGAAGAATGAACAACATGTCCAGCCTTGAGGAGCATGGTCTACAACAGCAGAAAACCATATCAGGGTCCACTATTGTCAGCCGGGAGCAGACAGCTAAGGCTGCAGAAGGTCAGAAGTTGGTACCAACAACTTTAAGCCATGGACACAGCCTGCCAGGCTGAGGTGGTGTAAAGGTGTAAAAATGTTTTCATGTCACATTTTGGGTTCAACCTGACCAACTGGGATTATTGCTGACCATGTGCATTGGTTCATCGCCACAATTTACCCACTGGACTTCTTCCAGCATGAGAATTAATCATGTAATGACACAAAACACTTCCGAAACAAGGTTAACTGTACAATGGAAACAGTCATCACAGCTGCATCCAGTAAAAACCCCTTTGGGAGGAGGTAAAATAGGAGTCATAGCATGAAAATGTTCCTTTTGATTTTTTGAGAGCAAAAGGAGGCTCATTACAGTATTGTTCCTCATAAAGTGCCCAGTGAATGTATGTACTCTAAAGAAAAAGGTTTTACTGAAAAATGTGTTATATGATTCATAATCTTTTTAATGGTATATATTTAGTGACCCCCCCTCCCATAGGGTCTTCCATCCTGTTGTGCATGCTTTCTATTTGTGTTGGTAACATACTTGGAGAAGAGTTCAAAAACAATGTGAGCAGCTGGAAAAGTCTGACAGCTTTTGTATCATCATACAGGAATGATATCGTGTGCCATACTGGTCATGCATTACCATAGCACGCTGTTGGTGGCAGTGGATAGAAGAACCATCAATGACATGTAGGAAGGGAACAAGGAAAGGAACCTAAAACCAATGGATTGTCAGAGTGACCTAACAACCCCAACTGCAGGCATTCAGTGAGCAGTGATGACCCACAATTCATCCTGTTAGTGCAAGCTCTATTGACAGATGACTGCATAATGCAGATCTACATGTACGCAGACCTTTATGACAACTGCTCTTAACACCACATTTACATCATCATAGACTGCAGAATGGCAGTGCGTCATCTTCAGTGACAAGTCCTACTTTTGTTTTGTTGGAGATGACCACCGCATACATGTATCTGCTACTCCAACAGCCGTACCGCCAGACTGTGTGGGATTATATTGGACATGCAATCAACAGTCAAGCCCTACCACAAAATCTGCAGGAACTGAGTGAGAATATTTAAGATGCATGGGATGATTTATCACAGTACACCATTAGAAACCACCATGCAGAGACATATTCTCTGGTAACCCCAGTGCTTCCCAACAGCACTGCAATCTGATGCTTGCTTTGGGTGTAACAATTTGTTATGATGATGAGTGTGTATCGTATACTGTAATAATGTAAAACTGTAAATTTTTCTAAGATGGTTATCATGCATTGAAAATGTCATGTTGTTGTATCTCTACAATTTACTAATATGAACTAGTGTTTGATTCATGGGACTGGGAGCTGCGTAGAAGTGTTGAGTGGTTTTCCATTTGGTGTGGAATGCTCTAAATAGTGTGTGTGTGTGTGTGTGTGTGTATGTGTGTGTGTGTGTGTGTGTGTGTGTGTGTGTGTGTGTGGGTGGGTGTGTGTGTGCGTGTGAATGTATCACAAACTGGTTTCTGTGATACAACATCTCTGCAGCAGGTGTTTATCTCTGTGTGTGAGAGTACATCTTTAGGGGAATAACAGATTCCCCCACAGTCTGAACTTTCCTTTCATCCTGCTCTGCATTAAAATGTAGTGTCATGCTATGGATTCCCTTGATTCAAACAGGCACATTATTTCCATATTATTATCATCATCACCGATATTTTGTCTTTTAGACTTTCTTTTGCCAGAAATTGTGTTCTGTGTGAGGTATTAATAAAGTATGCAGTTGAATGCATCACTGTTTACATGCTACCACACCACATGGGGTTAAAGTAGCATGTAGAAGCATGTGGAAGTAATGGCACATGACTTCAAATGGTTCTTTAGGAGCATTTCAGGTTCTTACAGATTTACGCATGTGTCTCCCCTATTAACCTGTGGAAAAAGGAAATGAATCTCACTCTCACTGGTGCACTTCCTTCTTACAGCTATTTGGAAGCGCTGGCCTGTCTACATGTGGTTTTTTTCTATGTGATAATGACCTCAGCTGGTGCCCCCTCCTTCATCCTCATAAAAAAACTACTCTCACATCCCTTTTCTCTCTCTCTCACACACAAAACTCTGATAAGTATAGAGAGTTAGCCGGACCTTGGAAGAGGTGAACCACAGCCAAGCAATTTGCCTTTAATGCTTTGCTTTAAACATTCAAACTGGATTTTATGTGCAATAAACCTCACACAATCATATAGTCACATGAACTTCAGTGGAAAGAATTTTTTCCAAATATTTCAAGCCTTCTTTTACTTTTGATCAGTATGGTTTATAGCTCAGCAAAATCGATATCTCAATCTCTATTAGAACATTTCATTCTGAGTTTGAGGTAATTACTATTTAAAATACTGTATATTTAAATACTGTCTCTAGTTCAGCACATGCAACCACAACCATGGGGAAGACTGCTGACCTGACCTGTTGTCCAGAATACAGAGACAGTGTCAGAAATCTCTTACTTGGCCTAAGGAAAGAAAGAACTGGACTGCTGCTCAGTGCAACATATGCATACAATAGAAAAACAGAACTTAATATTTGGTACAGAAATCTTTGTAATTACAGAGGTCAGACATTTCCTGTAGTTCTTGACGAAATTTGCATACACTGCAGCAGGTATTTTGACCCACTCCTCCATACCGATCTTCTCCAGATGTTTAAGGTTTTGGGGCTGTCACTGGGCAACATTGAGTTTCAGCTCCATCCAAAAGATTTTCTAAGGGGTTCAGTTCTGGAGACTGGCTAGGCCACTCTAGGATCTTCAAATGTTTCTTAAGGAGCCACTCCTTAGTTTCCCTGGCTGTGTGTCTCAGGTCACTGTCTTGATGTAAGACCCAGCCAGGATTCATCTTCAATGCTCTTACTGAGAAAAAGAGGTTGTTGGCCAAAATCTCACAATACATATGGTGCAGTCATTCTGTCCTCTTTGCAGAAAAGCACCCCCAAAGTAAGCTTTAAAGTTGGGAGAGTGTTCATGGGGTTGTACCAATTCTTCTTCCTCCAAACATGACGAGTGGAGTTGATACCAAAAAGTTATATTTTGGTCTCATCTGACCACATGACCTTCTCCCATGCCTCCTCTGGATCATCCAGATGATGAACTTCAAACAGGCCTGGACATGTGCTGGCATGAGCAGGAGGCCCTTGTGTGCCCTGCAGGATTCTAATCCATGACAGCGTAGTGTGTTACTAATGGTAATCTTTCAGACTGTTGTGCCAGCTCTCTTCAGGTCATTGACAAGATCCTCCAGTCTAGTTCTGAGCTGTTTCATTTTTCAGAATCATCCTTACCCCACAAGGCAAGATCTTGCTGGAGCTCGAGACCGAGGAAGATTCACAGTCATCTGTGAAAAAAAAATCATGTTTCTTCCATTTTCTAAAAATTTGACAACAGTTGGACAGGTGTCTTTAATACAGAAAACATGTAGAAGGCCTGAAAGAAAGAAAGAAAAACAGGCCAGTGAGAGCCAGAATTCTTACTTTCATACTTATTTCATTCAATAAAATGTAAATTAATTGTTTAAAAATCATACAATGTTATTTTCTGGATTTGTTTAGATTCTGTCTCTCACAGGTGTAGTGTACCTACGATAAAAATTACAGACCTCTCCATTCTTTGTAGGTGGGTAAACTTGCACAATTTGCAGTGTATCAAATACTGCCCACTGTATAATGTAAAAAATACCATGTGAAAAATTAGGACACCCAATGAAATGCTTCTTCTGTCTTTTTACTATATTTTAACAATAAAATTTGATCTTCATTTCTTCTTTATACACACTTAAATAAGTATTATGCCCATCCATAGTGTGTACATGAGTGTGCATGGGGCAGAGGGGAGTAGGATAGAGGAGGAGCTGAGACCAGAGGGTGGAGCAGGGCGAGGGAGCAGAAAAAAGGTTGTCACAAGATCAAAACATTATTTTGATCATTACTTAAAAATGTTAAAATGATATTGCCTAAGTCCATATCTTGCTCTGTTTACATCCTGAGGTTCTGCAGACATCCTGAGGTCCCTAGGTTCTGCAGACATACCACCCTGGCAAAACATAATATTTCCAGGATGCACGTCTACAGCATGTCCTTTAGGAGTGTCTCAAAGTGCAAATTACACATGCTGACTGTAGGGAGAGCCCAAGAGCAACAATATTAAATACTGCATAATGCTGCTTTAAACAGAAAGTGCTGCTGTGGGTTAAACAGATCATGTCAGTACAGGTGTTAAACACAAGCTAATTATTGTCATACTTGTTTCCCACAAATTATTGTTACATTTCTACTATGCCAACATTTATCCTTGAATTCCATACACTCCGTATAGTCATTCTGTCACAGCTGACAAAACAAATTCTCCAGATCTCACGCTCAATGTATTTCTTGTGAAATGTGATCCCCTTCAGAGGCTACTGATTTCCACGTCAGCATTCTTGAGAAGCAGGGAAGCTCTGCTTATGCAATCACAATTGAAAGTGAAGGCTTGTGTATGGAGGCCATACAGGTCATGTCAGAAGTACCTTGATAAAAGCCCCTAAAATTATTCTTCAGATAATACAGCTGCCAAGACTTTCATTGTTCTTTTCTTCTGTGAGAAGAAACAAAAGTCTCCCTCTGCTGGATTGAGAGTATATTTTCTCATGGCAAGTTTGAAATTTGTGTGAACTGAGGCCTAAATCATCAAACACTTCATATAAAATGATATACTTAATATACTAGAAACAGCATAATCAGCCCATTCATCTTAGTATGTCCACGTTTTTCTCACTTTTCTCTTCTACAAAATTCTGTCAAATATTGACAACATTTCATAATAGTGGGACCTATAGAAATGCTATAAACCCCTCTATCAGATGCCTGGCTTTGGGCAATAGTGATTTAGGGTCATGTACAGCTCAGCCAGAGCATCCCATTCTTCTGACAATGCTTTTGTCTTGTGCTTTTGTCTTGTGCTTTTGTCTTGACTTTATTATTTAAACAAATTTCATATTTAAACAAACAGACATTTGATCTTCATTTTAGCTATATTGAAAGATGGAGGTGAACTAAACATAAAAATGAAGGAATTTCTTTTAAAAATAATTCGTAAAATGTATTTAACCTTTAGAACCCTAGACTAATTTTGTGGACTATATTTATAGTTTGTTGGGGAGACCAGGTATGGTTGTAACATAGAGAGTTGTAACACCACCAATTCCAAGAGTCACAGATAACATGATAATTTCAATTTTTACTCATTTCCACCCCAATCGCACATTGTCATTTGTTTTTTACATATGCTTTTGCAGATAAAACCACATGACATTTAATTATATATTGTAGTTTATAACTATTTGTTATATTTAATTAAATTGTAGTTTCTCAGGCAAAATGTGATGCACTGGGTGGAGTAGGTTGTAACACATCTTTAAAAAATATTACAACCATCCCATTACATACAATTAATAACACTTTCTTGATTTTATTATTTTTACAGAATGCCTAGACAGTGGAAAATGAAGTCTGACAGAAGTCTGCCTGCAGACGTGTTTAAAAAAGCATCTGATCAAGTCACAAAGAAGGGTAAGTCAGTCAGGTTATTTGTGAAGGCAAATAAGATCTATCATGTAACACTGAGCAGTCAGAGCTCTCCACCAACTCACCTGGAGACTGCCTCCTTTCCTCCAACCTACCTGGTTACTTTTGGCTCCTCTGCAATTTATGATGTCACCAGGTCCTGTGCTCCAGAGGAGCCAGGCACCTTGGGGTTATCTCCAGGTCAGGCATTCAGTCCTTTGGCTATACAGCTGTTTCCAAGAGCAGGGCCAAGGAAAACAACTGGCAGAATCAGGAAGAAGTGACAGCCTGAAACATTGATGGAAGAAGAGAAGAGGAAGCAAAAATTTAAGAACGAGTATTTTAAAAAAGAGCAATGGCAAGCCATAGAAAAAGGAGATAAAGCCATCCATCCATCCATCCATCCATCCATCCATCCATCCATCCATCCATCCATCCATCCATCCATCCTTCCGCCACTTATCTGGGGTCCAGTTTGCGGGGGAAGCAGCCTAAGCACTTGTACTTGGGATCTCATTCTTTCTGTCATTAGGTGAGAGTCAGCCATAGGTGAGAGTACATTGACCAGTAAATTGAGAGCCTTGCCTTTTGGCTCAGCTCCCTATTCACCATGACAGACCAACTCAGAGTCTGCAACACTGCAGATGCTACACCGTTCTGCCTGTCAACCTCAATTTTTCCCTCACTCATGAACAATATCCAGAGGTACTTGAAGTCCTCCAATTGAGACAGGAATTCATTCCCACACTTTTCTGACTGAGTATGATGGCTAAAGATTTTGAGGTGGATTCTAATCCCAGCTGCTTCACACTTGGCTGCAAACTGATCCAGCGAGAGCCAGAGGTCTTGGTTCAATGAAGCCAACAGGATAAAAAACAGACAAGTAATCCTGAGGCCACCGAATCAGACACCTTCCACCATTTGGCTACACTGAAAAATCCAGTCCATAAATATTATGAACAGAATTGGTGACAAAGGGCAGCCCTTGCAGAGTCCATCTCTAACTGGGCACCAGTCTGACTTCCTGCCTGCCATGTGAACCAAGCTTTATTTGTATAGGGACTGGATGGCTCATAGCAGTGAGTACAGTACCCCACACTCTCTGAGAAATCCCCACAGGATGCCCCATGGGACACAACTGAATTCCTTCTTCAGGTCCACAAAACAAATGTGGACTGGTTAAGCAAACTCCCATGTCCCCCTCAAGGACCCTCACAAGGGTAAAGAGCTGGTCCAGTTTTTCATGGCCAGGATGGGGCCCATATTATGATTAACCCCCCTATAGTAGGTGCACACCCTCCTGTCCCCCATTTTAAAAAATGGAACCACTATCACATCTGCCAGTACAGAAGCACAGTCCCCAAATGTCCATGCACAGATGTGTCAGCCAGGACAGCCCCAATACTTCCAGAGCCTTGAGAAACTCTGGCTGGATCTCATTCATCCCTGGTGCTCTGCAACCAATCCTGTGTGGTGGACAAGTCCCTGCCCCAGCCCCAAAGCTCTGCTTCCTTTATGGAAAACGTGCTGGTTGAGAAGATCCTCAAGTATTCCTCCCACTATCTGATGACATCCACAGTTGTGGTCAGCCCACCATCCCTGTTCCTATTGGACAGGAGCTGCTTTCCCCTCCTGAGCCACCTAGCAGTTTACCATAATCTTCTTGGAACCAACTGAAAGTCACTTTCCATAGCCTCACCTCTCCCTCCTCATCACAGGTTTAGTTCTGCTGAGTCTACTTGCCTGTTACCTGATCCAACTCACAAGGTGGTGATCATTTGACAGCTGAGTTCCTCTCTTCACCTGAAGTTCCAAAACACATATCTGCAATTCCAATGATACAACTATAAAGTCAATCATTGAACTGGGGCCTAGGGCATCTTGATGCCAAGTGCATTTATGGACACCCTTGTGTTTGAACATGAGTATGGATATACCATACTGAGCACAGAAATCCAATAACAAAACACTCAGGTTCAGATCAGAGAGGCCATTACTCCCAATCACACCCTTCCAGGTTGCACCCATGTGAGCATTGAAGTCTCCCAGTAGATCAATGTAGTCCCCAAGAAGGGCACTTTCCAGCACCCCCTCCAAGGACTCCAGAAGGCTGGATACTCCTAACTGCTGTTCCGTGCATATGCACAAACAGCAGTCTGAGTCCGGTTCCAGAACCCACATTGTGTGTCACAGTGAGACCAACTATTTCTAGCTGGAACCACTCAACCACGTGCACCAGTTCAGACTCCTTTCCCACCAGAGAGGTATATTCCATGTCCCAAGAACCAGATTCAGTAGCCAAGGATGAGAACACCAAGACCCATACTTTTGGCCACTACCTGATGTACATTGCATTGGACCACCATTACTATCCCTCCCACAGGTGGTGGAACCATGGGAAGGGTGTGAACTGAAGATTTTCCATGTTTCTACTTTGGACTGAGCCTGGCTGAACACACAGCCCTTAGATAGATAGATAGATAGATAGATAGATAGATAGATAGATAGATAGATAGATAGATAGATTCAACTTTATTGTCATTGTTCAGTACAAGTACATAGCAACAAAATGCAGTTAGCATCTACCAGAAGTGCAAAATAGTAGCAAAGTGCAAACAAGAACTGTGCAAGTGTGCAGTGTGCAATAAGTAGGCATAGTGCAGGAGATCACAGTGTAGACAGTTATAAATGTGCAGTGTGCAAGTTATAATGTGCAATATGAGCAATATGTGCAAATATGCAAACAGTGGATATGTAGGTATCTCCATAAGCATACTAGCAATGTAAACTGTATTGAAGAATAACTGTTATGAGTTTCCATATCGCAACAGTAATGGTAATAATATGGTAATAATATGATAATAATATGGTAATATGCTAATAATGATATGGTAATGACACTAATAAATAATAATAAATAAAAGCAGCTCTGAATGGTAAGTGAAGTGAGTGTGGTGAGAAGGGCAGTGCTGATAGTCCATTGTGTGCTGTATGAGTGGGAGTGTTATAGTTAAGTGTGAAGTTCAGCAGAGTGATTGTCCGTTGTCTGTGGTGTGAGAGAAAGGTTGTCAGTGCAATGTGGAGTTCAATGTGGAGTGAAAGGTTGTAGTGCAGTAGAGTTCAACACTGATTGTCCATATGTACAGTATGAGTACACGTTGTCAGTGCAATGTAGAGTTCAGCAGAGTGATTGTGGACCTGAGCTGGACCTGAGCCGACTTGTTCTGGCCCAAATGCTCCTGTATCTCCTCTCGGATGGAAGAAGGTTGAACAATGTGTGGTTGGGGTGGGAGGGGTCTTGCGCACACAGCGCTGGTGGTGAATGTCTTTGATCACAGGGAGTTGCATGCCTGTGATTCGCTGAGCGGTTTTTACCACCCTTTGCAGGGATTTCCTCTCTGCCGCCGTGGAGCTGCTGTACCATATGGTCACGCAGTTGGACAGTATGCTCTCGATGGTGCAGCGGTAAAAGCTTGTGAGGATCTGGGGAGACAGCTGGTCCTTTTTTAGTCTCCTCAGGAAGTAAAGACGCTGCTGTGCCTTCTTCACTAGATGGGAGGTGTTGAGGGTCCATGAAAGATTGGCAGATATGTGGATTCCCAGGAACTTGAAGCTGGAGACACGTTCTACCTCTGCTCCGTTGATGTAAACAGGATTGTGTATGCAGCCCTTGGTTTTCCGGTAGTCCACTATGAGTTCTTTCATCTTGTCAGTGTTCATGATGAGGTTGCTGGTGGTGCACCAGGCAGTCAGTTGCTGGATTTCCTCCCTGTAGGCCGATTCATCGTTGTTCCTGATGTGGCCGACCACAGTGGTGTCATCTGCAAACTTGATGATGGTGTTGGATGTGTGCAGAGGAACACAGTCTTGGGTGAACAGAAGGGGCTCTGGTGTTGAGGATCAATGAGGATGAGGTGTTTCTGCCCATCCTCACCACCTGCCCTTGGCCCATTAGAAAGTTTAGGATCTGCTCAGATAGTGAGAGTTCCCCTTAAAGTCTGTCATTCAGTTTAACCCCTTCACCACATGCTTCTGACACTGCATGTGTTAAACTCTGCTTCCACTTTGTCCCTGTTTTGCTGCTTTTATGGTCTTATGGAGAGCAAAGCTGGTTCCCAGACTTAAAAGCAGTACATCCAGAGCTGTGTGAAACTCTCAGTTGAGCCATGGCTTGTGATTTGGGTTAACACGAATTCTCTTTGTGGGGACAACATCCTCTATGCCCTTATGAATCCAGTGACTGAAACAGCATATTCATCAATGCTGTTAGACGAATCATAGAACATCTCTCAGTCCACATCTGACCAGCAGTCAACATCCTGGATGGTGGACAGCTCCAGTTTCAGTCTTGGCCTATAGCTGAGCAGGAGTAGGATGGAGGCAGGATATTATTTAACAGGAGGGCTTTATATGCCTCCTGGAAGCTTGCATGACATTGGTCCAGTGTTTGTGTTTTCCTTGTACATGTGATGTTAAGTAAGTATTTTGGAGTGACTTACTTCAGGTTGGCTTTGTTAATATCCCCAATGATAATGAATGCAGGCACATGGTTTCCTGTTTGGTGATCATCTTGTAACGTTTCCAGAGGGTTTATGTACACAGCAACAGCCACAACTCCCAAAATCTCCCTGAGAAGCCAGACTGGTCTGATCAGATATTCCAGGTCCAGGGAGCAGAAAGACACAAAAAAGTATACATTCCTCTGATCACACCAGTCATTGTTGATCAGAAACATACACCTTCCTCTTTCTGGAGAGCTCTTTAGTACCGTTCCTGTGATGCAGAGAGAACCCAGCAGGCTTGATAGCTTCGCTGACATCCTCATCTCTATGAGGCAGATAATTCAGCAGTGCCTTGTCTCTCATTGGAAAAAGATCCATGCCTGAAGTTTACTCAGTTTGTTGTCCAGTGACTGTACATTAGCCAGTAGTATGCTGGCTAGAGATGGGCAATGAATTTGTCTCAGTCTGACCAGAACACTGACTCTCCTGCCTGTTCCCAGACAATGGAACAAAAATATAGGCAGACACAGGCTTGGACATAGGTATGGACATAGGCCCAGGACTAGCTAACATCTCTGGTACAGATCATGGAACCAGTCGAAGCACAGTTCCGGAGGCTGACAGAGGGACAGATTGTCTATTAGTCAACCCTGAAGATGATGCAGCAGACTAGAGTTTGATACTGCAAACACTAGAGCTGCATCTGGCAGCAAAAATGCTGGAATTAATCCCACACACAGTTCTTGTGGAAATCATCCAGTGAGAGGGACATCTGAGCACACTGCCACTGCTTATGTCCCACAGGATTTAGAGACGTTTTTGGTCCTGATGAGAACATCCTCCACAAGAGGAACTACGTCAAACACCTCACGGCAGATAGCCAAACACGTCCCCAAATACCCCACTACATCCATATTGAGGTTGCTTTTTTTCCTGCAGCTGCTGCAGAAAAGACAAGGAGGCAGACATACTCACATTGTGATTTATTTAGACAAACAGGACAGACACATGACAATTTCTATGTATTTGACCATGTTTTTATTAAAAAGAAAAATACAATTGTTTGTTTTTTCCTTATAAGGACTGAAAAATCCTGTTGGACATTGACATTGATCATCCAGAGCTGAAAATGCAAGAATTTAGATTTTTTTAAATTATCTTTAATGAATAGATTGATATTACCATATATTATTATAAACATTCTTTAAAATACTTGACAGTAGTCCAAGTAAAAGAAACCTATATATTGTGTAATTTCTCAGGACTTCTATTCTGAAAATTCAACACTATCTGGGCAAAATTCCTCTATATTCCAATATCTGTGTCAATGACATCACTGGCCCCATCCTCTCTAATTGATGAGTCAGAGTCTGCATGCAGGTTGAGCATGTACTTGTCAGTAAACATGTACTGGAAGGGTACTTTACGATTTAAACTGGGATTTAATTCAGTTGGAAATAAGTACATTTCAGTAGTTTTCTGATCTGCATTACTAAAAGATAATTCATCACACAATGATAAGGTAATGGTTAGATAGGGTAAATCTTATAGTATAATATAGGTTTGATGTCTGTAGGTTAATGTAATCCTGAGATACAAAACCCAGAATGGGTCACATAACTGTCTGCATTAATAGGAATTTTCTTAAATGTGTAAAATTAGAATCAGGTGCAGCATATCAGCTGGAAATTATAAGCCCATCATTCAAGATGACTTTGGAAGACGCTGTCATGTTTAAACCTCAAACATTAGTTTGGTTTGCCCTTGATTGTTGAGTAGTATCACCATCATGAGATACAAATAGCTCTCTGACCCCTTTAATGTAATTAGGTTGTAGATATATATGAGTCTGTGAAAGGATTTAAAAAGATCACATGATTACAAATCAGATGCTCTACTGACGGCTAAATCAATTACAAGTCATACAAATGCTGAAATGGTGAAGTCATGCTGTCCTTGCAAGTTCAGCCCAAGAACCACCCAGGACCGCAAGATATGTAAAGAAGTGTCCAACAATACTAAAATATCATGGGACCAAAAGGTTCTTGTTCTCATATTTGGCCTTGATGTTTTCTGCTTTTGTTTTTGTTTCCTCCTTGCTCACCTCCCATAAAAATCAAACTTGTTTGGTCTCATTATGAGGGTAGATGCATTTATTATCTGTGGCAAAAGTTACATCTAGGTCCTCAGATGACATTCCATAGATTTTTTGGAGGCTTCTTTATGCATCATTTGTTTACATATATTGCAAATACAGACTCTACAAGCTGTGTGAGCATTTGGGCATTCATAGCATGATGTCACTGGTATATACATTAAATAGTAGTAATCCACTAATTAGAAGGTCAATATAGTGAATGAATCTGCATTGCAACAGTAAAAAGCTGCAGAAGCAGTATTTCTGCACTTCTTGCTAAACTGCACCACAACCAGTAGCCACTAGATGTCAGCACTTATCTATTTTAGCAGATGGTTCATGTGTCGGGTTTGTCAGATTAGAGTGAACATTTTATAAGTTTATAAAAGAGTTTATTTTAAAACAATATTTAAAAAACATTTTAGCTCCCTTAGCCATTCTTATCAAATAATCAATGAATAAAGAATGAATCATATGTAGTTCTCTGCGAATTAAGGTACATAAACAAACAGCAGTGGAAACCCTTACCTTAAACTAGGACTTTTTCAGAAGTGGCTTTTCAGCCAACCTTCTACAAGCTTCTTCAGGCTTTTTAAACTTCACCTTTCAGGTTTTGTCCTGGTTGATCTGGGACCAGGACTCTAATTACGCTTATCAAAACAAATATTTGCACCCAGAGGGAATCAACTGATTGTAATGCACAACTATGGCGTCATATCAGACTGTAATGGCCTCAGAATGGCAGAAGGTCATCTTCAGTGATGAGTACCACTTTTGTCTTGGAGGAGATGACCAAAGAATCCATGTGTGTAGGCAGCAAGACACCGTTGTCAGTGCCAAGATCAACAACTTATCACATATCACACATCCAGAAGGTCTGGTGTCATGGTGTGGGTTGAATTTCATAGAATGACAGATCACCTTTGGCACTTTGAGAACCCAGCATTATGTTAATGAAGTGGCTCTAACCTATCTGAATGCTCAATCTGGTCCGTTCTTTCATCAGGAAAACACTCATCCACATACTGCCACCTCAATAATGTCTGATTGCCAGACCTGTCCCCTACTGAAAAGGTATGGGATGCTATTGGACACACTATCAGCACTCCACCCCAACTGCAAAATCTGCAGGAACCAAGTGAGGATATGCAGGCTGCACGGGTAGGATTATCACATGACACCATTAGGAAGGTCTACAACTCCATGCAGAGACTGCATCTGAATTACAGCTTGTATCACTGGTGTTCAGAGTAAATGAGACTAGAGCTGGCAGGTGTATGATGACGAGACTGAGCTGGAGTGGGTTCTTGGTACAGGTTGTGAACTCGGGTGTTTAAACTGTGTAAAACTACATTCAGTATCAAAAAAGTCCAAAATCCTGTTGTCCGTGACATGATATCATAATGTTTCAACGCACTGATAGTCGCCCTAGCGGACACAGTTGGGTGTTACACTGACATTCAGGTTCTCCAAACAGCGTCATTTTTAAAGTCCAAATTGGAGAGGCAGCAAAGGGGGTGTAGAATTTAACCCCCCTGAATGAAACTGCTGAATCTCTCTCAACTTCAGGACACCATTCAACGCCAACCTACTACTCATCTCTCACTCTGTCCATATCCTTTCCATCTCTCTCCCTCTCTGTCCTTCTCTCTCCCTTATATCTGTCCCCTTTCAAAGCAAACTATATGTATCATCTCCCATTCTTTTTATACCACTCTCCCTTCTTTTTGATCTGCCCCTTTCTCTCCCCATCTTTTTCTTTACTTTTTTCCCTTTCTCTTCATTTTTTATATCTCCTCTTCTTTTCTATCACTCACTCCCATCTTTCTCTTTTTTGATCTGTCCTTTTCTCTCTCGTCTTTTTCTCGTCCTCTCTTCCCCTTCTTTTTGATCTGTCCCCTTTCACTCTATCTTTATATTTTCTCTCCCTCTCTTTATATCTCTTTCCCCCCTTTCAGAGAAAACTCCCTACTGCTCCCTCCCTCTCTCCCTTCTTATTCCAGCCCCCCCCCCCCTTTTTCTGTCTCGCTCTCTCTTTCTGTCCCTCCACCCCCTCTTTCCCTCCATCTCTCACTTTCCTCCTTTTCCCCGCAACTTTTCCACGCCGTTTGAATCGTCCAATGGTCTTTCGAGTCGCGCGCCATTGGTATGTAAATGAGCAGAGCGCGTGCTGGCGCGCTGAAAGCGGCCGGATTGTTTATTGAGGCGGCGGAGCCACGCGCCCGGCTCACCGAGGGGAGGGGAGGGGGGGCGGCTGGGGGGCAACAGCAAAAGAATCGCGCGCAGCGGGGGCGGGGTCTCGCGCAGGAGCGTGCGTCGGCTTTAAATGGGGTGGGGTGGCGCGCGCGTGTTGAAAAAGCCCCGTGCTGCCAAAGTTTGTATCAGAGCGCACCAGCGGGTGTGAGAGGGGGGCGAGGACGGGCACGAGCGCCGTTTGTTGTTGTTGTTTCACTTCTGCACGTCTAGTCGGAGGACGGAGCCTCATCGCAGCATCCGTGATGGAGCCCAACTCTACCACCAGCATCCCCGCCCCGGCGACGTGCCCGTTCGCGCACGAGCGCGCCGCCGCCGCTGCACTTGTATCCCTCGCTCCTCCCTCCAGCGCAAGCAGAGGCGTGAAGAGAGCCGCGCGCGCGGGCTCGCCGGAGCTGCTGCGCTGCAAGCGGAGGCTGACGTTCAGCGGGCTGGGCTACAGCATCCCGCAGCAGCAGCCCGTGGCCGTGGCGCGGCGCAACGAGCGCGAGAGGAACCGCGTGAAGCAGGTCAACATGGGCTTCCAGACCCTGCGGCAGCACGTGCCCAACGGCGCGGCCAACAAGAAGATGAGCAAGGTGGAGACGCTGCGCTCCGCCGTGGAGTACATCCGCGCGCTGCAGCAGCTCCTGGACGAGCACGACGCCATCTCAGCCGCCTTCCGCTGCGGCATGCCCTCCCCCAGCCTCTCCCACAGCTGCTCAGCGGAGCCGGAGTCGCCGCACTCCTCCTACTCCTCCTCCGACGACGGCAGCTACGAGCAGCTGAGCTCCGAGGAGCAGGAGCTGCTGGACTTCACCACGTGGTTCGACCGATACTGACTGACGCGCGGGCTGGGCCGCGTCCCGATAACCTCGTTGCTCTGCCGGCGGTGTGCACTCCCTCCCTCACCACGCCCCGTTTACCCAAACCTGCTCTGTTCACTACGTAGTGGGCCAGATCGAGTCGGCGATTTGGGACGCGGCCTTCCGTCACGTTCTGCGCCGGTAGCCTAGCAACCAGCGTCAACGGACCAGGCTGGCCAGAAAGTGTCACAAACGGACCAAAACGTACCTTTATCTACCTAAAAAAACAGAACGGACAGATAAAATAGAGACCGAGTTAGTCCAAATGACAGCTATGTTTGTTTATATCTCAAGTTGCTGGCCTGCCAATTCGATTTTGTTGTGGTTAGGTAGCGTTGAGGATTGGGACACCACCACACACACTTTCTAGTGCACTATGTCTCTAGTAGGGAGTGATTCACAGCCTTTTGGGAATGCAGTTGCAGAGCATCTTAACTTCTGTGAGAGAAAGACCCAGCCAGCATGCTAATGTGGGGTGGGTGTGTTCCAGGTGGTCTAAGGTTCTCAAAAAGGGTTTGGATGTGTGTTGTGACCCAGTTGGGTTAACTGTTGGGTGCCCCTTCATTGCCCAGCCCAACTTAATCTCACACGGGTCCCATTTAGGGCCCAAAGTGCAGTTGACAACCCCTTGTTTAAGTCCTTCCTCCTGTTCCCATCACTGACCCTGGTGGGCATCCATATGTGGTTCCCAGTGGGGCTGCTCATATGGGACCCACATGGACATGTTATCTGGGGAAGATGAAAAGAAAAGAAAGTCGCAAGTTCACTCTGTTCAAAGATTCACAAATAAAAAGTGGACTCTGCGAGAAGATTTGAGCTGATAAAGTGCAATTATGGACTGTATGTTGGTGATATGGCATCGAGCAGCAGCAGCAGCAGCTTCTAAGAACGTGTGTTTTTAATGCTGCTGCTTTATTCCTGAACTGGAAACTCCTGTATTATAAGCTGTATTTTTTTAATATAAAGATTTATTTTTGTATGCTGAGCAAAACAAAACAAACAAAAAATAATAATGTCCACTGCCTCTTCTGTGACAATGACCATAATGTGGTAGCGTTATTAGTCAGAAGGTATAATGTTGTTAATGCTCTTAACACAGACTAGGGTTTTGTTCAGTAGAACATGTTATTGATCAAACCAGTGTTTACCAACCCTGGTCCTGGAAGCACCCCTGCCCTGCACTTTTTCGTGCTTCCTCTGCTCCCAGCACACTTGATTCAACTAATTGGAGTTGCAGGGGGTGTGTTAAAGCAGGGAATCCTCTACAATGTGCCGGGAAGGGTTACCTCTAGGACCAGGGTTGAGCAACATTGGATCAGACTCCTCATTTGGCTCCTCATTGGCTGAGCGAGGACACGTTTTAAAGTGTATGCACTTGTTTTCAGTGTTCTGTAGACTACGGAAACTGTACTTATCTGCGATTTTCACAGATATATTTTGTGTAAAAAAAGTTTTCCCTTTTTATAAATAAATTCACTCTATTTATACATTGATTCTGTCTTGTGTTTTCACTGTTCATGTTAATTCCTGCAGCAATTTAGGCCACAAATCAGTCAGATTAACCAGCTCTAGACTGATTTGCATTTACATATTTAACCCAATGGTCAATATTTTGCATATGCGTCAGGGCAAGAGAGCATGTCAGAAAAATGGACAGGCATTAGACTGTTACATCCACAATGCTTACATTCAGTCATGCTGTCATAGTGCCATTTTTGTACAAATTTTATTGAATTTATATGAAATTTATTGACCAGTTAACTTAAGCCTTATTTGCAGGGTCAGCAGTAGGATCAGTCAGATGAGGGGGAAGATGGCATTGCAAAAAACAAAAAAAAAAAAAGGACAGACATGATACATTTTTTGTCCTAGTCACTAGACACTATGTAGATGGATTGTTTTCTCCTTTATTTTGAGGGCACCAGGGCCTTTCAAATAAGGCTCAGTGGAGTCAGGGAGACAAACTGGGTCAAAATCCTTTCCCCTTCAGAGATCAGTTCAGATAAAGTCCTGCTGGTTTTACTCTGTGTGCATCCCCCAGCTGCGTTTTTATCAAGTTTCCCACCAGTCAGACCACCCCTCTGCCTGCAAACGTACAGCACCTCACTCCATGAGTGCTTTTGTGCCTCATTATCCATATTATAGCACTCCCCATTGCAAATAAACACTGGTGGTGGCAACCCCAGCCGAGCCGAGATGAAATCATGGCTTGGATTTCACCTGCAGGCGTTTGCATTTGAAATGAGTGCAATAAAAGAGCATAATGTCCCTTTAGAGGAGGGTTAGGCCCATTTAAACACTCAGTGAATGCCACTCGCCAATAACAATCTAGACTGAGCACTTGTTATAGAGCAGTAATGCAAGGTAAGGAGAACAATGCTGCTGCAGTAGTGTGTTTGATTCCCTGATGAATCTCTAAAAACATTCCACTGTGAATAACGAGGCTTTGTGTGTGTTTGTGTGTGTGTGTGTATGTATGTGTGTGTGTGTGTGTGAGAGAGAGAGAGAGAGAGTGAGAGAGTATGTGTGTGTGTGTGTGTGTGTGTGTGTGTGTGTGTGTGTGTGTGTGTGTTTGAGAGCTGATCTTTCTCCATGGGTCAGTCAGTGTTAGTGGCCCTCCACGCTGCAGCAGGTGCAGGCCACGTGCCGCAGCTGCTCTATGCTCCTATTGGCCAGTGGCTCGCGCCTGTCCTCACGACTCTGCACATGAAGGAAAAGAGAAAATGATTTATGCTAGCAATCTTTCATCCCTTTATACATCCTACTATATGCTCAAAAGCACAATAGGAAAATGTATAAATCACCCAGCAGAGCTCTATTATTCAATAAGAGAAATTAAGCTTTTGAGCGTGCAGTCCACAGAACACCATTACATCTACAATGCAAACATTTAGTCATGCTGTCATACTGCCTTTTTATGCCTTCATTTATTAATGTGCATATTTATTACTTAGCTTGTGTCATACTGTCTTAGTTGCAGGATCAATCAGACAAGGGGGGCTCACATAAGTAGTTTACTAAGTGAACGGCTGGAGATATAGTGCTTTCAGGGTAGCAGGCTAACTTGCTGAATTAATGTGATAATGCACAGACTACATTTGTGAAATAAACTCCATAATACTAACAGCCTGACCAACCCAAAGAAGCAAATGAGCATCCACCATAATTACCCTCATCATACCCTCATGTACAAAATAGTGGCAGCCAGAAGGAAGTGTGAGATTACAATGCTATTGGGAAGGAAAATAAAGCTTACCAGAAACAATAAAAAAATTGATAATAAATGTACACTGATATGGGTAATATTTATCGAGCTACACATACAGAGGTTGGGTTTGTCAATATGGTGTCGGGCATAACGCAGCATGCCAGATGTCACCATAGATTTTTAGTGGTTCCTCATGGTGTCCTGTGATAATCCATCCCATGCAGCTTGAATATTCTCACTCAGTGCCTGCAAATGTTACAGTAGAGGTGGAGTTGATAGTACATCCAATAGCATCCCATACATTTCAATCAGGCAGAGGTCTGGTGATATAACTGTCCATGACATCTGTGTCTACAAGGCAAGCTCTTGAGAGGGCAGCAGTATGTGTACAAGAGTTTTCCTGTTGGAATTGTGCACCAGAATGTGCGTCCAGAAAATTAGGGCCATTGGTTGCAGGACCTCATTAACACAACAGTGAGCTGTCAAAGAGCCTGTAATGAAGACCAAATGTGATCTGGCATCATAAGAAATTACACCCCACCCAATGACACCAGGCCTTTTGGAGGTGTGATGCATCACAACAAACCATTGATCTTGGCACTGACCTCTTCATACACTGATATATTGGTTGTTTCCACTGAGACATAAAGGAGTTGTCAATGAAGATGATCCATGGGGATTCTGAATGACTGACATGACACCATTGCAGTCTTGCATTGCAGTCAGTTAGTTCCAACTATTTTTTTTTGATGATGAGTGTATCCATCCATCGATCTATGATATAATGCCATATTCATTCATTCATTCATTCATTCATTCATTCATTCATTCATTCATTCATTCATTCATTTTGTTTATTTTTTAAATAATTCATGTATTCCTGTTTTACACACGCTGAATCAACTCCTGCTTGGACAAACCCCCACCCTGCACCAACTATACCTCATCTAGACAAATGACTTCAGCCCCAGCACTGTGAGCCTCTGCTCAACTATTTTCAGATCATTTTGCTGTCATTCTACTGGATTTGGCAACCATGTGGTTTAACCAAAGCCAAAGCTGCTCTTCCTGTAGTGCAGGTTTCTTCATATGTAAAGCCTCCATCATTAAAGCAGTCTTTATTTCTCTACAACAAAATACACTTTGTATTTGGTGTTGCCATAAAACATAGAGCAGAAAAGAAAAATACTATTAGTATTCAAACTGAAATTAAGTTGAATGCACACATTGTAGGTTTACACTCTACAGACGTGGGGAAAGTTTTGCCACTGAGTATTTAGCTGTTATCAGAGTACAGATGTTTATACAGAGGGATTGAGTTATAATGGCAAGTTAAAGCAATTAAAAATGTATGTACATACATTATCCATGTATGTATGCATGCATATGTAACCATAAAACATTACTGAAGAATGGTGCTTCAAAGTATGTGAACCCTTTAGAATTTTCTGTATTTCTGCATAAATATATGTACCTTCAACTTTAGATTTTCACACTGAATGTATTTTTCAAACCTTAAACATAAACATGGAGAACCAACTTATAAGTTCTAAGCAACTAAAGAGGTTTCTTACATTGAATAATGTAAGAACACTGAACAACAATGGTGTGCATGGCAAGATTGCAAGGACCCAACCAATGCTCCCCAGAAAGAACATTGCTGCTGTCTGCAGTTTGCTAAATATCACATGGGCAGGCCAGAGGTTTATTGGAACAAGGAGTTGCAGACAGATGAGATCAAAATAATTTCAGTGTAAATGAGAATAATCATTTGGAGAACGGTAAACCCTGCATTCAAACGTAAAAACTTTACCCCATCTGTGAAACACGGAGGTGGGAGTAGGATTGTTTGGACCTGTTTTGCTGCAACTAGACCAGGATGGCTTGCCATCATTAAAGGAAACAATGAATTCTGAGTCAAACCAGCAAATTCTAAAGGAAAATGTCAAGACACCTGTCTATGAGCTAAATCTGAAGAGAACGTAAGTCATGCAGCAAGATGACCCTAAGCATAAAAGTCATTCTACCAAAGAATGGTCAAAGAAGAGTAAAGTTAATGTTTTGCAATGGTCAAGTCAAAGTCCTGAAATGTTGTGGAAAGAACTAAAGGAAGCCATTCATGGGAGGAAACCTACCAACATAACATAAGTTGAAAATGGTTTGTATGGGCTAAAGTTCCTGCAAGCCTACGTGCACGACTAAGCAACAATTACCAGACAAATTTAGCTACAGTTATACCAGATAATGAAAGCAAAGGTTCATATGTATATCTGCCACACACAGATATGCAATATTATATCATATAAATAAAAGTGTAATACTCATCACATATCTTTGATCAAATTAATGCAGAAATACAGCAAATTCTACCATCACTGGAACACATTAATGTTTAGCCAAAAGGGAGAGAGAGGGTCTGTTTTTACAAAGGAGTCATGTAAAACAGAGGGACCACTTTAGAACATGTGTCTATCTATGCAAACACACATAAAGTGTGGTGTAAAGTTTATTGGGAATGGAGAAGCTATTAACACTACAAAATACGATGGTGTGTTAATACACACAGCATATCTCTGAAATAGACTATAGAATTTAAGTCAAGCTGAATACTCTGCTTGTGGTGGAAATATCATGATGGTTGTGTTACAAGTACGACAAAATGTGCTGTTCTTAACTGGACACACTGGATTCATTTTTCTTTTAAACATCTGTGAGAGTGCTGGACAGACATACTTTCTGTGGTGCTGAAGTTACTCTGGAACGAGATAAATAGGTCTTTAGTGCACAGTGTGTGAGAATATATCCTAACTTCAGCTTCTCTTCTCGGGCAGGCTAATGTAAGGAGTCTTCAGCCGTTATTCACTTGAATTAAAGGGAATAATTAATTCAAAATTTGTGTATAACTCAGTAATTAAGATGTAGACAAAGTTGATCAGTGGTTTTGTGTGAAATAGTTCCACCCGCACCTGAAATCACTGAATGTAAGGCAAGAACCACAAAATCTGAGAAAAACTCAAAACCTGACTGAGAATATTCAGGCTGAATGGGATGGATTATCACAGAAAACCACACCAAAATGTCTACACTCCATTCCAGGACATCTGGCATGTTTGCATTATACCCAACAACATACTGAGAAACACAATAAAAATTGCCCATATTCGTCTAAATTTTTATTAATTTATTGTTCCTGGTAACCTCTCATCTTCCTTCTCAACAGAATTGCAATCTGACACTTTCTTCTGGGTGCAGCTATTTTTTTGACAATGAGGGTATTAATAAAATGTTTAGCCCAAAATCTTTTTTTTTTTTTTTTTTTTTTTTCAAAACTACCAGTACTGTCTGTAATATCTGCATGTCAGGGATTTTTTAAAAGATATGAAATGAACAATTCTGTGAACAATGTGAGCAATTCTGACTCAAATCCTCTTTAAAGAGAAAAGCATTCCTCGCCTGTGTCTCACCCAGTGCAGGCAGCCCTGCACTCTGACACAGTGAAGATTTAAAGAGGCATTCTGTCTTTTTTGGATACCTGCTTTTTGCAAAGAAAATCAATGGTGGACATTTGCTTTCAGTGCTGCGAACCAGAGAACGCAAGATTTATTCCACCTTTTCTCCTCATGCAGGCTGATGTCAGGAGGCCTCAGCAGTGTATTCTAATACCTGACTTAAAGGGAGAGCCATTCTCCTTTCTGCAAAGATTCAGGTTGGCTGCACACACTGACAAAAAAGTCAGTGGACTTCTATCTTTAAAGAAGAAAAAAAATCATTCTTTTTTTAGACTGAAATAAGAAAGGGGTTTGAATGCGCTCAGTCTAATACTTTCAACCGACACCTCTCAGCCAAACTGAATGGCGCTCTAAACTTCAGACGACCTAACAGAGGAGGAATCTCTCTCTCTTTGCCTCTCTCTCTCTCTCTCTCTCTCTCTCTCTCTCTCTCTCTCTCTCTCTCTCTCTCTCTCTCTCTCTCTCTCTCTCTCTCTCTCTGTAATGGTCATTCATGCCGACAGCTGCACTGTCAGCGCTTTTTTGGTGAGGGCCGCACATTTACTTCCACTTGGCTTTCTGGCTGCTTGCGGCCGTGAATGGCCTCCGCTCCAGGCCTGCACAAAGGCGCTTTTGTGCCACGGCTGCACCATATTCATCATGTAATGCCTGTAAGACAAATCTGATTGGACGTTCCTGTCACTTTGATGGGTTCCAGAGTGAGCAGCTGAGGTAAACTTCACTTTCTCCTTCATCTGCCTGTATTTCTTCTCCTTTTCTATGTCTGTCTGTCTCTCTTTCTCTTTCTCTCTCTCTCTCTCTCTCTCTCTCTCTCTCTCTCACTCTCTCTCTCTCTCTCTCTCTCTCTCTTTATTTCCCTCTCTCTTTCTTGCTCCTATTCTGCTAGTTTGACATACTATGGAGATGGTTGGTGCAGTTTGGGGGACTGTTGGGGGGAGGTTTCATTATGTGTGGTTGCAAATTCATAATAAATTCTTCAGTCATACAAAACCAGGTCGAGATGATTGACGCCACTTTACTTTGGCCCAAACAAAAGCCCTGATTTGAGCAGAATACCAAATGAATAGGCTGAGCGTGGACTCAATTCAGACAATTTTAATCTCTCTTTGTCCCCCTCCCCTTTTCACCCCCGCCCCTCACTCTCCTTCTCTCACTTTTCTGTCTCACTCCACTCTTTTTCAGCTTTCTATCTCCAGTTCCTTTTGTCAGAAGCATTCTTGATTTTCAGGGCAATTCTGCACAAACAGAACTGCTAATTGAGCTTCATTAATTTGGACACTGCCAGAGTCTTCTGATAGTGAGCTTATATCAGCTAATGACTTCTGCAGTGAAGCTGAAACCCTCTCTAAATCAGAGCTTTTACACAGTGTTCTATTGTACAGGGTAGTGGAATAAAATGTATGCTATAGTGAAACATTCAAGGTTACTACTACGTTTGAGTAAGGTTATATTTCACAATTTGTCTTTAACACACTCAGTTTTGCTTACATTGGCTCTTTTTGTTGCAGTTTCATGCCGGTATTCATATGTTAGGATCAGAGTAACCTACAGATATTGGTCTCTTCGTTGTGTGATTAAATACATGCAGATAATCAAGCTCAGAATTAAATCCCAGTTTTAAATGCCAAAGGAGCTTCCCGTGCATGTTTACTGCTCTGACTGCTCTGTCCACGTGTATATGTTGTATCTGCATGCAGACTGTGACTGATCAGCAAGAGGGGGCAGTGCTAATGACAGTACTAACCCAGATTTTGAGTTATAGTGGAAAAACAAAAAGGGAGGGGCTATTGGCTCCGTTTCTTTGCTCAGTGTTCCAGTAAAAGTCTTGAGAAGGGATAATACATTATTAATGATGAATTGTTTTCAGTTCGAAAGCAATCTGGTTGATCAATTTCCAACAGGATTTCTGAGATATAAATTGGTTCTGATACCTCCATGTTTGCTCTTGTTTTAATATCAGCTCCATTAACAGTGCAAAAGATGCTCAGGTAAATAGCAGAAGGTTCCATATCCTCTAACAGAGGCAGCATGAGGACATGTGATGTGACCAGAAGAACTTCCTTGAGAACCTACCAGACCACTCAGTTCTTACAATTAATATACTAGATATTGCAGGAATAGCCACACAGCACATTGATACCATATATTAGATTATGTTGTTCCCTTCCCATTTACAAATACTACTGGTTTCAGTTTTAAAAAGAACTGGTAATGACTGCTACTTAAAATATATTAAATGTTTGTATTTTACTGTCATTTCTGAAAACATGTTAAAATAAGAAGAAATATTGCAGTTCAAGGAGTCACAACTTCAAGGGGTCTTTGGTGTAGAGTGAAATACATGCCAAACTGTGTTGTGCCTTCCTTCAAAAGAAACTGATCTAGCATAACCAAAACAGGGCAAGAAAACAGGCCAATTCCAAAACCTCAAAGCTGTCTGCTAACAGTCTTGACAAAGTCCTAAATAAAGCTGGAAAAATGGTAAAATCAGAACAACATGACACAGCCTGTGTTATACTGTGGCACATGCAGTGTCCTGTGCCAGTGTCAACAGAATGAGAACAAAATCTCAGCACACAACAGCCCGGGACACAATCAGGGAGATTCGCTAGGTTAAAAACTAAAACTAGGCAATCTGCTTTTATCATCTTTCTCTCATTCATCCACTCCAGGGAAAGTACCAAATAATTTTTTACCAGTATGAATTGGGAAAGCTAAACTTGGGGATGTAATTGGAATTGCACATCTCTGTTAGTGATGGGTGCCAGCACTATATATAGCAGTCCACTATATTTCCAAATTTTTGTGGATTCCCCTTCTAATGAAGGCTACTTCAGCTACTACATATATGACACAGATGTACACATGCACACACAGATTCTCTGGTCACTGGAGGGAAGTATTGCCAGCAGAATAGGATTCTATGGAGCAGATAAACATGAATATGTTGGCACCATGCCTAATGCCAGGCATGGGCAAGAGGGATATAAAGCCCCCCAGCATTGAGGTGTGGAGTAGTGGAACTGTATAATCTGGAATGGTGGTGCTCCATCCAATACTGTTGGGACGGGATGTGTTGGGATGAGACAGGATGATGATCATCTGCAATCAAATCCTCAGCAATGATTCAATAACTAGTAGAAAGCCTTCCCTGGACAGCAGAGAGTAAAACAGATAAACTCTTGATAATAAAGTGAATGAGCAGGTGTTCCAATTCTCATCCATATAGTGTACCTTAATATTTAGTGTACCTTAATATTAAGTTTTAAGTATCAAAGCACAGTAATTAAACAGCAGGTTTCATTTTTAGGGATTAAGAGAGATTAAAAATATGTTAAATACGTATTTGGTGCTCATTGGTACAACACTATACATGCATTAGTTTAAATTAAATGTGTATAGGACTATTAATATTCCTGAACTATAAAGAAATAGCCTTCTTTATAATAAGTGTCTATGTAAATATTTTAAAGTTCAATATTTTTGTCATACATTTGAAACATGTCAAAAATTCACTTGATGGCCAGCATTTCAAAAGCTCTGGTCTTCAGGCAAATCCAGCAGGTTTGGACCTGCAGTATCATATTTCACCTTTAAACAACCTTTTACAATAGTTTATTCCATATTAGCAAGAAAACCTAAAAGCTCTAAACTTCAGACGACCTAACAGAGGACTAATCTCTCTCTCTTTGCCCCTCTCTCTCTCTCTCTCTCTCTCTCTCTCTCTCAATCACTAAGCATGGCTGGATTTTCCCATCATTCTTATTGATAATTCAGCACACTGCTCTTTTCGGGAGCCCCCTCTCCACCAGGCTTGCCTGCTTCAATAAAGGTAGGGCTATAGGGCGGATTAGTGAGCACCATTTCGGGGGCTCTTTTCATTTCATTAGCTTGTGACCTCTCCAGTTAATTATCTTGATCTGGCCAAAGGCTGAGGCCTGCATTTAATGATGCTGAGTGACACACTGCCCAGAGACACACACAATACTTAACACACCGAGTGCAGGCAGAGGGGGAGTGAAAGAAAAGGCAGAAAAAGTGAAAGAGAGATTGAGAGTGGTATTTACTCGACCCAAGCGGTCTGGAATGGTGGGCTTTTTGACAGAGAGAGGTTAACGCCCCCTCAGACCTTTTTGAGAATATGCTCCTGTTCCACAATGATGGAGTGGTCTGCTTTATTAGACACCCCAGCAGAGCGCACTTTAGGCACATTATGAATGAAAGAAAGAGGAAGGGGTCAGATAAACCACCTGACATATCAGGCCGAAGAAACTGTGTGTAATCAATCAACACACTACATACATTCAATTTAATTTTGTATTTAACTTTATTGACTCAGATGTTGCTTATTGCATTTCCATTTGATTTACATTCAGTAGAAACTGTTTCAATTCTACTCTGGTATGTTTTCAGAAAAGTGATTCAAGGATTGTGAAAAATGTATAGAATTCTTTATTTCTGTAAAATATAATGCACAGCAGTATATTCATAACATTTAAATCATAGAACAGCATCACCTCTTCTGATTACAAAGAGCTTGCCGTGAAGACAGAGATACAATGCCCTGACCCATTGCATCCCTGATATCCCTGATTGAAAATGTGTGGGATGCTATTGGATAAGCTATCAACACTCCAACCCTACTGCAAAATCTGCGGGAACTGAGTGAGAAGTCCATTCCAAGATGTCTGGCATGTTATGTTATACCCAGTGCCATATTGAGAGACACTGCTCTCAATATGGATGAAGATGGAGGTCTGGGTGGATTATTTTAACATAATCTTTGCATATTTTTTTATCTTTACAGTTTATTGGGATTAAAAATATGTGGATGTGAACTTCTGGTCATAAAAAACACTATTCTGAAAAATTGCTAGAATACCACTTTATTCACTCTAGGTAATGTATTACCCTGAGGATTGCCCTTTACAGAAATTTAAATGTCAGGGTTGCCACATTGGTGCTCCAAAATCAGAGCGTGTGTCTTACAACTGAGGATGTAAAATAGACCAATAAAACTTCACCCTATTCCTTCTGGCATCTCATTGGTTTTACCCCACAAAAGGTGTTGCCATTCATCACAGTCTGGACAAAGCGTACCAAGTCCCCTGGACCAAAGCCACCTCACCTGGGGGGCCTCCTTTAGATTTACTCTGGTCAGTCTCTCATCCCCCCTCCAAACACTACTCTCTCACTCTCTCTGCACCTGGCTTTCTTTTGCTCCTGTGCACAAAATCTCACTTATTTATTCACTCAAATGTTTGCACAGGGATAGCTTCCGTTTGCCCACCACCTCATGGACGATATTGAATGCAAACACAATCAAATCTGAGCTGCTTTCGCTGTTTAACATAGTGCCATGCATGGAATCGGGTAAATATTTCATACTTAAAAGGAGGAGGGGCAAAACACTCTGAAATGTAGTTGTTTGGTGAGGCAAAGACAGTTTGTTTTTCCTCTAGCTTTCTGTGTGTGTGTGTGTGTGTGTGTGTGTGTGTGTGTGTGTGTGTGTGTGTGTGTGTGTGTGTGTGTGTGTGTATGTGTGTGTGTGTGTGTGTGTGTGTGTGTGTGTGTGTGTGTGTGTGTGTGTGTTTTCAGTCTGGATTTACTGGAAAGCCAGAACAGTCCTCTGTGTCTGGCTATGCATGTAAAGAGAGTGGCCTTTTTGTTCCAACAATGGCTGTGCGCCAAAGCGTCCTCTTCAAACTTCCCTACTCACCCCTCCTTCTTAAAACACCCCCCAACCCCATCCCAACCCAAACTCCAAACACGCCCTAAAAAGTGCTTCAAAACTGGAGACAAGCATCATTTAAAAAGCAGGTGTTCCAAAGTTTTTTGAGGACATGGATTTAAAAATTGCAAACCTTTAACCGGCCTGCTGTGCAAAACTGCAGCTAAAGGTAGCCAGTCAGGAGGGCCAATCAGTCTTATCTCACAAAAGCATGAGGCTGAGAGCTGCCACTCTGTCTTTGAGAGGGACAGCAGGATGAAGCCAGCCAGAGCACCACTGATTGATTGGTGCCTCATTTAAAGGTGCCGGGTGGGGAAGCTTTCTTACAGACTGAAGCAAAAAGGTCAGGCCACGTAATTATTGCTGTGTGTGCAGTGTTCATTAAATCTGACACTGAGAGTTCTTTAGCCCCTTTCCATCAACTTGCCATCACCGCTAGGCTGCATTATGGCCATTACTGCTACTTAAATTAACATGGGTTTTAAAAAAACTGGAAAAAAGAGGCCTACAACATTAATGCTTCATACCAAAGGATTAGAAAGGAACTGTCAATATAGATGACAACATAATTGGGAACAATAATCAGTCTCTTTTCCATTTATATAATAGTTGGATTATGTATTGTTTTTATATTGGCATTGTAATCTCAAAACATTTAATTTCATTTTGGTTCCTTTTCAATTTTTGGATATTCCATGACCTATCAACCAAAGGACAGAAAATAAAATAAAATCTCTTGTTTCTTTAAGTCCAGTACTGCACCTCCTCTCAAAAAACAACTGGGCCAAACGTCTTTGAATCTGTTGTAGTGGTATGGCCACCTGGTAATAATCTCTTACCAAGAGGTACAGTACCCCGAACACTTCCTTTTTATAGGGGAGCGGTGGACACACTGTGCCAGGACCCAGTCAGTGCACACCTGTAATCATTTACATATCTGCCTGAGACATAACTGCATGCCGATCTGACATGTCTATGTGGGTGCATTATGTTTGTTAATTAGTGTATTAGTAATTTGTTCTTTGATGTATAAATACTGTGTAAGGGAAAAAAAATCAGATGCAGTTTTACAAGCCTATTCACCACCCTGATTTACGCTTGTTTACTCTTAGAATCAAAGATCGTGCAGGCAGATACATGCTGTTTTACAAGGCTTGATAACTCAGGATTAGAGTAACCTACAGACATGATACATATATCATAACAAACTACAACATGTACCCTGTCTAACCACAAATTCTGAATTATCAGTGAATAATTCGGTAAAGTTTGTTTTAAATGCCAAAGGAACCTTTCAGTGCCTGTTTATTGCTCTGTCCACATTTACATACTCAGCCTGCATTTAGATTCTGACTAATCAGCAAGAGGGTGGGGCTAATGACACAACTGACCTAGATATAGTGTTATAGAGGAAACTGAGAGGGGAGGGGCTGTTTATTCTCTTTCTTTGCTCACACAGTATTTAAATATCAAAATAAAAGTTTTGGGTTGGCATAATTTTGATACATAAAAAAAAGGACATTTAGGTTTTGTTTTGTTTTAGTTTATTTGAACTGCTCTTAAGTGCTTTGAAGAACTCATTATAAATGTACTTGTCAATCATAAAAGTATGTCAAACTACTGAAACATCCCATAAAAGTGGTCTAGGTTTATAAAGGTAAACAAAAAATGAGTGCTGCTCTGATTGGCTGGTTTATGTCACTGCAACAGCTCAAAGGAGCTATGTAGCCTAGCATTGCATAGTTTTGCTTTTAATCTAGCACCTGCTGGTTTGTCCAGCTTTTGCACACTCCACTTTTCATAGTGGCACAAGCAAAGTCATGGTTACAAGGCAACATATTTTCCCAATAACTAGCAGAGTTATATTTTGTAAATAGAAGCCAACACTCTTACATAACAGGATAGTTGTTTTAGGAATTGTCCTGTTTTTCAGCCAATGTAAAACAAAATTACATTGGTCACTTAACATGACCAGCATGAGAAACAAGACCAATCTGGTGGACCAGCATGACCACCAAACATGACCAAAATCAAATCCAGCATATACTATGCTGGGCAAGAGCTGGTTAACCAGTTCATTTAGTTTACTATAGACTATATTTTTCCCCTACATGGCCAGATTTTGACAAAAGAGAGGTAAATGAGTCCAGAGGTGGTGGGGTCATGTTAGACATGTGGTTGTTTTGTCTGTATTGGTCTACTAGGTATCTGCTATTAATCTCCATACTAGATAAGACAGTGCTTAGCCCTCTCCATATCTTTAGGCACGAGCCTAGTGCCTCTCCTGTCTAAATATTAACTTGTATGTGAGGCTGTCTGCCACCCTCACGGATAGCAATCTGCATGTTGAACATAGAATTTAAAGCAAAAACCCACTATGAGACAATTTATCAGGAGAAGGAGGTGTTTGCTGCGGGGTGTGTGATTAGATATTGGCGAGGGGGATTTTAAGTCAACACTAAAGCAGGTGCCATGCACTTTTACAGCACTGCTTATGTGTCCACTCTTGGGTATTTATGGATAATAAAAACTAAAACATGTGTTTCCCCCATTTTTACCTGCCTGTTGCTCCATCAGTTCTGGGCAGAGTTCAGGCCTGTAAAAGGAGGGGGTGAGTATATCTGAGGTACTGAGATGACAAAAACTTCAACTTTACATTTGAAAAAATGCCAACTTTAAAAAATGTAGTAATGTTTCAGACTTTGCTATGTACTATGTTGCATTAAAAGCTCTTGAGATTTAAGAATATATATGGACACCCCATTAAATAATTAGTACTTAATTAAGAAGTATAGATAAACGTTATGTAACTGCATCCTTTCCCAGGCTCATCTGCATCTACAACCTCTCTTCTGAGGGCATCAGAGAACTCTTTGGACATTGTCACTCACTTCAACAATCAAGAGTAAACCAAACTAATGTCAGAGGTTTAAATAAAACAGGCTCCTCCAAAATTCTCACTAACAACGGTCTAATAATTTGCAGCTCATGTACCTCACCTGATTCTAATTTGAGTCATTTTGTGTAGTAATGAATGTGGGGTGTAATTTTTCCTGATACAATAGTTGCATTTACTAGTATATTCATAGATCCTTGTTAGTTATTAGTATTATTTGATTTTCCTTGCAGCTTAATGATGGATAATTAAATGTAAAATAAGAGAATCGATGTAAGATCAACAGAATGAGATTATTTTTAATAATGTCAATCAATTTGAGATTTTCAAATGCTAGTACTTTCTTGTATTTTTGAAATTATAAAATAATAATAACTTTTTGTAAATGGAATTCCCTTGTACCCCCTGCCACCATTCCCCCCACTTTCCACTGAAGCATAGAGTACACAAAAACCATAGGAAATGAGGTGAAGGGTACCTGTGGTCTACCATTTCATCCCTTACAATAAAATTCAAATATTTGAAGTAAATTTGCAGCATTTGATTTTTTACATAATATAGAATTATCAAGCCTAGTTATCAAGTCTATTTACAGAGTTACTTAAGGCTATTCTCATTAGTCTTCCTCTTATTTTATTGAACTAGTTCCTGGTTTAAGTAGTAGTGGTATGAGGTGTTTACAGTTAATTTGTACATCAGTTTAGGAATTGAACGTTTTGCTAAGAAACCGTCCAACCTTGAAAAATGCTGAGTATTGTGCTATAGCACACTATAACAAATTATACATTATAATATAAATTCTTACAATTCTTACATACTACATTATGTTATAAAGTAAGGTATGTCATCACACTCAAACAATATTATAAGTTGCAGTTCTCAGTATGTTTCAGTAGGAGATACCTAGTGTGAAGAACAAAGGAAAGAACTCCATATTCACATGATCTCCTCCATCTGTCTCTCTCTCTCTCGCTCTCTCTCTCTCTCTCTCTCTCTCTCTCTCTCTCTCTCTCTCTCTCTGTCTGTGTGTGTGTGTGTGTGTGTGTGTGTGGTGGTCCAAGCTTGTGTCACACAACACAATAGAGATAAGTAATCTCATTGCAAGTACAAGAATGTCAGACTTGTCCTCTTCTCTCCCAGGAGGTTCTTGACCACTTGACCAGATGCCACTGTGACAGATCTCAGAGGGGTTAAATTAGGAGCAGTGTGTGAGAAAAAGGTATCTGCAAATTGTACTGAGTCTGTGACTTGACAGTAGCTTACAGAAGAAATACCCTTCCATACTGTGGCAGTTTGTCTTACCAATAACTGTCACTTAGGTAAATGTAATTATGTGATCAATCAGGTCTCCCACACCTCTATTCCCAAAATCCTGACTTGTGTGCAATTTGAACTGGTTCTAAAGCTTGGAATAATTTCATTACTGCTGGTGGAAATGATAAGCGTGAAAAAGGGACTGACACAGGTCAATCAAACATTTTTTCATCAACATCACTGATGTCAAGAAGAACTTTCTAGTTAGTGTGATCAATCAGCTCTCGGGATTTTGTTTCCCAATGATGGCTTGTTTAAATTCACCAAAGTGGTTACTTAAGCCTCATAGATAAGTCAGGGCTAATACTGCTGGTATGCCCTGCTGGAGCAGTGAAAGGTTTGCATCTGTTGTTTCGAAGCCTGTTTGATGTCACAATTTTAATAAATGTTGTATTAATCATTAATCAATGTTACAATAATATTTAAATAAATACCTTATATATTTAATTATTATTTAAATAGTACATTAAATCTTACAACTCTGACATCCAAAGTATTTAAACTTGGGATTAATCAGGATTAATCACAGAAAAGTGTTGTGAATTTTGAATAATGTAAAAATAATTATTTTATTGTATTTAAATTTCCCTTAATGAAATGTTTCATTTTAAGGGGACAGAAAATTGCATTAACTGAGATTAGTTGCAGCAAATTATGCAAATTATTAATGTGATTTTTTTTTTAATTGACTGAAAGCTCTAGTTATTACATCTATGTTTCAGTCAGTGCATATAATTTAATAATTATAATTATTAATTGTGCTCCTACAAGTGTATAAATATCACAAATAAAACTGAAGGAAAACCTGATAAAAAAAATACCTCCAAATAACTTTGAGGGATGGAGATTTCATCCCTCACACATCCTTGAGGGCCAACATAACTTCAATCATACAGGGATTTTTATAAACAAAGAGAATTCCCTACTTCCCTACACATCTTATGCATACCAGTTGCACCACTGGTCACTTGAACTAAATCAATAGTCTTTGGATTGAGCATTTAAATGAAGCTCATGAATGTGAAAATGCTTGTCATATTTGTTAACTGTGATATTTGGGATGAAATGGCACTAAACTGTGGTGCAATCTGAGCACTGTAGAATCTTTCCATCATATTGTCAGATCTCTCCCATGTTTACATGTCTAAAGGGGACACACTTTTATTATTTGCAAGGCTGTATGTGGCGACCCCCTTCCTTTATCTCCGGCTCTGATTTTCAGTTAGATAACAGAGATAGTGTGCAGCCGCCTATGTGTTTGCTGATTTCTCTTGGCCTAGCCAATGGCAGGTGCTTTCTTGTAAAAAGGAGTGTAGACTCTTGTGTTTGTTTGTTCACATTTGCCGGTTTCCTATCGTTTTATCAGTGGGCTGTGCAGGTGAGCAGCTGGGTGGCAACCCCAGGACTGGCGGAATGTTCTGGAAAGGAAACCACCCCTGGAAAATACACCACAATTGTTTCCCGCCCATATTTGAGCAAATCTCACCATTTGCTGGTTGTTCTGGATAGCAGTTACAATAGAACTGGCTGCTAGTGAGGACTTGTTTGTATAAGATACCAGTCGATCTTAGTATGGAATATATAGTAAAATTTACATTAGCACTATGGCTTCCATTCTGATTTGTTCATCTGTTTCTTTAAAGTGAATTATTTGAAGCAATAGACTAATCTATATTTGGCCTATTCCATAAAGATCATCAAAGCATTGTTTGTAATAAAGCCGTATTATTTGGATTATTTCACACTCTTCTACTTGTAGTTTTGAGTTCAGACCAAGACAAAAAGAGAGTAAAGTAAATGTCACACTGCTACTGGCTACTAAAACATACTCACAATGTTCATTAGTGAATCATAGCCGATCATAAACAAATAAAACTGAAGAAATGTCTATTAAATATAATTTGGAAAAACATAATGAATAGAATTGCAATGGTGAGGAAACACTTAGGACACCCCTACATTTATTACTACCTAAAATTAAAATTAAGTGTAGCACATCAGTTGCAAATGATTAGACCTTTGTTAGAGAGAACTTTAGCAGAGGCTGTCTTATTTAAACCTTAGAGAGTTTGATTTGTTCTTGATGGTCTAAATCAGCGGTATAACCATGGAAAGACCCAACACCCCTTCTGAAGTCTTCATGAGTCTGGGAAGGGATTTAAAAAGAGCTCAAAATAATGAGAATTCTGCCGTCTCACTGTCCAGAAAATAATTTACAACTATCAGCATGGCCAGGTCAGGTCATCCCCACAAGTTCAGTATAAATGTATAAGGAAGCCTTTGAAAATCTTAAAATGTCATCATGTAACTCTTGCCATAGTTGATGTCAAATGCCATGTCTACCATCAGAAAGAGACTGCAGAGGTTTGATTTTCATGGGAGGTGTGCAAGTAGGAAATCCTAAATCCTTGCTGTCAAAAACAAAACATCAACAACAACCACAAAACTTCTGGAACAATGTGCTTTAGACAGATGAATCCAAAGTTTAATTCTTTGGACACAATAACAGAAGACATTGACCAAACAAAGCATTTGAGCACATGAACCTTGTATCAACTGTGAAGCATGGAACTGTTTTGGGGCTGCTGTGTTCCATGATAAACCATTATGAAATTTATATTGTATCAGAGGGAAACCTTAAGACTGTCTGAACAAAGATTGACACTACAACATCACATAGCTGAAAGGATTCTGCATGGCAGAGTGGGAGACTCTCTAGTCTGGGTTGGACATGCAGATGATTTTTGTGTTGTCTGAGGAGCAGTGTCCATTAAGAAACTTCTAGATTTCTGATTCATTAACTGTCTGCAACAGGTGCCTGTGTCTGTGTATCAAACTGATACTGTTTAATTCGTTTTATTCTGTGATATGGTTTTATTTATGCATGTTCATAGATCTCTCAATTTTTACTTATCGAATTATATCGAATATGAAATGTAATTATTTTAACCAACTTTTATGATTTAAAGTGTCATTATTGATCAACTATAGACTACTGTGTTCCCCTGAAGATGGGCTGACAACTAGAGAGTCTTTCACGGCCCCTGGTGGTCCCTGGACCACAGGTTGAGATACCACAATCTAATTGACATTATTTCAGCCAGAGGAAGAAATACCAGATATTAGAGCATAGGGCATCCTAACTCTTGCTCACATGAAAATTGTCTTTCTATTAGTTATGTTTTACAAATAATTTGAAAAAAGACATTTCATTGGTTTCAATTGCTTAGTTATCTTTTCTTAGGACTTTTAGAAATCTGATGAAGTGTTTGGTCAAATTTCTGCAAATTATTTTTAATCCATCGGGCTCAAAAAAGAGTTCACAAATGTTCAAGCACCATTGTACTGTATATAAGATTCTGCCATTCAGTTGTTCACAAAATTAGTGGTGTTTGTTTTTGTCAACACCTCACAAGAAGTCACACACTCCAACAAATATGCTTCTATATGAGCTGTTTGGTGAATGCAAATTAATTTGGAAGAACCGGTCAATCCTCTTATCTGTATGTGTCCCAATATTGACTCAAGCCTTTGTGCACATGGTGCACTGATGCATAACTGACCTCACCTGCAGTTCTGACACCTCCTACGTGCACGCAGACAAGTGTGTTTATCTACAGTGGCATGTCCAAAATCACAAACAACACAAGAGATTCCAACCTTGAAGATAAAACACAAGCTTCTGTTTATTCCATTACTCTTTCAATTACCTGCCGCTCAGTTTATTTAACTTCTCATGATCTCCATTTCAGTTTCTGGATGCTGTTCAGCAAATCACGCTAATGACTTGACTGAGCTGAAAGCGGATCATGGCCAGGAATTTAGTAACAGCTATGTGTGTGTGTGTGTGTGTGGGGGGGGGGTGAGGTAAAGGTTACTTTCCAAGCAGTGTTTAAGACACAACTGAATGGAAAACTCCATAAACACACACAAACACACACTCTGAGATTTGAAGGAAGATAGAAGTTACTTTAAAGAAACCACACCAGTAGAGTTTTACTAGTTTGTTTGTGTGTGTGTGTGTGTGTATGTGTGTGTGTGTGTGTGTGTGTGTGTGTGTGTGTGTGTGTGTGTGTGTGTGTGTGTGTGTGTGTGTGTGTGAGTGAGTCTGTGTGAGTCTGTGTGTACATCTGTGAAAGGCACCATCTGCTCGGTGTGACAGTAATGAAGTGAGGGGAATTGTGGGACAAAAGCTGAGTCTCATTGAGCTGAGCAGTGGGTGGCTCTGCCATATTTCTCCTGCTCTGACTGAGATTACTTCACTCTGACTCTGTGGTGGCATTCCTACAGCTCCCACTGTACACAAGGTACACAACATGGCTGTGGTGATTTACAAATTTCAGAATACAGTGTGTATGGTTGTTTTTCATACACATAATGAAGTACAGATTTGTACATTTGTGTACAGTTTTTGTGAAGAAGTAAAATATAAATGTTTTTCAATTGTTTAACCAAATAGTTCAAACAACTGTTGGTGTAACAACACCATCATCCCTGTGACAGACTATGGTTTGATTCCCCGGCTGGACAAACTCACCTGTAAATGTCCTTTGGCAAAACCCCTAACACAACAGGTTATACACTATACCAGGGATTCTCAACCTTTTCCACTTCATGGCCCACCTGTTTATAACTAGAAAGCATGACGGCCCACATGACGTTTTGTAAAATTGTTCTTGCCTTTTTATTTATCTGATAATGAAAACATTAGAACTGAAAAGCTTAGAAAATATAATGTTTGCATGAAAACATCGGTCCCACATTTACCTAAAAAAGAGCAGTAAAGTGTTTTACTAAGTAACGGAGTAGTGTGTCACATAGATCAGATGACACATTACAAAGTGGGGAATTTCTAAACACACACACACACACACACACACACACACTGTCTGATATAAAGTTATTTGATAACCAAATGCATGTCTTTTTCAGCATTATCATCAATAATCTAACTTGGCCACTCCCCCTCATGAAGAGACCTCATAAGTAAAAAAGTGTGATATCATTGGTGAAGGGCCTTTCCTGTCACTATGACTACATCTCCTGGGGCAGTAAAGTACAGCCGTAATCAGACATAATGAATAGGGTTAGGTAGACACAACCGAGACAAGAAGCCGTCTTGGTTCCCAAAACATAATGAGGCTAATTTGCATATCTTATCTGCTCTGTGGGTTGTGCTGTTGTTTCTTGTGAAAAGGGGAACAGTCATGTTTGACTATTGGAGTGCTTTACAGTTGGAACTCACTGCTTCAGTTAAATTGTGAAATGATTTGCAAATGTTGATTGGAAGCATGCAAAGTAAGGTTATTGCTGTCGGGTGACACTGTGTGTGCTGCTGCAGTACACTACACACACACACACGTTTGTGGTTAAATAAGGATCTTCATTAATTACTGTAACTGAGCTGGGTGACACAGTGGGTAGTATGTGTGCTACACAGAAGTTGTGGGTTCGATTTTCTTGGTCTGTGAAGAATTTGGTGTGGTGTGTGTTCGTGCAGGTTTCCTCCCACCTTCCAAAAACACAAGGTACGTGTGAGTATAAGCAGTGATGGACTGGTGACCTGTCCATGCTCGTGTTTTTACTTGTGCTCAATGAATGCATGTAGGCTCTGAGCCCACTGTGAACCTGACCAGGAGGAACAGATAATTAAAAAAGATTTTTCTTGCACTTTTCTTGCCCACTACATTCGGGAAGTGTAATTCGTATTTTTAACCACCACTTAAGAACACACTTTCACATGCTTTTCCGAACAGGTTGATTGAAAAGTGAAAGAAGCATGTGCAGAGAAGTAATAAAAAATATCACCGGATTTTACACTAATATCACATACTGTTACGCAGTTCTTGTGAGATTTGTCCTGTCTGCTTGAGTTACATAGTGCAATTAGATGGGTTTAAGACTGGAGTAGACAAAGACTGAGACACGGTTCTTCTTATTAAACCTCAGTGGCACATCAGCATGATTTTGATGCTGTCATTAGGGTGAAAATGACAGCTGCTTTAAATGGAATTGAGCTGCCAGTCATATAGCATGTATGTTTGGATTTAAATGTGTTTATATAATGTCATCACCTCCAATTTCTTCTAATAGACCATGTGTATCAGGTGTATTACGTGAAAACCCAGGATGAGTGTATGTATAAAACAAAAAAAGTATGTATAAAAAAAAAAAAAGATTCTAACCATGACAGACTGCCATCTTCAGTGACAAGTCCCACTTTTTCTTGGTTGGAATTTGTGGAGTTTGTGTGTGGAGGCACTGTGTTCAGTGTCTTTGGGTATGGCACTACTACTACTTCTAACTACTTTTGTATGTGTAGCTCAATCAATATTGCCCATATCAGTCTACATTTTAATCATTCATTGTTCCTGGTAAACTTTATCTACCATCGCAATAGCATTTCAATCCAACACTTCCTTCTGGGTGCATACCTAAGAGCGCTTTGGGATCCCCCAGTTACCTTATAGCCATAGTTAAGATGATAATGAAATTAATGATGATGATATCATCTCTATCCTCATTTTCACTTAATTTGAATCTGGCAGTTATCCTCTAGGTTGTGTCACAATTTCCTGATCAATTGACCAAGGGTTTTTCCTTCATGATAATGTTGCCATTTTGGAGGTAAGATGTTTTTATGTGACAAAGTTGATCTATAATATATGGTCAGCTGTTACAGTCAGAGGTAAAAGTTAGAACATCAGAATTTAAATAATAGATTTGATTTGTAAGTGAACAGGAATCTAAATTATGGGTTTGAGAATGTGTAATTGATTACAAGTTTAGAATCTGAATTTCTTTGAGCCTGGAGTGTTTTCATAAGATGGCAGTGAAAATTTGACTTGTCAGGAGTAAATTCCCATGTCTGAAACATCTTGATTAATTCTTGGTTATTAATTAGAAGTTAAGCTCTAATTGCATGTTGTTGACATTAGCAAGAGCTGGCCATGGACTCTACACATGCAGGAGTCTTAGGCATGCACTGTCAATGCTTAACAATCTCATGCATCTAGATGGTGCTTTCAGCTGCCTGGTGCTTTGTGTGGCTGGATTTGTCTTTTTTTTCTGCCCGTCATGCCTCTGTCCTCATGCAGACAGGCAACGGCAGCCTGTTAGAAGCCCTGAAGGAGCCTAGTTTGCATATTTTTCTCCTCATGCTTCTGGAGGTGCAGTGCTGCTTATTAGGCCTCTTCTGTTCCAAAGGGCCTTTTCTCTCCACGACTTGAGACAGCGTCCTTCTCTTATGAGCTCAAGGATAAGGCTACTATTATGCAAATGGCGAGCCCTGCTACTAATAGGGTCTTTACACCAAAGGTTTTAATTCCTTTTTTCCCCCTCCAGTAAATGGGTAAAAGTTTTTGCTTTATTTCAGTGTCCAAATAGGATAAATACATCAGTGATTTGCTCCGAGGGAGAGGTTTTTCAAGATGGTTGAGCTTGCGTACTGTATAGTGCCTGAATTTGGATTCTTTTCGGTTTGTTTAGGGGGACGTTTAGGAGGGCATTGCCTTGTTACGACAAAGAGACAATGACCTTATTCATTCAGTGTTGTTTTCAACAAGGGAGAGAGAATAGGGACCTAATATGATACAAGCAACATCTTGTGGGCTTAGCCTGCTTATACTTTTTAGACTTAATAACTGGCTGTTGAAGGTTTTGAAGAATTTCTTATTTGACTTATTTTTTGTTTTTGTCTCAAATTAGGATTAAAATTTAAAATATGCAACCTTTGTGCATTTAAATGTGTAATTAACTTGAGAATTCATTGCTTTTAAAATGATCCTCTATTTCCATGCTTACTTAGATGTTAACAACGACAGATTCTGCAGGAAATTGTACTGCAGATGAATTCATCTAGAGGAACATCACTGTACTGATGTAATTTACACTCATTACCAAGAAGTTGTGAGGTATTATCTGTGTAATATCTAACACTAAGCTAACAATATATGCTAACTTAAGATTTTGCATCATTATCCTAAAAGATAAGTTTAGTGAGATGGGTGCCACCTTAGCGAGCCTGGTGAGCTCAAGATGAGCTGTACATATGTGACTAAAACAGAGATATGTACTAAATATAGGTTGAATATAAAAAACAGGGTAATTTCTAACCATAACCTTAATCATAAAACCTAGACCTAACTCTTACTCTAACCATAAGTGTATTCATAAAACCTTTTTTCAACCTTAACCTTAACCCAAAAACCTAAACCTAACCCTTATTCTAACCCTAACCTTAACCATAAAACCAAAACATTAAAGTTTTTTCAACCCTAACCTTAACCTTAAAACTTAGACATAACGCTTACTCTAACCGTAGCCTTAAACATAAAACAAAACCTAAACATAACCTTTACTCTACCCATAATCCTAATCATTAAACCTAAACCTGACATGTGCTCTAAAGCTAATCTTAACCATAAAACTTAAACCTAACCCTTAGTTTAACACTAACCTAAAACATAAAACCCAAACCTAATTCTTACTCTAAACCTAACCATAAATCCTAAACCTAATTTTTACTCTAATCCTAACCATAACCATAAAATGAAAACCTAAACCCTTACAATTACATAACTGAATTGTAAACATTATGTAAAGTTAATGTAAAGTTAACCTAAACTATATAAACATACTATAACTCCAACTATAAACCCATTGTAGAATGTGAAATTCTTATTGTTTCTGCAGGTGTTTCCATCCATTAATTTATTTCTTATAAGCTCCATATAATTCAAAAGCAGAAAGCCTTGGTGACATATATCTCTATAAAAGAGCATTTCCAGTGGCTAGGAGCTTGTTATGAACCATACTCTATATGCAGAATAATGTCTGAAAACGGTGAGCCTGGTATGAAAGTCTTGGAGTACATTGTATGTAATTAATGTCATATATGTACTTATGTCTTTCTTGATCTTGTTGCCTTAGTTACATTATCACTGTGGTATATGACAGATACCATACTCAATCAGTCTTTAAATGAGAGCAACACTTTATAGCTGATTTGTCATTTGTCAATGTTTTGTTGAATGCAGACATAATTAAGGCAGCTCATGGATTTCTTAAAGCTTAGAAAGGAAATGTAATTTAACATTCATGTTGTACTGTAATCATTTTGGCAGCAGAGGTAAATTTTACAAATAGCCCAAAAATGTGACAACATTTCACCCATGAATAAGCCCAATTTAGCAGAAAACAACACAAACCTGGCAACCCTGACTGAGAAAGAAAGAAAGAAAGAAAGAAAGAAAGAAAGAAAGAAAGAAAGAAAGTAAGAAAGAAAGAAAGAAAGAAAGAAAGAAGCAGTTGAGTGTAAATCCTGCCAATTGCGAACACTGATAGGTCTACTGAGCACAAAGTCAGACCAATCAGGATTCCAAGATCATCAAAAAGGGTTCTTAAGCTTGACATTGTAATAAATAATAGATCCCATTTTGGGGCCATATAGAGCCCTTTTTGATTTGATTCTATATAGAACCCTCAACTGTGTTTTCTCAACCATTCTGAAGAACACTTTCATGATGCAAAGCACCCTTTTATTTAGAACCATCTTCTTCACTGAAAACTGTTGATCATTTTTAAGTGTGTACATTTTAACACAATCACTTTAACTCAAGTACAAACATAAAGGACTTTCATTATTGCCTCAATAAGATTTTATGTGGGTATCTGTGCATTCATTTAAGTACAGGATTGTGTGTAGATTTTTGTTCACTGTCAGTGCAGCAGAAAAGATATGGACCTGAGTCTATATGTGATGTCCTGGCGGCAGGCTGCCAGGGCAGTGTAGATGTGGCAGGCCTGTTGGCTCTTGTCTCCTGAAAGTGGAGATGTTGTGGAGTGCAGTGCAGATTCTCCGGCCTGCGTGCCTCCAGTAGAGCAGCTACCTGCCTCACATTCCTCTGTGCAGTGTGTAGCTGCAGGGGAGACTCCTGCCCCTGAGAGCAGCTCATTACTCAATCAGTTAATGCTTCACATTATCTGTTTACTACACACTACTAAACTGAGATTAACCGTAGATGAGAAAACACTGCTGCATGTTATTGGGAGGTGATACTGCCTGTGTGTTTGTGTGTGTGTGTGTGTGTGTGTGTGTGTGTGTGTGTGTGTGTGTGTGAGAGTTACTCCAATATCTTTTTTCATTTTTACTGTAAAAGCATACATTTTACATTCATGATTTAGAAAATTATGAAGAAAGTAACAAATCATTTTACAGATTTATGCAAATAAATATCATTTGCTTTATATTTAACATCCATTTTAAGCCATTTCAACATTGAACAGTAAAGAATGCTGCACTGACCTGAAGGATATGCATATAGGACATCCTGTATTGCACGTGGATGTGGGCTGTCCAGTGCGGGTGTACAAACTGTAATTATAAAACTACAAAGTGTCCCTTTCTAGTGCCAAATAAATAAATAAATAAAAATCTTGAATATCTGGGATTCTAAGCCTCTCTATTTGTCCTCCACACTCTAAGAGTTTGAGATGAAACTCATTAGTTAGGATTCTTGATTTCAATAATTTTTCTCCTTAGCACAGGCAAGATACTTCTCACACTGGCTAGATAATAGGAATTCTACAGCTGTAGCCCCTTTCCTTAAGATGTATGTGTGGTAGCTCAGCACTAATGTCAATCTCAGTCCACTCCTTGTGAAGCTCTCTCAAATTCTCTCAAAAAGGCTGTAGTCATCCATGTTACTCCTGCACCTTTTCCCACCACATTTCCCTCTTCCAGTCAACATTTTATTATTATACTTTTATGCAGCACTCTGAGAACAGCCAGCAGTGTGTGGCTTATCCTTTTTGTGGAAGGTGTTGACGATTGTCTTCAGGACAGTAGTCTTCCCCATGATTGTAATTGTGTGTGCTAGACTAGACATGGTATTTACACTGTTTGAATATTCAATATTATACAATATTATTTATATACTTTAATATATATAACATATATGTAATTTGAGAAATTGGATTTCGGACTTTCTTTAGTAAAACAACTAAAAGAAAGCCTGTAATGAATACATGTAATGAATATAATACATATTACATATGAAATTTTATCATGTGTGTGTGTGTGTGTGTGTGTAGGCCTGGGGCTCTATATAAGCGTGACTAATAAAAAGAACAGTTCAGTGCACTTAAAATCCTAAACCCTTAATCACATTCTCTGTGGCTTGCACCCCTCCATCCCTCCTGCTGTCCGTCTGTCCTTCATCATGTTCCCTCCTTTCGGGCAGACAGGCGTTCTCTCCTCGGTGTGGCTGTGGAAAAGTCTCCTGTGTGATGCATTCTGACAGCTTTGTCAAGCGTTAGATGGAGCTGCTGGCTAGCCCTGCTACCTGAACTGTTGCTCTGATATCTGCCCAAATCAGGGTGACAAGAGCCAGCAATACAGCCACATCACTCTTTTCTCCCTCACTTTCTCATCACTCCCCATCCCTTTCAGTGTTCCTTCCTGCATGGACTGAGTGTGAAACAATGCTTTTGTTGTTGCATGCAAACAAATCCTCACAGCAATGGTCCAACAACTATTAGAAAGCCTTTCCTGGACAGTAGAGACACTGAAAGATCAAGTGTCCCAATACATTTGTCCATACAGTGAATGTACTTAAACATACAGTGAATGTACTCACATATACTCACATTCTATATAAAGTCAACTGTGACAGGTAAAATTTATTTTAATTAATTTACAAGGTGGTAGTGTGTGATCATGTGACCAATGGCCAATGGCCAGATAAATTATAATAGTTGTGGGTAGTTTAAATGTACATTAATATGAATTTGGACGGATGTGGGAGGGGTGATCCCCCTGAAATATCAAAACAGGGCATTTAAATGTTCCCAAAAAGGTATATTCTTGAATATTCCAATAAATATTGAAAAAATATCTGCTAGATATCGAGCTAGAGAGTGTCACAACAGCCACATGTTCAGCTGTGCCTGTGATCCCCTGCTGACGCTCCTAATAGACTTTCTTTGTGCTTTTCCAAGATGGATTGCTTGTTGACCATATTACATAGAGTTAGTCTTGCTCTTTCTTATGATATGAGTATTATGTCAGTTGGTTACTCTAATGCTGAGATATGAAGCTTTGCATACCGGCATGTAGCCACCCATAAAGTGCAGGCCTTGAGTTGTAAGAGTTAAAGTCAATGTATTAGTCTCATGGATTGCCCTAATTACCTGACATCCAATTAAACAAATTTTCTTAATATCAGGACAAATATCTTAATATCAGATCAGTGTATGACTAGTATTTCTCCTACTAATATGAATACAATTATAAGTATATAGTATCAGTACTTGTGTACAAAGTATGAACCATCAGTACAATAATGATGTAAAATTACACCCCTGTACACATACTCCTCACAGCTTTGAGTGGCTTTTTGTAATAAAAAAAACTAAAATATTCCAATATAGAATTGAACTGTGGGTAATATAGAATATTTTGTAACCAGATTTATGTACCAGTCTTAATATAACTGTCCAATAAATGAATATGATTTTAAGTTACTCATACAGATCAGCCAACCATTAGGTGAAGTGGCTAGAAATGGTTAGACAAATGGTTCAGAAAACATCAAATGTGTTTCTGGTATACAGTGGTCATTACCTACCAAAAATGCTCAAAGGAAAGACAACTGGTGAACTGGTGATATGATCTTGGGTGCCCAAATGATACGAAACATGGAGGCCCCACTTCATCTGCTAATGCCTTAGTGCCAGATACCACAGGATTCCTTCAGAGAGCTTGTGTAGTCCATGGCTCGATGGCACAGAGCTGTTTTAATTGGATGAGGGGGACCTGTGCAATATTAAATACATGGTTTTAATCTTAGGTCTGATCAGTGTTTGTCTCTAATATTAATGATAATAAAGTTTTTTGTGTGTACATTTTACCTGTTTTTTTTACGTTTTCAGTCTTTTTCACTCCATCTCCAGTGTTGAGATGTAGTCATTTATGCTGTGCAGAACATGAGAAAGAATGTGTTTTATTGACTGATCACATGGATGCTTTCAGTGATTTATTAGTTTAAGTCATAACATGTATCTCATTTTCTTAATAAACGTCTCATAAAGATGTTCTTGCCAGAACCTGTCCAACTGAAGCCAGTTGAAAAATATTAAAGGACCCACACACACACACACACACACACACACACACACCTACTGTCAAAACTAGAAAATATGTGGGAAAACACAGCAAAAATGTTATTTGTATGTGTAAACCAATCAGCCATATAATAAAAATCACCTCCTTGTTCCTACAACAACTGTCCATTTTCATCAGCTCTGCTTACCATATAAGAGCACTTTGTAGTTCTATAATTATAGACATAAGTTGCTTTGTTACCATACTTTCACCCTGTTCTCCAGTGATCAGGACCACCACAGAACAGGTATTATTTATGTGTTGGGTCATTCTCTGCACTGCAGTGACATTGACATGGTAGTGATATTTTAATGTGTGTTGTGCTAGTATGAATGGATCAGACACAGCACTTCTGCTGGAGTGTTTAAACACTGTCAACTCACTGTCCAATCAAGTAGACACTCCTATCTAGCTGTTTCACCTTCTAGATGTAAAGTCAGATACAGAAGATCATCTGTTTCTGCATAGTGTTGGTCATCATTTACTCCTTCATCAGTGGAGACAGGACACTGTTGGATGGATATTTCTGGTGGCTGGACAATCTGCTGTCCAGCAGTGACACTGAGGTGGGTAACCCACCACCAAATATTACAAGCTCTGTGGTGGTCTTGTGGGGTCCTAATCACTGAAGAACAGGGATAACAGAGGATAATAAAGTATGCAGAGAAACAGATAGACTACAGCCTGTAATTACAGAACTACAAAGCACTCCGGTATGATAAGTGAAGCTGATGAAATGGACAATGAATGTAAAAACAAGGATGTGGTATTAATAGTATGGCCTATTGGTGTATAATACTGCATACTGCTGTACAATACATGAAGCAGATAAATTCTTTTTTATAAAATATCTCATAAAATAAAGCTTGCCTTATCTGGGGTTGTCGGTCAGAGGTAATGTGCATGGCCTGCAGTTCTTGTGTGTTAATTTGACCAAATAAAATGTTCCACTTTAAAAGAAGACTTCAACTTCATTAACCTATTTAAGATGTATTGACTAAACACCAAATATGCTGGTGTTCTAAAACGAAAAATTTAAAAAGGAAGTTGTTCCACCAGTATTTTATAAATGCACTGCCTGTGTACATTAGCATGCATGCAAATTTATGCAGAGGATTGTGTGTATTTTTGTTGGGGGAAAGCATGTGTGGCATTTAGCAGACGCCCTTATCCAGAGCGACTTCCAAAAGTGCCGGTAGACACAATGTGTACTCTGACACTGGCTGTTGGATATTTGAGTTTATTATGAGCTCTTGATAGGCTTATACACTTAAGAAGCAAAGAGAGAAAGAGCAGAAAAGGGAAACAGAAAAAAGAAGTGTCAAACATAAACAGGTTCAACGTTCCATGTTAAGTTTGTGTCTCCAAATGATCTTACCTGCACTGATTTAATGATGATTTAAATATCAGTGGCACTGACAATCATTCATTATACACCACTTGACATCTCTCACTTTGTTCTGTGACGGCATCCAATTACAGGTGATCTGTGTTTGATAAGAGCAGAGTTAAGCTCCATGCTCTACAGTAGCGGGCCTGCTGTGTGGAGGACCATGAGGCAGATGTAATATGCATTGACTGACAGGTACCTGTGGGGCGAGGGGACCCAGGTATGCTTGGGATCCTTTGTATGGATGCTTGATCGGCCCTGACAGCTGGAGACACACAGCCCTTAGTGTCTGGCAGAGTTATACACACAGTTACACTGAATGTCAAAGAGAGAGAAGAAAACAAGGGAGAAAGAAATTCTGATCTCTGAGCAGTCTTGTTAGCAGTGATAAGCTTGTCCAGACTTGGAAATCTCATGAAAACACAGAAGACATGTGCTGATATTTTAGAATAAATACTGTGTTTTTAATGTGCAACATGCTATTATCATAATAGACATTGTAAAATATCGCCATGGCTTTTTAGATAGCTTTTGACTGGGAACTCAACTACAATATGTACACTCTCCAAAAAAAAATTGTACCAATGTGCAGCAGCAGTGATGTCGTGCCAGGCTGTATTGAAGTCACTCAGAATGGCAGAATGATCATCTTCAGTGACGAATCTAATGAAGAAACAACCAATGAATCTGTGTGTAGAGGCACCATGGTCACTGCCTAGATCAAGGGTTTGGTATCACATATTTCATGTCCAGAAGGCTTAGTGTGCAATTTTATATGATACCAGACCTTTGATCATCATTACAGGCACTTTGACTGCCCAGCATTACATTAATGAGGGCTTGTCACCTTAAAGATACTATGTCGTGGCCAGTTATCCTCAAACCTATACCTTACTGAAAGTGTTATTGGACATACTATCAACACTCCACCCCTACCACTAAATCTGCAAGAACTGAATGAGAATATTCAAGTTGCGTGGGATGGATTATCACAGGACACCATTAGGAACCTCTACAACTCCATTTGAAGACATTTGGCATTTTGCATTATACACAACGCCATACTACGAGACGCTATTTCTCTGTATGTGTAGCTCAGTAAATATTGCCCATATCAGTCTAAATGTATTGTTCCTGGTAACCTTTATCATCCCTCCAAATAGCATTGCAATTTGACACATAATTCTGGATGCAACTATTTTTTGATGAGTGAATATTTCCAAGACATAGCACAACCAGGACCTTACTATTATAAAAAATCAAACCAACAAACAAAAAAATTAAAATCACTACTTATATATACATGTAACTTATATATACATGTATTATCTAGCGGTGTTTTCACACCTACCATGTGTTGTCCTTTGAGTTTGGTCTGAACCAAAATAGTAGGCAGCTGCAGACAAAATGATGTCACAAAAAATGTATATATATATATATATATATATATATATATATATATATATTATATATATATATATATAATATATATATATATATATATATATATATAACTAAAATATAATCCAAGAAATACAATGTTTGCACAAACATATTTTAAATAAATATTAATTATCTCACGATTCAACAAACAGCTCCTGTCCACTGGTGGTGCTGCTTGGTTGTGTTCACCAAAGAATCTATCAAGTGGAAATAGTGTCTCCATTGCTTGCTGTTTATTTCTGTTATGGATGGAAGGGCAAGCATGGAGAAATGGAAGGAATTCAAGATTGTGGTTATTTGTCAAGTTGGGTTAAGTTCATGGTTAGGGCAGATTTCCCACTGTGGCAAAACTCATGGGAGTCCAGGGGGTTGATCTGTATGTGTCTGTTGTATATACAGTCAGTATAAACTTAAAGCTGCATGGACGGCAAGTGTTGTAAAAGTTCTGTCAAACGGTGTGAGTTTATTGAAAGGGGAAACCGCTCTGGGGCCTTCCAGTCATTATAACCATTAGCACTTAATACCACCGAGATGTGCCAAATCTTGTGCTGGAGCAGAGTTCAAATAATCAAGAGTTAGCTCCTGACCCCCTCCAGCACCTTCTCAACCTCATACGTTTGTCTAATGACTTGTCAGAGAAGGAAGGGCGTCGACAGACGTCTCAACATCTCATTAAAACACTTCAGACAACAGTGTTAAATCTGCTTAAAGTAATTACATGGTTATGGAGCGCTTGTTTGTTGACATGCTACGTAGTTTGTTCTCAATATACCTGTGTGTGGTTTAATGCTAAAGGGTATGATTATACAAATTTTCAGATCAATGTCTTCACAAATGATCTGCTCTGAAGCACAGTTAAAACTGTTTAAAGCCATTGCTCTCTGCATATAGTGTGGTTTTGGCTGTAAAATTCTTTGACAGTGACATGAGTTGTCAGAGTTGGTGGCATGATACATTTCATTTCCAAAGTTGTGCAAACATTTAATAATCCTCAATCCACAGTGTTACTTGTACCAGGAATATGTCATAGAACCAGTTCTGGGTCTGATTGTACTGTACATTATCCTACTGGAATATCCCTTCATCCCAGTGAACCCAGCCCATAACACCACAATGAAACCTCCACCAGCCAGCACAGTGGGTTGTTGACAGCCGGCGTCAATGATTTCATGGGGTCTGCACCACATACAAACCTCATCATCCATCAGAAACAACTATTTTGCTGAAAGGAAATACAAGGCATAATTTAAGTTTTTGCAGCTCTTTTTTTAGCTTAAATATTGCTCGCCATGGATCAATTGTGGCTTTTGATTTTGTGCAGGATCTGTTATACCTGTGTACTCTATTCGTTGTGACAGGTCCTAAGGCTCTCATGAGGGCTAATCACACACATCACACACATCCCTGCACTGAAGGGCCAAAGCTTTCCAGAGGGAAGTCTAGTCTGTGGTCACACTGGAGCTTGGATAGACTCAGGTTTATTCCTTTTCTTGTGAACAAAGGTTATTCCAAGGAAGAACCCTGGAAACTGCAGAAGGAATCTGCATAAACACCTGAATCCTTCAAAACAAAAGCAGGGGTTAGTGGAGAGAGAAAAGATGCCGATACTGGATATATTTCCGATATTTCAGATGGATTTATGATTTATCCGTTGCTTGCATGCCAAGCAGTTGCCTAGATTTTTTGGTTGAACATTTTTAATAATTTAATTTTAGTGGTTTTAGTTGTAGTTGTAGTGTGTGTGTGTGTGTGTGTGTGTGTGTGTGTGTGTGTGTGCTCTAGTGCTTGATACAGTCCTCCAATAATGCCCTCTGTGAGTCATCCTGTTAGTGTCTGCAGCATTGGCAGAGGGCTGCACAATGCACAACTACACACATGCAGACCATTACAATGACCATCTTTGCTTTACCGTGCTGTACTGTCATGGAGTCACTTAGAATGGCAGCAAGTCATCTTCTTGCTTTTGTCTGTGTTGATCTAAAGTCTACATTTTGAATCATAAATTATTCCTGGTTACATTGATCTTCTTTCCCAATAGCCCAATCCCAATAGCATTGCAATCCAACGTCCTTCCTGGTTGCAACTGTTTTTGTTGAGTGTATGTATGCTAATGACTAACCAAGTATACAAAAACTGTATGTATGAAATACATGTAACTGTATGACAAGAATTCCAAGCTAAACAGTATTAATTTATATCTTCAGCAAATAATCAAATACAAGTAGAGGTTTTAGTACACAGTAGCTCTAAAATCAACTGTGTGCAACATGACACGCCACAGTGCAGAGCTATGCTTTGAGGGTCATGAAAAGCATTCATGAGAAAATCTCACAAGAGGTTTAAGGTTATGTTCGTGCACCACGATAACACTCATAACATTCACCCCCCCCTAGCCATTATCTGACAAAGTGCCAAAAGGGTGTGGACCCCACTTTTTTTTTTTCTGTGTGTGTGTGTGTGTGTGTGTGTCCTTGTTGTAAGGTAGAGTGTTCAAAGCACTTCACCACTGCAAAAAAACAGCACTGTGCTGGTGTTGAGAAACCAGTCAGTAAGTATTTAAGTAGCCATTTAAGTAGGTGCCTGTCTGTTAAAATGAATATCTTGGGGGTAAATAGTTCTTGCAGAGTAAAGGATTTTTTTCCCATATGTAAAATCTTCTCTCAGGGAAGAATCTGTCATATGTGGCAATTTATTTAAAAAACAAAATGATTTTGTTTTGATTGCTGAATAACTTTAAATATGATCTTACCTCTGGCATTGTGAGGGTTTCAGCTTGTTAGACTGTAGGTTTTTAGTGATTTTAGTGAAAAAAAAATTGAACTGAATAATAACCCTTTTGAACTGTAGACCTGTTTGATAATTCCGACCTTACACCAAACATGTTTTTCAGTGTCAATTTCACTGTTGCAAGTCAGCCTGGTCTGAACAGAAATTTACACATATGTGACTACAGTTCATGTAAACTAAACTGTGCCATTCTCCGAACATAAATTGAAGCTAAAGTAAACCTAACCCTAAACTTAAACATATCCTTAGTGTACAATGTGAAATTCTTAAAGTTTCTGCAGGTGTTGCCATTCATTAATTATAAATATAATAAATAAATATATCCTTTGGTGTCATGTATTATGGCTACTTCTTGGTGTACATTCTGGTTTGAGTGTATTTGACAAAACAGTAATACCAATGGATGGAAGCTTTGTGTGTGTGTGAAAGTCAAGCTCATGGTATGAAAATTCTTGGGAAACATTCATACAGTGATATATGTAGATATGTATTTATATTTTGTGGGATTTTGTAGTGCAGACAAACTTCAAATGTCAGAATAAATTTACACAAACCTTAGAGAGACCTAACTAGACCTACGTTTGTATAAACAGATAAAATATTCAATAATTTCTTCATTACAGTCTTGTGCTGTCTTTACGGTGCTTCTGCAACATTGGTAAAACTCAGGAGAACAACTAATTAATGGGGAATCTCAGTCTGACTGAGCCCAACTCATAAAGTCTCTTACTAAATTTTAGTAATTCATCTGACCACTGTTAACATGCATCAGTGAGATCCTCCTTGGGCTAATACAACTTGATCTGAGAGACCTACAGACCCTCCCAGGTGGTAAGTGAAAAAATCTCAAATGAAAGTGTCCCTGTAGGGCATCTGTGTATAAACCTGCAAAGTTGACATTTAGGTTGTGCATCTAGCGTGGTCCAAACAGGACTCAAAATTGAAATTAAACAACTGAAGTGTTGCTGTTGAGCATTATTTCAAAGGGTTTAATAACAATTTTGCATTATCCATTTGGGAATTTCCTACATCTTCCAAGCTGAGTCAAGTCAATAGAAGGTTTACCGCAAGCTGTAAGTCATTCCTAACAATAAAGAAAAGAAAGGGCAGATTACATTTACAAAAGTCCTACCAGAACTGGATCTGGAAGATTTATTTGAAAGACAAAGAATAATGATGAAACGATGGCAAGTTATCTGTCAAACATGTTGAAGGCAGTTTTTATGGCCTCAATATGTATATAGAACTGTGTCACTGGGGTTTCTAAATAAACTAAGACATGTATATCTATCTATATTTATCTCAAATTCTTTCAAATACTGTTGGATCAAATCCTGGCAGCATGATGTCTTTGTGGTTATCACTTTTGCCTCCAGTACTGGGGTCTTGGATTTAAGTCCCTGTCTCAGTAGAGTTTCCATATTCTCCCTGTGTCTGTGAGGATTTCCTCCAGGGTCTCTGGTTTCTTACCATAGTCCAATCACAGGTGAACTGGCTACTCCAAATTGCCCATGTGTGTAAATGTATGTCTTTACAGCCAGATATGGATTAATATTGTGTCCTTGGAATGGACCATTAACGATTTCTAATATTTGTAATCATTTGAATTTGTTATCTTTAAAATATTGTAATTATTATAATACTTTTAAATGATCAATACATCAGTTTCATTTTTTTTTTGCTTTAATAAGCTTTTGAGTTTATGACTATCTCTGACTAGACCAGGGATTGGCAACCTTTAACACCAAATGAGCCATTTGGACCCTGTTTCCATGAACACATTTGAACATAAAAAAAGCACCATGCCGAGTTGAAGGTCTCTTTCAAATGAATTAAAAAGCTGAACTTATATCATCATTCTTATCTCACCTTTGGGCTTTCGGAGCGTGTAGTGGTGCCTGGACTTTTTTAAAAAGTACACTGGGATAAAAAGCACAATGTCACTAAACAATGAAAAATAAATATTTGGAAAATATCTGGATAAATATTTATTTGAGCTGGATAATGGGATTTCTGGTCCTGAACCTCTGTGCAGACCATCTCTAAATCGGGGCTCTATGAAGTCACTTTCACCTTTACAGGACTGTAAGCTGTGTCTGTGAGTGGGGTTTGTTTCTAACACAGTTCATGTTTTGTTCATTCAAATACTCATCTCATGATTTTCTTGCATTACAGTGGTGAAACAGCAAGGACACATGACAATTTTAATGATAGAAATGAAGAGTTTTACAGTTTCTACAGTGAGATTCTCTGCTTTAAATAGTAAAACTTCATTTCCAGCTGAAAAATAAACACAGATATATTATTAGTAAATGAAGGTTTGTGTAATTTGTTCAAATCTTACTTATCAGTGGATTTATGGAATTAAACATACTTTTGAGTGGAAATAAAAGGTATCAACATTAAAAACTGTGATAAAATAAAATTAAATAAAGTCCATCCAACCACTTATTCCTGAATAGGGTCACAGGGAACAACCCTAGACAGGGCGCTAGTCCATCGTAGGGCTCACACACACCAATTCACCTACTGCACATGTCTTTGGACTGTGGGGGAAACCAGAGTACCCGGAGGAAACCCACACGGGGAGAACATGCAAACTCCACACAGAAATTTCCCTCGTACCCAGGTCCTTCTTGCTGCGAGGCAACAGTGCTATCCACTGCGCCACCGCATCGCCACTCCAATTAAAGTACAATATAGTAAAGCAGAATCTGAATCCCTTTATTTGCCTAATTATGTTACACATACAATGATTATTTCTTGGTGAGACATGTATGACAATTAACAAGCAAACAGACTATTTACAAGTATTACACTAAGATAAAAAGTACGATAAAATACAATAATAATAAAAATAGTAGAAAAGTAAAGAGTTGGTAATATGCATATGGCTACACTGTACGTATACATAATAGAAGTATATTGCATAGAATAATTATATCATATAGAAGAATTATATTACAAGAACAATTATATACAGACTGGTATAGGCAGTGCAAATGATTTCTGAGATGTAAAGTGTTTTTAAGTCCTTATAAGCAAAAAAACAACCCTAAATGTTAGAGATGTGAACTCAGGATGTTCTATATCTTCTCAATTTGCAGGTAAGTGAGGGTGTTGAGAAGGAAGGAACAGGGGTTTCTTAAACCTGATGTGTCCATTGATGTTAAACATCTCTTTACCACATCTTTACATGTTTTCAGCTCAAACTAAAAGCCATACATTGAGTATAATGGAAATTGATCATCAAGTGTTTCCTCATGGAAAAGCGTGGGAATGACCACACCTGAAAAACTGAAAAACCTACTTTGGTTCTTGATCTTTGGTTCCCTTGTGCACAAACTTTAGGTTTTGGAAACTTTTTTTTTTTGGTTTAAATGTGTTCAAAGGTTCGAAACAAGGTTTGCGAACTAGAACACAACCTATTCTATGTTGGAGAAAAAGGCCTATAGTAGGGAACATGTAACAACATTTCGTTGTTTGAGATTACTGGCCAGACCTTGAGGATCCTGGTGTTCACCTGACTTTTCTTTTTTATAATGCATCCATGTATCAGTGTATCGGTGAATTATTGAACTGGTTCTCTTTCCACACCAGTAAATGTAGAATAATGGAGGAGTGCACTAAGCAAAGTATTTGAAGACAGAAGACATAGAAGCATATTACAATTGAAGTGCATCTCCTAAAAAATGACAATCATGCGACCTTCATAGAAGGTTACACACAACCTTCAGAACCTTTACTTAAGGTGGAAAAGGTTGGTCTCTAAGAACTGGACAAATGAAATGAGATACCAGAGACTGTGCAAGAAAGGCAAACTCTTCCTAATCCCATTCAAGAGCAGACTGAGAAACTGCATGATACAGTAACAAATGCCAACAGGGCTGGAATGCATGTCCAGCACAAACTGATGATTTGACCAATGATATGCCATTGTGTCCACACACTGCTGTGTCTGTGAGTGGGGTTTGTTTTGAACACAGTTCATGGTGGAGAACAGCTGCTCACATACATATGTGGATCCGAAGATCAACAGGACTCCAAATGCATATTTCTTCATGTTTATGAAGGTGTCGGGGATGGACTTCCATGTTTCAAACATGAGTTTGTCCTGGAAGGTTCTCAATATCACTCCACTTGTGATTCTGAACAAGAGTGGCCTTCTGTCAGGCAATATCCCCTGTCAAGATCCTCTGTCAAATGTTTGAATTTGGACAACCACATGTCTTTGTCAGCTGTGTCAGCCAGCTCCAGATCTAGATTAGGTTGATTTACACCTGCCATGTTTTGGCAGGTAAACCGACTTCCAGGAATGTGATGCTTATTTTGGGTGACAGAAAATAATAAAATATGATTTTATTTTAATATTTGAAGATCACAATAATCTTCGAACTTAGAACTAAATTAAAAAAAGTAATATTACAAATAAAAAAAAAACACGCCAATAAAATACGTATTATTTATTTTCGGGTTGCCGACCCCTGGACTATACTGATGATGTGTGATGTTGTGGTGTGCAACAAGGGGACAAATCCATTCATCTTCTTGTCTGGTTCTTTGTGACCAGGACTGTGGTGGGTCCTTAGCAAGGCAAAACTACTATTTGCAAAAGATCCATCACAGGGTAATTCACACAAGCACTCAAACACCTAGGGGGAATTTAGCATGACCAGTTCACCTATCACATATTTTTTGGGATCAAATCCAAAAACCCAGGCTCCTGGAGCTATGCAAAATCTACATTAAAATTTTTTAAGTGAAAAATATGTTCTTCTGTTAATGTGATGAAATGTGAATGAAGTACTTCACTTTGAATTTAGCAACATACAAATTTCCCATAATAGTTCATATTACAGTAGTACAGTAATAAAGGACAATTGTTTAAGTTTTTACTACTGCGGTGTAGGTACTTCATTCAAGAACATTTTTCATAAGTCAGACATGCAAATGTGAGGAACCTTGGAAAGGTTGAATCCCAAAAGAATTTCTATATAGCCTTCATGGGTTAGGGTTAAATCTGTGCTTAGTGAATTGTAACCAGTCCGGCCTCTCTCTGCAAGCAAGAAAATACTACCATAGCACTCTGACAGCATGGTTCAGAATTCTGATGCCTAAACACACCCGTCAACAAAAACCCTTCCATGGTCCATGCTCACACGAGATGTTTGCATGCCCAGTGAACTCATCCAAAATGCACAGAGCAATTTGCTTTGCAACATGTCACAGGAGAGGTGCATTGTGAGAGTCAACAAGCGCTCCTTCAGTGCCGGCCACGGCAGCATTGTGAGAGCCATGGGAGGTCATGCAGTCATCAGGGCGGTTTGCCGGTCGGCCCGCCCCCAGAGCATCGACCTCGGTGCTGCTGCAGAGGTTGGAGGCTCAGACAGATGGGCTTGGCAGCAGAACAACAGAGAGCCCCCCTGCCCTGATCTGCCCGCAAGGAGGACCACTCTAAAGTTTGCCTCTATTAAATGTCAATTATGTGACACAGACTGCACGGATGGTGGGCGGCCAACAAATGCTTCCCTGACCCTTGAAGGCCAAGCTCATGTGAAAGACACTGGCATAACAAAAGACAATGGTGAGCTGAAGTTACAGAGAAAAACAGTGGTTTCTTTAAACCTCAAAGTGATGATATATGTTCTAAAAGTACTGTAGTCTAAATCTCAGTGTTGTTATACATACACACATTTTAATTCACTTGTAGAATGCTTTAGGTTTTGTGGATTTGTGATTATATGCTGAATAAGACATGCTAGTACTTTACACTGTAATATCGGTTGTTTTAACCTTTATCTTACACCCACCAATTCCAAACTTCCTTTTTGTGAGTATGCGTGTCTTATCATACAGAAAATTAGCATGTTCTGTTGCATATCTGTGCTGTGGATGGGATGGTTCTGGACACAGCAGATGGTGCAGCAACATCAGGGGGCACACCTCCCATTGGGTCTTTATTGATACCTAAATCACAATCCACCTCTCTCATGCTCAAGTGTCTATAGAGTAGAGCAGAGTGGAATAGCACATTGGAAGTCCAGATGGAAGAATTATCGCACAGACAAAAAGCCAAGAAGGCATGTTGCTAAACCAAGCCACATTCCTATCTTTCCGCTATTGTTCCCTCTTTGATTTTCATCTACCTCCTTAGGGCATTTTCAGGGTGTTTTCTTTTTTTCAAACCCTGGAGAAGACCCTAGAGAGCCTGATAGGTTTGGTCAAGAGTGAAAACTGTTAGATCTACATTTTCTACATCTAAGAAAAAATCAGGGGCTGGATTAAAAAAAACTGTCCTAGGAAAAAACATGTAAAGGATCTTATGATAAACCATAAGAAGAAGAGTGTTTGTCATGTCTGTCTGGTCAGCTCCTTAGCACATGGTTTGTGTTTGTTTTGGTTTTGTCTCCTCCTTTGCTCCGCCCATTCCCACCTGTGTCTCGTTTGTAACCCTGCCCCTTTTGTAATCAGTAGTTTCAGGTGTGTCCAGTGCTTTGTATTTAAGACCCTTTGTTTCAGTCTGTTTTGGTCAGTCCCCTGTTATGTTACCCGTGTATGTTGTCAGTGTTTATTTGTTTCTGTTTGATACTGGTTTACTTTGTTAGTTTAAGTTCTGTTTTAGTCAGCTCTGTTGTTTGTATTGGTGAGTGTATTTAGTTCGTCTTGTGCTTTGTTTTCTTATTAAACTATAAACCCCAGCGCTTGCTTCCACACCCTTCGTCATCCCTTCTGCCCGTCCGATCCTGACAGTGTTCTTAAATGCAATTTGAAGACTCTTCAGAAGTTTCCAAATAAAAACATCTAAATCTGCATGTTCAGTTTACAGTAAACCACTCTAAATTGTTATGTTTACAGCCTCTGTCAATACAAAATGTGTGTTCAGATGCCAAGTCAGGACACAGTTATCCAAGAATCTGTATTTATGTGAAAAGCAATACATTTGGGTTAAAGCAGCAGGGTTAAGGCAATTCTATGAAGCCAAAGTAGAGGTCATGCATGGAGAACAGGAATGTGCACTGTGTGTGTGTATGTGGGTGGATGGGTGGATGGGTGGAAGGATGGGTGGGTGGGTAAGGAGCACATATGTGTATATGCAAGAGAGGCCGTGTGTGTATATGTGAGAAATACAACATTGAGAAAGAAAAATAGGGCCATCTGTCTCATGCATCCCCTTTTCCTGTGATAAAGGGGGTCCAGGGCAGGACACTGAGGGAAGTGAGTGAGACACTCTGATAACACTGACACTATCACTCTGGTGTGGCTCACTAGACCGTGCTCTCCGAATCCGTCCTTGCTGCACTTTTTTTCTAGTCAAGAGCCTCTAGATCACCAATGCATCTCTCTGACAGTGCTGGCTTAAAATAGCACACAAATGACCCATTTCTTCCCATTTGTACTGACCCTGCTTTAGGCCTGAGAGAAAATGCTGCCACGACCGCTGGTGAAGGCCTACCACATAAAGCAAATCTTATGGGACCCAATGTCATGTTTTCAGTGCTAAATACAACTGTGTCAGCAGAGGTAAAGGCAATGCAAAGCCTTTTTCCCCTCTTTCTCTGTCTCCCACATCTGTTGCCAACAGATGGAGCAGAGTGCTTGTGTGATTATATATGAGGGGGGAGAGAGAGAGAGAGAGAGAGAGCAAGAGAGAGAGCGAGCTCTGCTGACCAGCTTACAGACAAAACAATCCAGTGGTGAGACAAAGTCTCTACTACAGCACCATCATTCCAGAGAACAGTTCCACTGCTTCACAGCTCAGTGCTGGGAGGCTCATGGTGCCAATAACTTTTGTTTATCTGCTCCAGAGAGTCCTATTGTGCATATGCACATCAGTTTCAGCAGTGGGTGCAACATAAAGTAGCAAAATGGAATGATTGAAAGGGGTGTATGTACTTTAATGTGGCATATAAAATAGTTGACCCCAGATGGAATCAACCTTCAGGAGACTTGGTGGTTTGATATCGCCAGACATAAGAATGATGAGTTTAAGAGGGGTCAGGCATGCACTAGTGACATGAAGGATCTGGCAGAACTACACAAATCACAGCGAGGGAGAATCGATGGATTGTCCAACATGCATGGAGTGACCCAAAAGCCATGATTGCAGACTTTCAGTGAGCAGTGATACCTTTCATGAGTCATTCTGTTAAAGGCAGCTACACTGGTAGACGGCTGCATGGTGCAGGACTACATGCACGCTGATTGTTACAATGACTGCCTTTAAGACCACATCAATGTAGCCAAATACTGCAATGGTGTTGTGCCAGACTATCATGGAGACACTTAGAATAGCAATTGCTTTGGTCTGGGTGAAGGTGACCAACAAATGTGTCTATATAACCAGACATATCCCCAGTTGAAAATGTGTGGGATTCTATTGGATGTGCAATCAACACACCACCCCTTCCAAAAAATCTGCACTAAGTGAGACTATTCAAGCGGCATGGGATGTATTGTCAGAGGACACCATTAGGATTCTCTGCAATGTCATGCTCAGACATCTGGCATGTTGCATTATACCTGTTGCCATACTGAGAGGAACTACAGGGGTTGGACAATGAAACTGAAGCACCTGACATTTTAGTGGGAGGATTCATGATTAAATTGGAGCAGCTTGGTGTCCAATCTTCATTAATTGCTCATTGCACCAGTAAGAGCAGAGTGTGAAGGTTCAATTAGCAGGTAAGTTTTCCTCAAAATATTGCAATGCACACAACATTATGGGGGACATACCAGAGTTCAAAAGAGGACAAATTGTTGGCGCACGTCTTGCTGGCGCATCTGTGACCAAGACAGCAAGTCTTTGTGATGTATCAAGAACCACGGTATCCAGGGTAATGTCAGCACCACCAAGAAGGACTAACCACATCCAACAGGATTAACTGTGGACACAAGAGGAAGCTGTCTGAAAGGGATGTTCGGGTGCTAACCCGGCAGGTATCCAAAAAATGTTTTTCCCAAGACGAACTGATGCTGTATTGGCTGGAAAAGGAGGCCTTAGTACACCATACTAATAAACGATTGTGGTCTAAAACCAGGTGTGTCAGTTTCATTGTCCAACCCCTGTACTTCTGTATGTGTATCTCAATCAATATTGCCCATATCAGCCTACATTTTTAATCATTTAATCTTCTTTCGGCTGCTTCCTTTAGGGGTAAATCATCTGCCTCAATCTTGCCCTATCCCCTGCCTCCTCTACTGTTACAGCAACCATCTCCATGTCCACCTTCACTACATCCATAAACCTTCTCTGAGGTCTTCCTCTTCTCATTCTGCCCAGCATCTCCATCTCCAACATTCTTTGTCCAATAATTTTTAATCATTTAATGTTCTTGGTAATCTTTATCTTCCTTCCAATGGATATAGATATATGACAACTCTAACTCCATCATTTGCTTGGGATAGCAACTCCAACTGTAACTCCATCATTTTCTACAGATGCTACATCTTACTGTACTCCCAACATTCACCACCTCATTTTTCGCACACATACATGACGTACTGCTGTTTGCACTCACACACTAATACACTTTACTCATTTGGTATCCTGCCTGTAACAGTTTTTTACTTTGTATGTATACTATTACCTCTGCATAGTAGTTACTTGTATAGTGTGTATATTGTATATTCAGTGTTGTCTGTAAATTATATCAACACTGTCTCTATTTATAGTTGAACCAAACAAATTCCCTGTGTGTAAACATACTTGACCATCAGAATCTAATTCTAATTCAAATTCTGAAGATCAGGGTTTGCATGGATCTTTGGTTGAACCTGCAGCATTTTTAGATAAAGAACTCTTTCAAGTCATCATTGCATTTTCTTACAAACCGGATTCCAAAAAAGTTGGGACACTAAACAAATAGTGAATTGAAACTGAATGCAATGATGTGGAGATGCCAACATCTAATATTTTATTCAGAATAGAACACAAATCACAGATCAAAAGTTTAAACTGAGAGAATGTATCATTTTAAGGGAAAAATATGTTGTTTCAAAATTTCATGGTGTCAACAAAAGTTGGGACAAGGCCATGTTTACCACTGTGTGGCATCCCCCCTTCTTCTTACAACACTCAACAGACATCTGGGGACAGAGGAGACCAGTTTCTCAAGTTTAGAAATAGGAATGCTCTCATGTCTAATACAGGCCTCTAACTGTTCAATCGTCTTGGGCCTTCTTTGTCGCACCTTCCTCTTTATGATGCGACAGATGTTTTCTATAGGTGAAAGATCTGGACTGCAGACTGGCCATATCAGTACCCGGATCCTTCTCCTATGTAGCCATGATGTTGTGATTGCTGCAGAATGTGGTCTGGCATTATCTTGTTGAAAAATGCAGGGTCTTCCCTGAAAGAGATGACGTCTAGATGGGAGCATGTTGTTCTAGAACCTGAACATAGTTCTCTGCATTAATGGTGTCTTTCCAGACATGCAAGCTGCCCATGACACAAGCTCTCATGCAACCCCATACCATCAGTGATGCAGGCTTCTGAATGGAGCGTTGATAACAACTTGGTTTATCCTTGTCCGCTCTGGTCCGGATGACATGGCGTCTCAGTGTTCCATAAAGAACTTAAAATCGTGACTCATCTGACCACAGAACCGTCTTCCATTTTGTCACACTCCATTTTAAATGACCCCTGGCCCAGTGCAAACATCTGAGCTTGTGGAGTTTGCTTAGAAATGGCTTCCTCTTTGCACTGTAGAGTTTCAGTTGGCAACAGCGGATGGCATGTGGATTGTGTTCCTGAGCCCATTCTGTGATTTCCTTGGCAGTGGCATTCCTGTTTGAGGTGCTGTGATGTTTAAGGGCCCGGAGATCACGAGCATCCAGTAGAGTTTAACAGCCTTGACCCTTATGCACAGCGATTGTTCCAGATTCTCTGAATCTTTTGATGATGTTATGCACGGTTGATGATGATAACTTAAAGTCTATTGCTTGCTATTTTACGCTGGGTAACACCATTCTGGTATTGCTGCACATCTTTCTGCGCAACAATGGTGGAATTGGTGATCCTCTTACCATCTTGGCTTCAGAGAGACACTGACACTCTGAGAAGCTCTTTTTATACCCCATCATGTTGTCAATTGACCTAATTAGTGTTAATTGGTCTCCCAGCTGTTTGTTATACGCTCAGTTTCCTTTTTCCTGCCACTTATTGCTACTTGTCCCAACTTTTTTGGGATTTGTTGACACAGTGAAATTTTGAATCAACATATTTTTCCTTTTAAATGTTACATTTACTCAGTTTAAACTTTTGATCTGTGATTTGGGCTCTATTACGAATAAAATATTGACATTTACCATCTCCACATCATTGCATTCAGTTTTTATTCACAATTTGTTTAGTGTCCCAACTTTTTTGGAATCCGGTTTGTAAATCTAAATTTTTATTAATTCAATTTGTTGCACATACACAATTTTATTTTAATAAATAGAATTTTGTTTACTTACTGGGCTGGATGCTGTCCACCTAGTCTTGGCCCCTACATCTCCCAAGGGGTTCTCCGGGTCAAATCTATTGTTTGCTTCCAGTGATCCTTTGCAAGCCATATTGTGGCTCTGTGGGATGTCGAATGCAAACAGCCGGTCTGCTGCATTGTCTCACAGGCCAAATGAAGAAGTTTCCTCAGTGACAGCAATCACAGCTCAGCGGCTGGTTGCATGTGTGCTTAATGTTTACTGTTCAATGAAAATGTACCTCACTTTAAACTAAATCAGTCAGCCAAGACAGGTTCGATATCTAACGTTTTTATTTAGTGTTGCTCTGGAACTACCGAAAAAAATGATTTTAGGAACATAGACTTCTATTGCTTTTAGTCAGATTTACCTCTAATGCAAATCTTAAGCCCCAAACAGCAAACTGTGATTAATCAGCTGGGCCAAGAACAGGGGAAAATTGAATAAAATAACAATAACTTGTAGTTACAGGTTTTTAATACAACTACTACTATAAACATCATCATTCTGGAAGATAAAATCATCTGGGGACCACTGGCTAGACTGGGAAACATTTGACAGTGACAGTCAAATGTACTGATTGTATTCATCAGTAGGTCAAGCAGATTGTGCCTATGTGTATATGAATGTGTCTCAATCCTAATCCCCTGGCCAACCTACCTTTTCTCAGATATAGTTAACATACGCCACAGGCCTATGTGTGTGATTTTATGATTAGCTTTACTCTTGAAAAAGACCTAGATTTTAACTTTTAAAAATGCTGTAGCTTATATCAGCTGCAGTTCACACTTTTACAGAACTTTACCAATCCCTTAACTGTGCCATAACAACCCAGCTAGAAATTTGAGGTTATTAGAATGTTACATGAGCATTTTGAAAGTTATGACTTTTTAGAACATTCAATTTAAATAAATACAGACTTTTCATATTTGGTAAGTCCATCCATCCATCCATTTTCTGAACCGCTTATTCCTGAATAGGGTCAAGGGTGAGCCGATGCCCAGACGGCAACTCTGAGCGCAAGGGCAAGAAACAAACCTAGACAGGGTGCTAATCCATCGTAGGGTGATATTTGGTAAGTATATTTCAAAAATAATTTAAGCTTTTCATAATTAGTGTAAATTCAGAAAATATAACAACAAATATACAGGACAATGCTTTATGTTTAAATAAATGCTTTATGTTTTTTGGCAAATTCATCAAATTTATTTATTTATTTATTTATTTGTTTAGTATGATGCTATTTAGTATGATGTCACTGTCATTTAGTACATATTTGTATGTTTAGTACAGCATTTCAAACAATGCCCTAAACAATTACACACCTCTTTACTGTGGCTCAGAACTTTAAAAACCTCTTTACCATGGCCCACAACATTACAGACCTCTTTACTGCGCCATAGAACTTCTTTACTGTGACCCAGAGTTTTACAACACCCCTTACACATAACTTCACAAACCTTTTTACTATGGCCCAGAAGATTTCAAACCCTTTACTGTGGCCCTATGCTATATCTGGAATGTGGCACAGCTGTGTAAAGTATATGTATGATTCTAATAGATTTGGACACTTTATTATATATTTGTCCATTATATATTATTATTATTATTATTATTATTATTATATATTGTATACTTGTCAAGTATTCTTTTTACCTTTTATATTTTCCTTTAGTTACAGTGTCTGCTTTTTTTTTATGACAATTATGTTTCCATTCACCAATACACATTTCTTGAATGAGCAACAAATAACTTGAAATATGATGATGATGATCCTTCTGATTCTAATTATATCTGATAAAACCAACTTAGATTTTTTTGGGGGGATGGTGCTGACTACTACGCAACTTTGGGGGTCTGTAGAGAAAATGAATAAGCTTGGACTGCATGGCTTTTGTCACTCTTCAGTGCTCCTTTAGGTGCAGTGGTCCATGGATGTCTTTGTCTATACTGACACGTCACTGGTCATATGATGAGCTTTCTGTCATGATCACAACTTTGTGATCACTAAATGACAAAAGCTGTTTTCCTGTGGTCACAGCAAATATTTATTTAAGAAACATTTGATCTGTTATCTCAACAAAACAGCTTATCTCAAAATCACAAGAAAACACCACATTGTTATCCTGACTAATTAAATTATCTTGAGATTGTAGGTAAAGCAAGTTGTGATCAAGAGTACAGGACAAAAAATAGCATTTAAATCCTGTTTTCTGGGCTTTGTAAACGCAATATAAACATCATAGCAAGTTACCAGAAATGTTTGCTGTTGTTACTGCCAAGGATGGCACAATAAGTTATTAGTTATAGTTATTAGGCAATTACTTTTCACGGGAGTGGAATGAGTTTTAATAAATCTTTTTTTTGGTTATTACTGCTATATCCTGCACCATTTCCCACCACATTTTCCCCTTCCAGCCATATTTCCATTAATATGCTTTGATACAGCACTCTGAGAACTGTACCTCTTTGATGGATGTTGATGATCGTCTTCTGGATAACTGTCAGGTCAGTAGTCTTTCCAATGACAGACATGAACTAGATATGATATTTCAAAATGAAATATTTGAATAATTTTAGAAACTGGATTTCTGATCTCATGAGTTGTCAGCTATATTGATCAAAAGTAATCCAAAAAAGACTCAAAATATTTTACTTTACATGTAATGAAAATAAAATGACATTTTATGTAATATTTATATGCACATTTGCAAGATATTATAACAAAAAGGAATTTGCCATTAACTAAAATATTTTTGTTTAGTTTGTTTTAAAAATGGGCTGCTTATCTGGACATATCTAGTCGGTTGGATCTTTCAATATCTAAACAAGGTTGAGAAGGGAGAACAAAAATAATTCTATTGTTTATAGTGCTGGGCAATATGACCACCAAACAGTACACCATTACAATTAGCATAGATTTTTACTTCAATAACAATTAATTAGTTGGTTTCAATGTTGGATGTTGCTTTCATGTCTAGGACTGAATAAAGTAGAATACCTGTGATCTACACATGTGGCAGTATGTTTTGAAGGGGACAGTACCTGAACAGACATACTAAGGAAAGTATTAACAGTTGCGAGATCAACTTGTTCTGAGGTTCTGATTATGAGTTTCAATGCATTTGAATTCATTGCACAACCCCAGATATATATTTAACAATATATTATTATTATTATTATTATTATTATTATTATTATTATTATTATTATGAGATAATATATAATATATGAGATAATTATATGAGATTACATTAGCCCACCACTCTGGGCATGTGTGCTCACTGCGCCTAGTGTGTGAATTCACTAATGTGTATGTGTGTATGGGTAAAATGAGGAGGTCTAATTCCTGTGTGTGCATAACACAGTGGGTCAAATGAGTATAATTACTATTACTATTACTATTACAGTTTGCTAAGACCCCATTAAAATATAAGTTACTGTTCTGCTGTCTGCAAGGAAAAGCAGCAGACATTACTTGTCAGGGTCTGAAAACGAAACAAAGTAAACAAAGAAGAAGCTGCTCACAGTGATGTCACAGTACAAGATGCAGGTAGCTACATGTATCTCTCATCTGTCATCAGTATGGTCTCTTGCCTCATTACAATATGTGAGCAAGGGATCAGAGTGTTTGAGTTTAGGAGCAATTGACTGCACTGTAAAAACATTTGATGTCTTTACTTGTTAGTGTTCATTCTGCAATACAATTTTAAGTACACCGAAGGTCTAATAGTAAGGTATGTCTAACACAAGAGGAATCTATATCAGAGGATTGATGTACTTAAATTGTTACTGCTACACCATCATTACGTTTTTACACTCTATTTTACACTATTGTAAACACCAACTTTGAGGAAAATGGAATTTAACAGCATTATACTATAAAAGTGCAAAATTAAGTTATATAATTTATTAAATAAAACAACATTTAACCATACATTTATTTATTTATCTGGAGCTATTTTACTGAAATGGTAAGAAACTGTTATTGAAAATGCAGTCAAATTAAGGACAAACAACTGGAAACCGCGCTACTATTTATTTTCTGTATTTTCAAGTATTTTACTGAAAAAGTAAGAAACTGTAATTGAGAATGCAGTACAGCCACTATCAAGTTAACTTTAAACAACTGAATCCCTGCTGCCAGTTCTTTACTTTGTATTTGTATTTCCTAGAATTTTAATGAAAGTGGTAAGTTTCTTTGAAATGGTAATAAACTTTTTTTTGAGAAAGCAGTCCAATTAATGATAAACAACTGGAAATGTTGTCAGTTCTTCACTGTTTTTGCTGTTTTTTGTTGTTTTTGCTGTATTTTCAAGTATTTTACTGAAACAGTAACTGAGTATCAAGTTGTGGCAGTAAAGCCACTGTCAATTTTTCTTTAACTGGACAACTTACAATGTACAACACAGATAACATTCATGAAGAATTCTAAAATGGGTCCATGGATCCATGCTCCGTAAGTATTTTGAATTTTGTCTAGGGTCTTGCAAAAGCTGAAACCAACAATGCCACCCTTTATATTCATAAACATTGCACAAATAGACTAAAAGAAGTTCAGAAGAAGTTTATTCCAAAAGAGTAGTTCTACTTTCTATAGAACAGAAAAAGACAATACACATCCCATAGATGAGGTGGATCTACCCAGCAGTTAAATTACACAAGTTAATTTGAGTTGGAGAAGCTTTAGTGTGGTTTAAACATGTTTGTGAAACCAATACAGGGTTTTTTTTTCCTTCCGCTAGAACATGAAAGACTGGCCTCCCAGCTATAAAATTAGGTTTTGTGTACTGAATTAATGTACTTGATTCCTCTGTAGTTTAGGAAGTGTCATGGCACGATTGAAAAAAGCAAGACATTCAGTAAGGCGTTTGATGCATCTACATTGCAAATCTGTTTTGCTACTGTTCTCAGAAGAATATCAAAGAATCTTGTTTTATGGGCTAGAGGAATTCCCTCGCAGCTAAACAAAGTCATGGCCTCACTTGGAGCTCTAACGATAAACATCCCATTCTTCATAAATCAAAGTCTTTACAGTGAAGCTTGTTACAACACACCATGTGTTTCAGCCATGGAGTGATGCTAAAAATAATTTCTTCTTCCTGCATTTATACGGGGCATGTCCAATGATCAGTGATGAACATATAGGAAAGCCATGGTTGATCATTTATAAACATATAATTTATTATTCATATATTATATATAGCCTTCATAATTTATAAAACTTTATATTTATGGAATTTAACAGACATTCTTGTCTAGAGCAACTTACAAAACTTTTCCCTCTAATACATCCCAGTTAAATACCATAGCAACCTTCCAGTGCACATTTACTGCTCATCCACACGCACAACATGCATGCAGACTTCAACTGATCAAAGAGACGGGGCAGGGCTGATGACATTACTGACCGAGATATTGGAAAAAGATTTGGTTGAAATCTTTGCAAATTTATTAAAAATAAAAATATGTACAATATTACATAAGTACTAGCAGCCTTTGCTCTATACTTTGTTGAAGTACCTTTGGCAGCAGTTATAGCCTCAAATCTTTTTGAGTAAGATGCTACAAACTTGGCACACCTGTTTTTGGGAAGTTTCTCCCATTCTTCTTTGCAGACCCTCTGAAACTCCATCAATTATATTCAAGGTCTTCCTGATGGAAGATAATCCTTCATCCCAGTCTGAGGTCCAGAGCACTCTGGAGCAGTATGTCATCAAGAATCTACATTGGTGCAGTAATCTTTCCCTCGACCCTGATTGCTCTCAAAGTTCCTGCTGCAGACCATACTTCTCTGTAGGAATGATATTGGCTAGGTGATGAGCTGTGCCTGGTTTCCTCCAGACATGTTCTTTTTTTCCTCATGATCTGAGAGTTATTATGTGCCTTTTGGAAAACTCCAGGTGGGCTGTCATGTGCCTTTTACTGAGGAGTGACCTTCGTCTGGCCATATATGCCTGATTGGTGAAGTGCTGCAGAAATGGTTGTCCTCTCACCACAGAGCAACACTGGAGCTATGTCAGAGTGACCATTGGACTCTTGGTCATCTCCCTGACTAAGACACTCCTACCATGATCACTCAGTTTGGCAGGGCAGCCAGCTCTATGAAGAGTCCTGGTGGTTCCAAACTTCTTCCATTTACAGATCACGGAGCCCCATGTACCCTTCCCCAGATGTGTGTCCAATAAAGCTGTAGAAACATCTGAAGGATGATCAGTAGAAAACAAGATGCACCTGAGCTCAATTTTGAGTGTCATGGCAAATGCTGTGAAAATGATACCTTTGTGTTTTTATTTAATGTATTTATTACAAATAACTGAAGCTTATTAATAAGTTTATTATCTTTTTATCATTACTTTACTTTATGATCAATTTCCAACACAATTTCTGAGATGTAAACTATTTTTATAGTCTTTACAAGAGAAAATTTAGACATACATTGTTGGAGCAAATCGTGATCAAATTCATACAGATATCTAAATTCTGTTAATTTTTACATCTCAAAAAAAGACTAATTTGAGGAGCTTTGAGTAGAATCTTCTGGCATGCGTGATTGTCTGCAATAAATACTTCATTTTTAGGTGAATAAAGTAAATTCAGGTTAATACAACAATAAAGGGAAAACCTCTGTCCTCAGTGATGGGAAGTTGTAGAAGTACGCATGCATGAGCATTGCTAATAAGGCATTTTTACCTTGTTTGGACAGACTAATAGATTGGAAATTCAATTATTAATTTTATTGATTTCAAAGATACTATCTGTAGTCATTTCATTATTTTTATACATGTATACAGAAACTTGAAAGTAATTTAATCTGGCATTCTGCATCAGTTCTTCCTTATAATCCCTATATTATTATTAGCCTTTAGTTTTTACTTTCCCTTAAACTTCCCTTTACTTTCAATTAAACCACTGTAGAGTTTTTTTTTATTATTTACATTGCATTTTTCATTCCTTTTCAAATAAATTTTATTTTAGTTCTTTGTGTACATGGTAGCATGGTGCCACAGGTAGAGTGCCTGTCATAAAGCTCCAGGTGCCTCAGGTTGTGGGTGCAATCCCTATTTTGGTTGCTGTCTATGGGGGATTCTCTCCATGTCTGTGTGGGTTTCCTAAGAGAAAATGCATGTGGTGGATGAATTGGCTATGATAAATTGCCTCTAGTGAATGGTTGTGTGTGATACCCAGCGAAAGATTGGCAGCCGGTTCAGGGGTTATTTAGATGTTGGACCCACTGTAACCCCTAAACAAGATGAAGTGGATGAAAAGGTGGATAGATGGACCTTTGTGTACTTGTATGTCTGTATGCAAGCTGCAGGAACAAAATATTAGATTAGATCAGAAATGTCTTAGGATAGGATAGGATAGGATAGGATAGGATAGGATAGAACTTTATTGATCCCTTGGGAGGGTTCCCTCAGGGAAATTAAGGTCCCAGCCGCAGCATAAGTACAGAACAGAAAGGTAGAGAGAGATAATAACTTAGCAAAGAAACACTATATAAATATAAAGAATATATAATATAGAGACTATATTACAATATACAATATATATAAATAGTGCCTGAGAAAAAGTAGAAAAAGAGTCCAGTAGGAGGGGGTATTGCACATTATTATTATTATTGCAATACCCCCTCCTACAATAATAACAATAATGTGCAATACCCCCTTAACTTAGAATCAAAGTTTATTTATCACAGATACAGTCAAACAAGGCACAACTAGCACTCAAAGGCTTTGGTTCCATATGTAACCAAGGAAACCTGTAGAACAATCTGAATGTTTAAATGGTTATTTAAATAGCCTTTTCCTACATAGAATCCCTTTTATGACATGATGTATAGGTTTCTTACACTCCAACATTTCATATAGTCCTTTAGGGAACCATATGGGGTTCACCTGTATCATCACTCAGAAGAACCCTGTTGGCACCTTCATTTTCAAGATTACAGTGCTGTCCTACCTCATACACATCTATCACACACTCTATTGATATCAAGAGTGAATCTCACATTCTCCCGGTTCTCGCCCTCCCACGCTACCTTGAGTTCACCTCACTGAGGAATGTTCAAAAACCACACAGCCTTACAAAACACAGACTATGATTAATCTGTTTGCCCTGAAATATCCTCGCAGTGAGCCACTTGTGATTTATGTGGATATTACTCTCCAAAGGAACACTCGCTACATCCACCGCAATTGGCAAACTCCCAGAATATAAACCCTTGCTGAAGGGGTTCAGGTGGGATATAATTTAGGTGTTCTAATAATACCTTTTAAATTGGTTATAGCAGAGTTTATGATTTGCTTGTTGGTGCATCCCCAGTTTGGGTCCCCCTGTAGAGTATATAAAACAGGAGTTGTAGTGTAGGTTTATGACAGATGTCTGATAAGTGAATGCTAACTGAAGTGTCATTTACTCTCTTGGTGAGGCTGTGCTACACATTTTTTTTTACACAGACAAGCAGAAATGAAATAAAGTAAAAAAAAAAACAAGCCAAGCAAGAGACAGTCAGTATGCCAGATGAAAAGGTGTCCTCTTGGATTCTTTAGTTAAACATATTGTGTGAATGCTTTAATGTTGACCTAATAGTCCAAATAAGGCGTTCATTGGCTCATTGTCCAAAAATAGTTGCACCCAGGAGGATGTAATCAGCAGGAATGAAACTTGTGGGAAGGTATGACAGTGTGAGGGATACAAATGATTATATATGTGACTGACTGTGTAAGTTAATCTGCTTGTGCATGCTTTCCATTCTGACTTATGCTGTTGTCTTGGTAGCAAGTATGCCTCAGAGAAGAGTTTGAAAGCAATTTGAGCAGTTGAGAGTTTGAGAGGGGTTCAATCCTAGGGCTTCGGAAAGCAGGGTGGTCTTATCAACATATTGTGCTCCACACTGGCCATGCATATACTACCATAGCACATTGTTGGCAGCAGTAGATAGCACCACTGTACCACTGCATTTGTGCAGACCGTTAAGATGACTGCATTGGTATCATGCCAGACTGTCATGGAGGCACTCAGAATTGCAGAATGGTCATTCAGTGATGGGTCCTGCTTGGTGGAGGCACCATGGTCAGCACCAAGTTCAACAGTTTGTTGTCACATGTCACACATCTATAAGGGTGTCATGGTGTGAGGTGCAATTTCTTATGATGCCAGATAACCTTTTAGCAGCCCAACTAGGTCCTGCAACCAGTGGTCCTAATTTTTCTTAACATAAACTCTGGTGCACTATTCCAAAAGGACAGTGCTTGTCCACATACTGCTGCGGTCTCAAGAGCTTGACTTGAAGACACAGATACTATGCCATGGCCAGTCACAACAACAGACCTATGCCTGATGTGTGAGAATATTCAAGCTGCGTGGGATGGATTATCACATGACACCATTAGGAACGTCTACAACGTCTACAGATGTCTGGCATGTTATGTTATACCCAGTGCCATACTGAGAGACACTACTTCTGTATGTGTAGGTCAACAAATATTGCCCTTATCAGTCTAAACTTTATTGTTCCTGGTGACCTTTATCTTCCTTCCAAATAGCATTGACATCTCACACTTCATTCTAGGTGCAACTATTTTTTGACGTGCTCATTGTGGATATGTGACACTTGTATCTATATTACATACTAAATATTCAAAAACATGTTACTTAAAATTACTAATTAGTACACAAATGGGATTCACCCTTACACGTGCAAATGTGACTATTCATTTTAATCTGCTATTTTATTGCTAATAATCTGCTAGTGTATTACAGAGGTAGCACAATGGTGTATTTCAGTAGCGCAATGCAAACACACAAAAACACACAAACACACAAAACTCACAACCTATAACACTGTTACCATTGTTTACTACCACAAAATAACTGTTCCTGTTTCATGGTCTGTATTCTTCTCAGAAAAAAGAAGTGAGCTAGTCCCAGATCTCTCTGGTACATTTGCATGGGATCAGCTGGACAGGATAATACCTTGCTCCACAATGAGCACAGAAAAAGAGCGACTGAGGCTCAAACAGAGCAAAAACTTGTCAGACAAAGTGCTGCATTATCAGCCCAATCTCTTAAACACATATGCAAAATGCCAGTGGCTTGAGGTGGAAACCCCAAAACACTGAATCGCCTTTTCTTTCTGTGTATTGAGGAATTCCCTTATCTCTCGCCACCAGTCGCACCAAACAGAAAGGACATGGCTGTGCTTTTGTGTGCCTCATAGAGCCCCCAGTTTTGTTTCACTGAGTTTTCCTTGCCTCACTTGACACCCCACCATTTTTTAACCCCCCCTGCCTCCGCCCCTCTTGGTCCGCTCCCGCTATTATTCTCTAACCAGATTCCCTATGTTTGTTTTGTTTTGTTTTTTTTTTGTTTTTTTAATCAGGACTGGGAGTGGGGGTGGAGTTGAGGTTGGGGTCTGGGGTCTGGGGTGGTGGGGTCTGGCTCTGGGACAAAGTTTGTTGTGTTGTGTTGGGGGGTATTGGTTCCATACCATTCAAATGGCAATAGGCCCAAGGGGCCTGCCATTGACGAGACCAGCAGAATTGAAAACTCGTGGTACCATATGGAAGCAGCACACAATCAAATCACTTTCTCCACATCGCCTCCCCCCACACCTCCTTTCTGTGGTCCTAAAGAAACGATCACAACCTGCAAATCTGCCCCCAAAAGGGCGCGAGGGTGGTGTGGGGGGTGGGAGGATGTGGAGGTGACCGAATTCCGTCGCAGCTTCTAAAAAACTAATGAAATAATGAGATCAGGTCTAGCTCATCTATCACCCCTCGGCTCCAAGGGAGACGGCAGCACTTGGGCCGGAGGTCTCGCACATCTTTGCACATTGTTCCCGAATTAAATAAACATAATAAGCAAAAAAACAATCCAGTGGAGAATAAAACGCTGTAAAGGAAAAAATTACAGAAACTGAACAAACTCTTAGTGTGTTCATTTGAGACCAGTTTAACTCCGTATGTGCTCACTTAGCACTGGCAATTTTAATAAGTGACATGAAAAATGGCAAAAGCTCAGGTTTTTCAAAGGCCATAGTACAAACTTCTTCACCACCTGCTGTGTTTAGGTAGTGGCTAATGCTTTACAATTGTACAGTTGTAAAAATAGTCACAATCTGTCATTGTTTTGCGAACTTTCCTGCACTCCTAATCAGAGAGTTGCTACATCAGTTTCTTTCAGCAATGTCAAAGGAAACCCACATTTGGCTCCATAATGAACTTTGCTTATAACAGAGATGTGTAAAGACCTCTTATAAGACTTATAAGAGCCCATGATGAGATATCTGTCACAGACCCTTTAAAAGATGTGGAAAGGTCATTGCAGTACTTCACTTTAATTCATAATAATTAAGTCCATAAGTGACATATACTGAACACCCTGGAATGCCTCACAGGACAGTGTGTTAATGTGAAACGTAACCTCATTGAGGGACCTCAATTTCCTTCTGCCAAATTATAGTTCATTAACTAGCAGCTTGTTCTTAAGTCACAGTAATAAACTCCTCTCACAATGTACAGCTGGTAGCTACTCCTCAGCTTCTTACACAGAACAAGAAGTTAAACTTAATGTCCCCACTTACCCATTTTTCTTGTCCATTTGTATTTAACTAGTTGTTCTTGTTGTGATATCAGCCCCAGAGGGAGGGCAAAATCACACAGCTGGCCAACATCACAAGCCTGTGGGACACAAAGACAACTGTTCAGCGCCACCTAATATATACTTATTCACACATAGTAACACAGACAAACCACAAACCTGAAAGGAATACTTCCCTGAGCTACAACAAACCCTGACCAGATCCACTGTTTCCCCACTAGACTCTGTGACCTTTATTGAAGACATTGTAAGCGGCCTTCTAAGTGGCTGCTACTGGCAGGATCCACAATTTTTTGGCTAATGTAGCTCTGCCAATTGGTAAAGATGTCAGAATCAAGTTCAGTTCAACAAATTCTTCAATAAGATACAGTGACTCAAAATGTGCTCTAGTGAAAAGTTGAGCAGAATCTTAAAGGTAGGATTTTTTGTTTGTTTTGTTTTTTGTTTGTTTTTAATTGCTGAATAACCTTTGCAGACACTGTACAGATCATTGCCTTGGGAACCTTCCTGCAGTCAAAGGTGCTACACAATGTTCTTTGAATGATGCCATAGAAGAACCATTTTTGTAATTTGGACAATGACATTTAAATTGGTCAGAAACCTTTAAATGAATGGAAGGTTCTTTCCAAAACAGTTACTGAACCTAATATTTATGAAACAAAAAGAGTTTCTGCTATGGTATTGCTCAAAGTACCTTGAATAAGTGAAGAAGCATTAAACTGCTAAAGAACCTTTATATCAATAGAAGGTACTTTCAGCCTTCTAAAAGTCCTTCACTCTCACACGTTTTACAAAAACTGTTCTTATGCAACAAAAAGGGAGGTATGGTATTGCTCACACAGGTGTAGAACCTTAATTTTTAAGTGAGTGAAGTCTAACATTCTATATTAAGACTGCATTCATTTAAAAAATGTACTTGGAATATTTGTACAATATTTTTGTCGGTCCATCAGTATCTTCTTCCTAGTGATATGAAAGAATCTGTTGCATGTGCATGTGTGTACATAACCGCTAAAATCATTGCACACATATCTGCAAACAGAAATGAGGCTTCTTTTCTTTTCTTTTCTTTTTTTTGCCCTCAGTCTTTGGCATCTCTCCATGGCAACGTTCGGCTGGTGCGGTGTTAAGGCTGGCATGCCGCAGGGTAACTCCAGACAGGGGAGTACGTACACGCGTACAGAGAAAAACTCCTAATCAAGTGAAAGCCTGGGTGGCCAATTAGCTGGAGGAAAAAGAAAAGCCTCTGTGTCACCGACCAATAGAGAGAGGGAGGAGCAAGACTCTTTTGTCAACTTCAGCATTTTTCACTGGCTTTTTTTTTGTCTTGGCACACTGTCAGTCAACTGGCTGTCAACATTATTTGAATACGGAATGAGAACGGCATACCTCTCTATGTATACTGCTGAATCCTTGTTTCTTGAATGAATTCATCCACCTAACAACTGCTCACACTTGCTTTTTGGATGATTTGATCGTGCACATAATCATTTTATTTTTAAACACCATTAAAATGCCACCAAAGGTTGTGCAAGAATGATTCCCAAGTTTACCACAGAACACGAAACCTGTTAATAATACAGCTAAACTGCAGGCTCAGACAAATGATGACAACAGTACACTCTAATGCAATGCTATGAGGCCATGGCACAGGAGCATGCCCTCCATTCTCCACTGAGGCTCGTTCAAACAGGGTCACGTCTCCAGCATGGAGTCAGAGCACACGGCACAGTCCCTGGGGCTGCCAACAGCTCTAATTAAAGAACCTGTGAGAGCCTGCACTCCTCCTGAGCTGCCGGGGGGGTGGAGCAGGGAAAGAATCAAATCTGCCCTGACAACAAACAAAGAGTGGAGCATAGAGTAGCATCTGGAATAGGACCAAGGAGTTAGTTTCAAGAGAGATGAATTGTTGTGATAAACAGAGTTGTGGTTACAAAAAAATTAATAGTGTTATTTAATTGGATGTGGAGGCATACAGGTTCCATATAGTATCTTGCGGCACATTTACCCACAGATGTTGCAGCTTGGCCTGTAGATCCTGTAGGTCCTAGGTTACGGAAGATCTATCCTGATCCTATCCTGGAAGATATCTCCCCTGATCCCGTAAATGCTGGATTAGTAATAAATATGGTGACCGAGGCAGAGAAATTCCTGGGAAACCCTTGTTATGTGTGGATGAGCATTATCCTTCTGGAAAATGCCAGATGGAAATCCTGTGGCTACAGAATATCACTCACCTGTTACTGAGCTGTTAGTGTCCTTTTATATATATATATATATATATATATATATATAGCGTAACTAACCATTATTCTCATGTTTTTCCATATATCTCTCGCTCTTACACACAGACACACACAGCTGCTCTAGTCCTACCTCCTTTAATCTGTCTGTCAAACTTTCAAAATAATCAATAAATTGCAAATTAACATGTGATTATACATGTCCATTCTGTTGATCTTAGACTTGTTCAAATCTGTGGAAATGTGGGATTACTTGCAGCTATTTGTGTGATTCTGTTCAGTGATAAATCAATCATTATCCCAAATTTGGATATTACATATTTACATATGCTCAGTGTATATATGATGTGTTATAGATGATTCCTCTAGATGGCCTGAAACATGTGAAGCTGTAGTGCAGACCTCGTACCAATATACCATTTTTAAGTGTCTTTAATGGTTCTTTAAAAAAGCAGTGTTTCACTATAGAACCATAAAACCCCTATTGCATTTGAATAGTTCTTCACTATAATGGAAAGCCTGTTTTAAAAGTAGTAGGTGGCACCAAGAAGGGTTTTACAATTGGCCTGAGTAAAAGATGCAATTTTTAGGACTATGTAGGGCTTAGACGTTTATACATGTATGAGCAACAAACCTGGTTTATATTGTAAATGTCTGATCATTTGTGCATGTTAGCATGACTGAGATCAAACTAAATAAAGTAACATTGCCATATAAATATGGCCTATGGCTATACATACCTTCAATGTCAAGCAGCCGCTAGACTCGAGCCTGGCTGTGTTTCAGTTGAGTGCTGGTAGCTGGGGAGCATGTGCAGTCATTTTTAATGATGGGGGGGCTCTCCAGTGTGAGATGGAATTGTGCTGGACTAATTTGTGTGTGGAGGGACGTGCTCGAAGTGGGGCTGCATGCGTGCAGGGGGCTTTGTGTCTGAGGCCGCGGCTGAGGTCGCTCTCGCAGGGCACCACTCTGGGTCTCCAACAAAAGACACGGCAGGATAATCCACCCCAGGACAAAGTGTGCGATTAGCATGAGAAAGCAGGCCGGTCCTGGCAGCGCGGCCGGGGAGGAGAGGGAGCAGAGTGGTGGTCTACCAGCCCTGCAGACTCTTTGAGCACAGACTTTAGATGCACAGATCAATGCACCAGTGAGCAAACAAAAGGGTACGATTGTGCCGCTGTTGATATAAGACAATTTGCTGGTTTATGCCGGCTTTCTGCATAAAGATTTCTTATGTATGAGAATTGTCATCAAACGAGAGAAACAAGGAAACCTGGGGGGAAAAGAGAGTGAAGAGTAAGAGATATTGAAAGATATACCAAGAGTAAATAGGAGTGGAAAAATAGAAAGTGAAAGAACAATCTAAGAGAGAGACAGAGCCAGGGAAAAAGCAAAATAAAGAGAGGGACAGAGAGAGCATTGCATTACATTAGGCATTAGATCCAATGGGATCTGTGGCAAATCCCAAATCCTGTTGTGATGACTAAACTGCCTATTGAGGAGCTGCAGTGCTAAGCCCCCAGCATGTAGATTTTCCTCCTTTTCACCAACTCTCTGTGTCCTGCAAATGAAGAGGATGAGCCCAACTCCTCTGTGTAAAGCCCCCAGTGAAGCCCCCTTGGCCCTCCGGTTTAGAGAAGCTGGAGAAGTATTAGTTTTGTCTGGAAAAGCAGAATCCTCCTGCTAAAGCTCTCCTTCTGCTCTGTATCTGGCCTCAGACTGTTTGATGTTTGAGACAGCATGTGATGCTCCAACAGATGCTCAAGCAGAAGAACTCCACTTGAGCCCCTCTTACTTGTCCGCTACCATTCACACCAGCATCCGCTCTTCCCAGTGATAATAAAGTCTCCTTATTTCAGATTTGTTACTGTACAATCTGCACTGTAGGTAATTTTTGCATTGGGCACATTTTGACATTGTATCAAGAATCAGATTCCAAGTAAACAATCTATGGATATTTACACTTTTTAATCATCGTTGTCCTGCAAAAACATTTTAGCAACATACAGTATTTACATATTACATATTTCACTTTTTGACAGTTTTGAGGTTTTTTTTTCTATCTGTTGTAAAGTTTTCATCTCACCAGTGACTGGTCGTTTGAAAATCTTCACATTCAAACCCATCTGAGATTCAACTACAGGTAGAGACGTCATTCAGGAATTTTATTTGGACAGTAAAGAAGTGACTTTTTTTCCTGTAGAGAATAAAGTAGAGAAAATTTAGGGAACATTAGGAGAAAATAAGTTAAAAAAAATGTTCATGGAACATTTCTGAAGCGAATAATGTAGAGAAGTATTCTGTACAGATTGAAGATAAGTCAAAAAGGAACTTCTCTGTCAACAGTAAGGTAGATTAGAAAGAGATTATAGAATTTACCCAAAGAGTAAAGTAAAGAAGTGATTAGGGAGCTTCTCTAGAGAGTTAAAGTAGAGGTGGGATTTCAGGTCCAGCAAGTCAAAATCCATCCCAGGATTTTGTTTGCCTGCCTCGATAGCTCTGCTGTTGGAACAAAATCCTGGGATAGATTTTGACATGTTTTACCTGAAATACCCACGACTGACGTAAACCAAATAATTAATTAGTCAAATCAAGTCAAGGTTTTTTATTGTCACATCACATTACACAGGTTTAAGGGTGAGTGAAAAACATAGTGCAAGCTCCTTTCAGTAGTAAAACAGAAAGTGTAAAGTGATTAGGGAAATTCTGTAAAGTGTATAAAGTTAAAAGTGTTTAGGGAACTTCTTTAAAGGCAGCAAAATAAAGAAGTGCTGGTGGGGCTTCTCTAAAGAGTGTAAAGTAAAAAAGTGATTAGAGAACTTATTTAAATGCAGTAAAATAATGAAGTGTTTAGGGAACTTAAAGAATGTTAAGTTTAAAAAGTGATTAATGATGTTCCCTAAACCCTTTTAACTTTATACTCTTTACAGAAGTTCCCAAAAGGCTTAAAGTGATAGGGAACGTCTCTAAAGAATGTAAAGAAATGATTACACAATTTCTTTAAAAATAGTACAGTAAAATAAAGTGATTTGGGAATTTCTGTAAAGAGAAGTAAAAAGTAAGAGTAAAATAAAGAAAGTAAAAAAAAATAAAACTGTAAAAAACTGATTAGGAACTCTACTGTATAGAGTAAAGTAGAGCAGTGATTATGGGTCATTTCTGTAGACAGTAAAGTAGAGAAGTGTTTAGGCAATGATTGGTGATGTTGGCCTAAAACTCCTGGGAAATTTAACCTCATTACTTTGTATTACTTCACTGTAACGTACTACTTTCTAAATACTCATCTGCATCAAGTAAAAGGGATAATTTAAAAGTATTTACTTAATTTAGAAAGAAATTAAGTTTAATACTTAAAAATTAGTGCCAATAGGCCAATATGATTATTTTTAAATCAATTATTATTATTATTTAATCATTTCATTTTGATGGGTAGTATTGAGAAGTCCACTAATGAGTTTTTGTACTTTTACTTGAGTAAAGAATTTGTGTAAACCACCTCTAACACACACACACACTGCTGTCTGTGTCTATGTTGTGTTCACAATGCGTTCGTAACCTGAAGATAATTACTGCTTTGTCTTAACTCAGTGACCTCTATGGTCAACCAACAGGTCAGGAGTTCAGCATGCTGCTGCACTGACCCAAAACATTTACAGACACTTTTTTGTCTGCTGCTGCTCTTTTGTTTGGCGTGTGTCTTTACTGCCTTGTGATAGTTTACAACACCATTGTTTCCTGGGCAAGGGGATGGGTGGGCAGGCTAATTTTCCCAATGCCCTGCTTCCACCTCAGTAGGGTGTTAGACAGGCCAAAGCTGGAGGAAGAAGTCTCTATCAAGCCATAGCTTTGCCACTAATGAATACCTGCATAAGCCCCATAGCAACCACTGACAGAAAGGAGGGCTACAGGAAAAGGCCCACATTTCAAATGATAGAGTGTTGTCAGCTCATACAAATACATGCCTGTCATCTCCATCATGGAGTGTTTTACACACCTAGCTATGAAGATCAGGACACTGTTGAGTTTTTCAGTGCTTCATCATTGTGCAGTCTTCAGTGCACACTGTTAATCAATTTCTAAAGCAAGCATCTAAAATAATACATTAGGGCTCATCATTGTGCAACTGTGAATTCATACATTTGGAAGCTCTTATTTGGATGAAACTTACAAATCTTAGGGTGTATTCAGTGTGCAGGCAAATCGAATTGGTTTATTAAATCAGATCTGTTGAGATGACTGTCCACACTTACTATTTGCACGTGATCAGACTGGACTGTGTCTAAAGAAACCACAAACCTATCATGGGCATCACCACCAATATAGGCATCAGTAAATATGTAGCTGAATTTCTTGGATTCTCACTCTTCTGTCACTCTGGATTTGATGTGATCACTGTTTTTGCATTGTGAGACACTCTAAAAGCTTATTAGAACATCTAGAACATCCTGAATAAGACACACAAATTTCATGTTTTTTTGTGGGTCAGACAATAAAAAATCAATCTTTATGCAATTGGTTTCGGACTGGCAGTCTGAAGAAAACAGAAAGCTTCTATCTCCATAATCATGTTGTAGCTTTAAGAACTTATACCTTAACTATCTCAAAAATGTTACACTTTGGGCACACCAGGAGATGTATGCTCTCAGATAACATTTACAAAGGTCTCAGGCCATAATTAGCTTGTTACTTGCTGTCCAAACATCCAGCACCGATGTGTTTCTCTAAGCAGCTCCCTAGCACTCTGAAAATTCAGGGAAGGATATAAGAACATAGCAAAGCATTTTCAGGTAACAATTTCCTCCATTGGTAATTTAATAAATAAATGGCAGTTAACAGGAACAGGAGGTCAAATTGAGGATTGGAAGACCAATAAATCTTTTTGAGAGAACTGCTATGAAGAGTGCTTGCAAGGCACATCAATAATCCCACTTGATGGCAAAATATTTCAAGAAGACAACCTGTCCTTACCATAAAATTTAGTGTCCATATAAATGACCTAAACAATCTGGATTGATAAAGTTAAATACAACTTTTGGCTTCAATGAGAAAAGATATATTTGAAGAATTACATGGAAAGAACACACCTCCAACTGGATGTGTGGATGAATCATGCTTTGCGTTTGTGTTAAAGACAGTGGCACAAGGAACATTTCTATTTGTATAGGAAAGAATTAATTCAATAAAATACCAGCAAACTCTGGAAGCAAACTGTCAGTAAAAACGGTGAAGATGATCCAATAACTTCACAGAACTAGAAGAGAAAAAGAAAGAATGGAAATACTATTTGTATTTACAAACTGCAGTAAATACTTGCCTGAAGGTGTATTGCTAAGTAACCAAATAATGGAAATGTGTGCACTTTTGGTTCATGCTCTTTTGTTTTATGAGTATTTTGAAATGGAATTATATGGATGATGATATGGAATTTAATTTACTTACTATTCACAGAGGTGATCCAAACTTTTGCATGCCACTATATATATGTAGGGATGAACCAAAACTTTAAGAATACCCAGAAGAGGCAAATAATATTGATGTATAATATTGTATGTTGGAAAATATTTGACATGTTAAATGCAGAGTAATGCAGCTGTTGTGGGTACCTATTGACAGTGGTCCTAGGAAGTACAAATCGTCAAATCAGCAATGGATGTTGGGTGCACAATGCTAATTGATGTGAGAGGCCAATTAAGGCTCACTGAATTTTCAGTTCTTCTGCCTCCATAGCTGTGCCTCAATTGATAGTGAAATAAGAGAGATTTTCCCTCTATTGCATAACAGTGCAAGGAGAACCTCTGATGATGACCTTCCTATTGGTTGATGTGATGGCATCTAAAGCAGAAAAGCCTCTGACTGCCTGTTTTCACTCCTCACTAATGTCTATGCATACAAAATTTCCAAATGTATTGAGAAGGTGGATAATCACTCATTTTGAGGGTGGGTGTACTCTTTAATTAACAACCAACATGGCATTTTTCTTTACTACAACCTGTACTAGTTGCTCAGTTGGGTCTGTGTTTGAGTTCTCCAAGTTATTCCTGTGTCACAGGCTGGACAGACAAGAGTCATATAATTATCCACGCATTTGTATGTTGTTAAAGGGACAGTACATGAACACACATAGTGGAAAAGGTACTTCCTCTGGCTGTGGACAAAAGAAATAAGGGACAACAAACCCACACACAAGCCCTTAGCCTAATATAGCAACCTGGTCCCTTGCCTCCCTGATTTCACCTTGGAGAAGGTGTATATATTCATCCTCTCTACCTGAGGGAGTGCGGGTGGCAAGAGAATGGATTTCTTAACCAAAAGAGAACATCCATCTTGCATTTTGGGGTGGACCCAAACAGAGATTTGGGTGGGAAAATCTCTGAATCAGCAGTGGGTTTGAGCTGAGGGAACCAGTAACTAGGTTATGATGTTCCACTATCCGTAGGCTTGCTTAGACGTATTGCAGAAATCATTTGTATGAATAATAGCACCACTATAATAACAAACCGAGGTCATCTGTACGATGGTTAGACCAACAATGTTTCATACCAGTTCTTTAAAAAAGTAGCAGATTAATTAGATCACACTGGATTAAGTTCGAATATGGTGCAAAAGCATGAAAACAAACCTTCACTGTGCATCCAAATCTTTTGTAAACAAGGGTATTAATCAGGTGTTTACTGGTCCTTGAAACAGTCACAGCGTCTATTGTTCTGGGAAGACATTAGGTCAGGTTCTGATGTTAGATGGTTAATTCTGGACCACAAACATCTTTACTGCCAAATGTACTGGATGAAACTCCACCACGCCAGACCACAGAGTTTGACTGCTCCACAGCCCAATGTTTATACCCCTCTGACATCGCGCACTGGGCTGGGAGATATTAGGCAGTGTGTATAGTCATAACATCTTTTTCTATTGGAAATGCTTTGTACAGAGAGTGCACCTGTGTCTGTAACTGAATTCCTAATAAGAAGGGCTGTCTGGATACTTTTGGACACATTCTTCTGTCTGAAACGATGCTTTCTTCTAGAAATGCCTCTGTTGTTGCTCATGGCTAACAACTTTAATGTAAACCAGTTGGTCAAATTGTTTTCTTTTTTCTTTTTTAATCAAAGGGAATGCCATTCATTGTCTACCCTTTAATCTACTCCCAGTACCTTCTTTCATTCAATAAAATGAATGGCAGCAGTGCTTTGTTATTCATAAGCCTGATTCTCATGGACTTTAAAGTAATTTTATTGTACTGGAGAAAATGTAAAACAGCTCAAATTCAGTGTGTGCTCTAGGCTGTGCTACCATCTAGTGGTTGAACAGTTAAAGAAAGCTTATGGTTTATTTACCAAAATTATATATATATATATATATATATATATATATATATATATATATATATATATATATATATATATATATTTCAGTAGAAAGCATTTTAACTGTTAGAATGCATAATGACATCTGTGGCTAACTTATGTATGTGCTGTGTTCTGTATTTGTGCTGTGCAGGGTCCAAACTTCAGTACATGGAGTATAACTAGATTGTATCTTACACATATCGTTTTAATGACTGGAATGGAAGAATGTAGTAGGAGAATGTAGTGCTAAATGTCTTGGCCAAAAACTCCCATGGCGTAGTACACTGTAACACATTCCTGTAGTATACAGCATGTTACTGTAGATCAGTAAAGCATCATGGGCAGTGTTGGGTGTCTTAAACAGTAAACATGTTTCACAATAAGCTCATTTTGAGCAGGATTTTCTGCAGTTTAATCACAAATCCATCTTTGCTAATGTAACATTTTGCATTCTAATCAATACTAGTTTTGATCCCACAGACATAATGTCTTTATATCCTCCATAACATTTACCCAAGTGATTCACTGTACTAACAGTAGCTTTTAGCATAGCACTTTGCTATTGATCGTCTACTAACAATGACACAGAAAAGGCCTGATTTGTGTGGCAGTCATGTTTTTAAAACGTTTCTACAAAATTACAGTGACCGATGAGAAGAGTGCAGGTTTGCATCATCTAAGGTTGAACTGGTGAAGCTTCACCAGTTAAAGTTAATAAACTCGGCACTTCTCCAGTGCAGTGCCCTGTCGACCATGCTCAAACTCAGCCCTTCTCCTCCTGAGAGCTTCACCGGTTAAAGTTAATGAACTCTGCCCTTCTCCAGCACAGAGTGCCCCATCGACCATGCTCAAACTCATCTGCCCCTGAGAGCTTCACCGGCTATCGTTAGTAAACTCGGCCCTTCTCCAGTAAAGAATAAAAGCCATATTGCCTACATCTCTGTGATTATCTATCACAAACAATACAGTAGTGACCATTTTCTGTGAAGCAGAAAAAATGTTACATACCTATCAAGTAGTAATTGAGCACCAACCATGCCTTTCAGAATTCACAGGCCTCTCCAATCTCCTGTTAGCTATTCTCTAAGCCCTATTTTCTCTCTTGGCATGTATGTGTACCTGCATGTCCTTTAAAAACAAGATCAAAAAAGCAACACTCCTCCAGGCCCTTATTCGGTACTGTAACATTTTAGTTTAAGTATTTTTGTAATTCCAGATTGGAACTAATCTTTATACATCAAAGCATTATTTCAGAACTTTAATGTGAGATGTATTGCAGTACATATGATGGTTTGCTAGTGGTTGCCTACCGGAAATTAGATGGAAAATTCCATTCCTGTTGAAAGGATAGAAAATGCTAAACAGAACTGTGTACACGAAGACAGATAGACAATCAGAATGTTAATGACAGATCCTGATAGTTGTGGCCAGCATACTGTACAAAACACTGTTCATAAATGGACACCCGAGTTTGATGATGAGAGACAATTTGCTGAGACTACTGATTTAGATGTATGCATGATGAGGGAGCAATCCTGTTCATACAAGTTCATCACATGTTCATACAAGTTCACAAAAATGTACCATCAAGCCAAAAAATACTTGATCTAGGCTTGTAATGTAGACCATATTCATGGATAGATATGTAATACAGGAGGAAAAACGCCTCCTTGTGGTCAAAGGCAAAACAATGTGGGGTACACAATTCTGATTCTTGAAAAATAAATGTCTGTTCCAATTCTGTGCACATATTAGTAAAACACATAATCTAAAATGAAGTAAAATTAATTCTTAAATGACTTCCAAATGTGAATAGTGGAGATGCTGACAATAATATGACCATTTAGGGTCTCTGCATACAGTTACAAATCAGATCATCCATCCATCTTCTTAGCTGTTTCTCTTAAGTCAGGGTTGCATTGGATCTGGAGACTACTGTGAATTAATGGGCGCAGTGCAGGCTTACCACTTGGACAGGGTGCCAGTCCACTGCAGATGATTCACATTAGAGAAAATAATAGAACTCTACATACAATGAAGTTGTTAAAATGATTATGATTTATTGAAAATAAAAATAAAATTGTTATTTAGTTTATTTCCTAAAAGTCTGAATGGTCCATGAAACAAATGTGCAGTCCAGCTTTCATTCAGGCTCACTTAACAACTGTCCTCTTCTAATATGTCTGGATGCTCATTCCAGAATGAATCTCCAATTATGTCACAATAATGAGCTGTAACTTTCCGTCTGGTCCGAGTAAAAGTCACCTCTTTCTCCCCCTCATTGGGCACAGTGACCTTTTTAGTTGATGTTTCATCAACCTGTAGGACAAACATATAAAAATGATTACTAAAACAATCATTACTATATGTAATGATGACAAAGTGAGAAAAGTTTATTTGAAATCTTCCCAAATGTATTAAAAATAAAACAGAATACATATAAAATGTACATAAGTATTCATAGCCTTTGCTGTTACACTCAAAATTGAGCTCAAGTGCATCTTGTTTTCAGCTTGATTGGAGTACATCTGCGATAAATTAACCTGACTGGACATGATTTTGAAAGGTACAAACCTGTTTATATTAGGTCTCATAGTAGACAGTGTATGTCAGAGCACAACCCAAACCATGAAGTATAAGGAATTGTCTGTAGACCTCCTAGACAGGACTGTATGCAGACACAGTAACCAATGGTTACTGTGACAGACTCAAAGAATCAAACCTACAGCACTCCACCAATCAAGCATGTATGGTAGAGTGGCCAGATGGAAGCCACTGCTCATTAAATAGCATGACAGCCCATCTGGAGTTTGCCAACAGAGACCTAAAGGGCTCTCAGACCATGAGAAACAAAAAAATTGATCTTTTTGGACTTAATACCAAACATCATGTGGAGGAAACCAGGTACTGCTCATCACCTAGCCAATACCATTACTACAGAGAAGCATGGACTAGTCAGGGTTGAGGGAAAGAAGACTACAGCGATGTACATAGATATCCGTGATGATAACCTGCTCCAGAGCGCTCTGGACCTCAGACTGGGATGAAGGTTTATTTTCCAATAGGACAATAACCCTAAGCACACATCCAAGATAACAAAGGAGTGGCTTCTGGAAAACTCTGTGAATGTCACTGAGTAGCCCAGCCCAGTCTGAGGTCCAGCCCAGAACATCTCCCCAAACAATCTGATGGAGTTTGAGAGGTTCTGCAAAGAAGAATGGGAGAAACTTTCCCAAACACAGGTGTGCCAAGTTTGTAGTATCTTACTCAAAAATATTTGAGGATGTAATTGCTCCCAAAAATGCAACAAAGTATTGAACAAAGGCTCTGAATACTTATATACATGTTTTATTTATAATACATTTGCAAAAATGATGTAGAATTCTGAGGGGAAAAATAAATGTAATCAGTTTTGGAATAAGGCTGTAACATAAAATGTGCAAAAAGTGAAGTGCTGTGAATAATTGCTGGTTATTAATTAACCCCCCTCCATTGCTTACCTTCTCCCAGATGAATGTTGTGCCTTTTCGGTGCAATGGACATTCGTTGTTGTAATTTATATTAAACTCAGAAAACAAAATCTCATTCTTATCTGCAGACAAAGTACCCTGAAAAAACATACAATGAGGAATATAAAAAGATGTGAACGCTGTCAATTATGAAAGTAAATCTTTGACATACAATATGCACTTAAAAGGAAACAGCAGTGAAACATGGAAAAAAAAAAACTGTCTGGTAGCTGGTTGTCCGTATGACCTCATGCAAAAATAATGTATACTTGCCAGCAAATCTCAGAAAAATCTCAGGAAAGCATTAGGTTTAATTCTCATGAAGTGATGCCATCAGGGACAGGAGGCACACTTAAAACAACTGGTAGCCAGCTTTTTAATACTGCACTAGCAATTTTGAGCAATGTCCATAGTCAGTGAACCGACACCACTGTAACAATGCTGGAGCAAGCTAATGGCTAGCACGCTACGGCCGCGCCAGCAATTCTGCACAATGGCTGTAGCAGGCACGCTAATGCTGTGCTAGTACTGCCCACCATGATCAAACATGTCTAACCTACTTAGCAAGATAGCTAACAAATATGGTGTTTGGGTAGTCTTTTTGTCAATGACCCATTCATGATTTCTGTCACAACGAACAGCAGAACCCTCAAGGACATGGAGGCAGAGCTAAAAGACTGCTTTCATAATATAGGAAACAGCTATGAAGTAGTGATATCAACCTTTAAACGTAGTAAGATGAGTAAGATGGTAGTTTAGTAGTACAAAGGAAAAACAAATTGGCTGAGAAATAAATCTTACATTTAGCCTTTCTTCTGCCTGAGTTTTAGAGAGTCCACCCTTTTGTACCAGTGTCCAGAAAGCTGTGTTGTACAAGTTGTTGACGTGACCTGTAGATCAAGTTGAATCATAATTTACTAATCATTAAAATCAATGAACATAAACATAACACTCAGAATAAAACCAGAGGATTCATTGTGACATAAATGCTGGGTTTACATGTTAAATGCTGAAGCAAAAAAAAAAATGCAGATCAGGTTTATCTCAGCTAAACAATGAACTATAACAGGGAAAAAAAGACTTACAGTCAGCTTGTCTCCAGTTTAAGTAGTCTCTAACGTTGCGGTTGCTAGGATATAGGACAACCCTGCCATCAAATCCTGGAGGGTAGAGTAGTGGCTGCTCTCCAAAATAGTCCTTCCAATAAAACACATAACTGGAGGAGAACTGAGATGCCACGTGGGTCATTAATTTGCTGTGGGGACAGAGAGTGAAAAGAACAGCCTCATCTTGTCATCTGCTACAAAGGGCTAGGCCCAAACAGAATGCAATGAACATATTTTACACTCCACTTCTCAATCATGTAAATCAGAAGCCAAATGACGAAATCTACTGGATCTAATAACACTTCTACTGGACTTAAGGCATCTATTCAAACACTGAATAATTACTGAATACTGCAGCACAGTGTTTCTCATCCTGGTTCCTGGAGGCACCCACGACCAGGGTTGAGACACACTGCCATTGCATATTTGTTAAGTATCACATCAGTTCACTGATTGACACGAAAATGCTTTAACTGATGTGTTTTAGGTTCTGCTTTACCTTGCTCTTCTTCTGAACCAGTTGGTTGATTTTTTGAAGACAAAGCTGAACTCATCACTCTGGCCATATGCTATAGCAATGTCCTCCAGTTCCTCCATGACTGAGCGAGCACTGCGTGACATGAGACCTAAAGCTCGGTCATCATTGGGCTTGGTAAAGTTGTGCTGGTCTGCAAACCTGCAAAGTGTTTAATTATTATCCAAAAAAAAAAATATCAAAATACATTGAATGTGACTCAAATATAACAAAGCTACTACACTCAGCCTTCTCATATTCTCTATGCTTTTGTAAATGGCAGAAAGACAGGTCTGACTAATTATTTACTAAAAGGATTTTTGTATCATAGAGAAGAATAATATGAGAAAATATACTATCAACATGCATGTGCATTTGTCATGTCTACATCACTGAGAAAGTGAAACAAATGTCAGGCTCACATGCAGGTCTCGGTCCAAAAGGTTGCTAGCAAGTACCCTCTAAATGCCCCATACTTCAGTCTTTTCCTGAATCAGAAAGCATGGAATTTATGTCTATGTGCTATCCAGTGTCAACCAGAGGAGGATGGATTCCTCTCTTGAGCCTTGGTTCCTGCCAGGGTTTCTTCCTTCTAGTCTGAGGGATTATTTCCTTGCCACTGTTGCCTGTTGGCTTGCTCAATTGAGGCTTTGATCTGGATTTCTGTAAACCTGCTTTGTGACAACACCTTTGTTGTAAAAAGCACTATAAAAACAATCATTGATTGATTGCTGCTCACATGGAGAGCTCACCACACTAAGGGCTGTCCCTAAGTAAACAGTGTGGAGGGGGAGAATTTAATTAAAACCCCTTAGCAGTAAGATGGTGGGGAGCCGTGAGTCAATCTCTCCTTACAAATGTAGGTTCCAACATCATTTTCAGTAAAACATTAGACACACATCAAAAAAGGAAGGAATCAATTGACTGCAATGATGTTGGGACAGACGTTCATATAGTCATAATGGCAGAGGGTCATTTTTAGTGACAAGTCCGGCTTTTGGCTTGGAAGAGATGACCGACAAATCTGTGGGTGGAGGCACTATGAAAAGATCAACTAGTCATGTCCAGAAGGCCCAGCGTCATGGTGAGGAGTGCAATTTAATATGATACCAGATCACAGACAGTTTGAAGTGTACTACTAAGTAAGCAGTGCATTGTGAAGTATGGTACCATTATTTGATACAGAGTAGTAGTATAGTACAGTTATCGGATAGAGAGTAGTAGTACAGTACATTTATTGGATACGGGGTACTAGTATAGTACTGTTATTGAATACAATGCCTACTGTAAAACTCAGCTCAGGACTAACATTTGCCGGTAGTTGATTATAGATGGTCGTAAACTGGTCTTTAATAGTTAACATAGAGGTACAGTTGGTTACCAGAAGCTGGTCCTAGCTGGTTAACCAGCTCTTAACAAGCATGGTGTACTTTAAATAAAATTGTGGTTATGCTTGTTGTTTGAGCAGCTTTGTCTTTCTATTCATGCTGAACTACCATCTTGGTCAAGCTGGTCCTGCTGGCCAACTAGTATGATCTTGCTAAATATGCTGGTCAACAGCATGGTTGGTCATACTGGTAACTCAGTCAGGTTGATCATGATTGTAGACAAACTACACAATCATGTTCAAACATACCTTATGCTGGTAAAGAACTAAACTGGCCACCCAGCTTAACCAGGCTGTTTTTTCAGCATGGGTATAGTAGCAGCACTGAACACAGTAGTATAGTACGTACCTGTTAAATACAGAGTAGTAACTAGTATAGCAGCATTGCTGAAAGCAGAGAAGCAGCGTTACACATTTTTAATGTAGAGTAAAGGAATGGTCCTGTTGGAGGATAGAAATTAACAGTTTATTTCCCTTAAACAAGGGAAGATGATGCAGCTCAGCCATGCTTGGTTCGTTAATATGAGCATAGGGTTGTAATCATTAGTATTATCAGGTTCAGGCACTCGGGTCATTATGTAGAGCAATGTTTCTCAACCCTGGTCCTGGAGGCACCCCTGCACTAGCTTTAACACAACCCCTGCAACTCTGAGGGGCTTGTTAATAAGCTGATTATTTGAATCCGATGTGATGGGAGCAAAGGAAAGCTTTGAAGTATGTGGGGTAGTGGTGACTCTAGGAGCAGGACTGAGACACACCGTCTGTATGTTCACCGACTTCAGCTACTCACTTGTGGAAATTTCGTCCATCCAACCGCACGACGATGTAGCAGTTTCTCAAGCAGGTGTCATCAATCTCGAAATCCCGCACGTATTCATACTTGCTTTTGGCCATGATACCAACGCCGTATCTGGGCAGAAAGGATGAGACTGAGCTTCTTCCCTCAGGCTATTCGGACTCTAAACCAGATCCAACACACTGACTCTCATAAGTCACCAACGCTCTCATATACAGCAATATGTAGCAAACTTTGCACTTTATATAGGTTCCTACACAAACTGGAACCTATTCAAACATCTACCTCCATTAGGTTATTTCTCTGTTACCTCAGAGTTATTATTTAGATATTTAGTTATTCTTTCTTCTCATAATTGCACATATTTATTCTGTTTACCTTCTTCCTACCTTCTCCCCTCTCCCCTATTGATCTGTGGATACAGGCAGTTGTAAAAAAGCATTTCACTGCATGTTGCACTGTGTACAACTGTGCGTGACAAATAAAACGAACCTTGATGTCCTGTGGCAGCTGCTCTTCGTGATCTTCTCGAACAGCGCAGAAACTGACCTCAACATAGAGCTGCCTCTGCGTCACTGAGTCAAACAAACACACGTATTCTGAAACCTCTTCCTGGCTGTGCCTCAGCGCTGCACGTCGGATTTATCCTGTCTGAAGACCTTCTAATCAAACCCGGCGAGAAATCTCACCACACACATGGAGGTCCACCCATTGTATTGGTCCGTCTACGTTTTCCGTGCTAAACAAAGACGTGCAACATTGGTTCCGCACTAAAGCGGAAAAAAATCATTCCGGACACTTTACACAGACCACACCGAGAAAAGCAGGGATTTTCATTCATCACAAACATGTTTGATTTCATTAAACCACGTAATGACTGAAACACAGCGTGTTAAAAGGATGTCATTTTATTTGCAAAAAGTTCAAAGAATCTGCAACACAATTCTGCTACTTGTAGTTATTATTATCTGTCATTTTCCAGCTTTTCAGTTGTTCCCAGCTCTTGTTCTCTGTATATTTAGATATATTTCATTTGCATTTAGTGTTTTTATCATTTGTATTCCATTCAGAACAGTGGAACTTGGAGCCCACCTGGAATCAGGTAGCTCCGCCCACATAGTACCGCCCACTTATTTTTGAGCTGGGATAATATTCAGTATGCAAATATCCAATTTGCATAATCACCCACGTTTCTGGCCCTGAGTTTTCACACAATTTGCACAAGTTTGGTGTCCAATGAATCATAAGCCCATGAACTTGAGCAAAAATGCATTTCCTCAGACCACGCCCAAAAGTATGGGTGGAGCACATATCGCAAAAATTACACATATATACCTCAAACTCAGAAATGGTTTTCTGATCGCTCCAAAACTTCACAGGCATGGACCCTATGTGGGTCATAGACAATTACTAAATTTTGGTGGTAACACAAGAAAAAACATGCTATTCAATTGTCTGATTAACCTGAAAATTGCATGATAATACTATGTGCTGGGGTTCCACTGTTGCACGGCTTTGTAGCTGTCTAGCCCATGCTTAGCATTAGGCATTGTGCCAATAGTTTCAAGTGTTTCTGTGCCACTGAGTCCTATTCTTTTGGTAACGCTTCTCTGTAGGGACTAGACAAGCTGTCTGTGCATTTCCACATCTTTGTCAGCAACTGGTGCAACATAAAATCCATGATTTTATTGTCTAGAAGGGGTGTCCACAAACAGTGGCATATATGTACCTCTGACTCATCTTCTATTGCTCCAACCATCACATTAAGTTAATATTTCTGCAACCTAGAAGGTACTCTAAAAATCGGCTACCCATGACTGATCAGGGAACAAGTGCTTGGGCCCCAAACTTTGCCACTTGTGGCTAATTTTACATCAGTTACTGGTACATTATGGATTTGTGCAAAAAAACTTTGTCTGTACATGTCAAAAAATAAATATTGGTATTTATTTTGAATTCAGTTGAATTGGGAAAGGCTACACAATAATGATTACTTCCAATATACCAAATGGATTAAGTAACATTAATTTTGTCTCAAGTCAGCTAAAATGGATCATACTCACACATTTGATAATACATAGAATTAATATTTAATAGCAAAGTTCAAACATAAGCAGTATGCTAACATCTAAATGAGTGCATATAGGAAAACGATTACATGTTCTAATAGCAGTGTAAGTATGAGTAGAAAAGTGCATCCTAACAAGCACAAATTACGAACGAAGAAGTGGTGATCATGTGAGGAAGCAGTTACTGGCCCTCCTCAGCAGCTCCCTTCTTTCACAATTAGGATATCTGAGTTGGTTTGCCTGTGAAAGGGGAACATGTCAGAATCATATAAATTCCTCAGAATTGATCCAATACTAAGCAAGAACTGTCATATAACATACTATAAACAAAGAAAATATCATTTTATGTGTTTATTTTTTCATGTTGTAGAACATTGAAGTATGACTGTACTCACAGTCTGTGTACACACAGAGCACATTCGTTGGGGTAGGTGACACCATCATTTCCACAGACTGGAGAGTAGTTAAGGGGGCATGCATGAGTGAGGCTCATGTCTCCACATGCAGGCTATTGAAGGTTAAAGATGACAGTCAGGTATAGTGATATTTATTGCTTCATAGCATAGTTATGTCTCGGTACTGGTTGATTATTTTTTTTAGATTCATTGGGAGCAGTAAAAGCACTAAAATCTCAAGGGCAGAGGTACCTCCAGGACCAGGATTAAGAAACACTGGTATTATATAGTGCAGTATGGGTTACAGAGAAGTAGAATAATACCAATATTACTACATTGTGTTGTAGTATAGTATACATTCTGGTACCTGCACTGGATACATAATAGTTGTATAATACTAGTATTAATGTAGTACTAGTATTGGATACTGAGTAGTAGTATGGAACTAGTGTTGTCAACAGAATAGTAGTATGGTACCAGTATTGGATACAGAGTAGTAAATTGTACCAATATTGGATACAAAGTAGTAGTATACTACTAGTATTGGGTAGAATAGTAGTGTAGAACTGTACTGGTTATACATGAGTAGTATAGAAGTATCACTGTTTACAGAGTACAAGTATAGAAGTAGTATTGGTAATAGAGGAGTACTATAGTATCAGTATTGGCTGTATAGTAATAATATTGTGCAAATGGTAAAAGTAAAGTACAAGTGTTGGCTATAGGTGAGTGGTATAGTAGTGCTAATGTTGACAATGTAGTAGTTTAGTTTTAGTATTAGTTACAGGGTAGAATAGGATTATTTTATTAGTTTCAGAGTAATACATTGCTATTGGGGTTATAGGGTAGAAATAAATGATCAGAACTGGTTAGAAATATAGTGTCAATACTGTTTCCAGATTACTGGTGTAGTATTAAAGTATTATTAGGTGCAGACATATCTTACCCTTCTGTACAGCCTTGACTTGTCTTCTGCATCTGAAATGATACAATGTTTGATTTTAAATTAAAAAGAAATCAAACAGAAGTAGAGTTTACCAGTAAGTGCTGATTTAGTTTTCAGAGGACAGTGGAGGTGATATTAAGCATTATTAAATTAAGAATTAATAAAACAAGTATAGACTTACCCACAGAAAAGATGAGCAGCAGGCACATCAGTATCACAGCTGTCCCTGTCATGTTGTAAAAACAAAACAGCCAAATTTGAATATTTGAAGTTTTCCTGTTGTTGGTTTCTAGATGTATGTTGTTGGTGTTTTCTCCAAAGTTTCTCCTACAATATCCACCCAATGTGAGACTACATGTGAAGTTGATGTTGAGAGGTCAAGCACCTGCAGCAAATTGTTTGCATGTGTAGTGAGAGAGGTGCTGATATTTTGACGCTCATCCGCCCCACCTACCTGGCACCCCTTGCCAGCAACAGTTACAGCAGAGCCTCTCTATTGTCTGCCTCTTTATTAAGGGATAAACATTCCGTCTGCCCCCAAAAATTGCTGACTACCATCCAAAATGCACCAGCCTACATAATATGCCTAAAAATAGTGTGGGCTTAGGCAACTGATCTCTGCATTCCTGACAGGGTTTATTGACTGGTTATTGTGTATGATTGAACAGCAATTAAAAAAAGTGAAATAACACAAAAAACACATACATTGCTGTTTAAAAGATGATAGGATAAAAATACAAATATTAAGTTTACTAATATATCACTTAGGTAAACGTCTAATTTACAAACAATGCACTGTGATTTTCGATGTGTGTTAGCACAAGCATTTCCTAACCACAATGAAGCACAGTACCAGACCCAATACTGATCAGTCATTCATTAGAGTAAATCAGATGAGCTGCTAGTGGAACTAAAGAAATTAAAGTACTTTACTGACAACAACAGACTACTTCCACTACAGGCATATAACACTACTGCATTATGTTTACTTATTCTATATTATACATTATTTTTTACAGACAAAACATGATTACAGACAAAATATTTAACTGCCTAACTGTATACAAGTCATTTTAACAGTATATACATATATATTTTCAGTCAATAAATATATGGATAAATGGACAGACAGATTGGCAGGCAAATACAGTGCATCCGGAAAGTATTTATAGCATTTTTTACACATTTTATGTTACAGCCTTATTCCAAAATGGATTAATTTCTCCCCTCATAATTCTACACATAATAGCCCATACTGACAAAGTGAGAAAGGTTTGTTTGAAATCTTTGCAAATTTATTAAAAATAACACAAACAATATAATATGTTGAAACAGCCACTGGGTTCTCGATAACCTCTACGACTAAGACCCTCCTACTCCACTCAGTTTGGCAGAGCAGCCAGCTCTATGAAGAGTCCTGGTGGTTTCAAACATCTTCAATTTACAGATGATGGAGGCAAATGTGCTCAATGGGACCTTCAATGTAGCAGAAATGTTTCTATTCCCTTCCCCAGATCTGTGTCTTGATACAATCCTGTCTTGGAGGTCTACAGACAATTCCTTAGACTTCATGGTTCTGTTTGTGCTCTGATATGCACTGTCTACAATGGGACCTTATATAAACAGGTGTGTACCTTTCCAAATCATGTTCAATCAACTGAATTTACCACAGGTGTCAAATCAAACTGTAGAAACGTCTGAAGGATGATCAGTGGAAACAAAATTCACCTGGGCTCATGGCAAAGGCTGTGAATACTTACTTACAATACTTACTTTTTATTTATGATATATTCATTTGCTATCTTTTAGTCATCACGGGGTTTTGTGTGTAGACTTTTTGTCTGTTATAGATGGACAGATCTTGGTGTTGAGAAGTGAAAGTATAAGATGATATTTTATTACTATGTTAAAGTCTGAAGAACAGTCCGTTTACAGAAGCGCGAAAACGTCTCGGCCTCCGTAGTGTAGCTGTGGAGAGTAGTATGTGGTTAAGAGCACGTATCTCCGAGCAGCTGCGGAACACGGAGAGAGACAGTGAGAAAGAGAGAGAGAGAGAGAGAGAGAGAGAGAGAGAGAGAGAGAGAGAGAGAGAGAGAGAAAGAAAGAAAAGTGTGTGTGAGAGAATAAGAAAAAGAAGTAAGAAAAGAGTGAGCAGTAATGATCGGCCGTGCGCTCCGGAGAGTGAGTTTGCTCTCACACTGGGCGCTCAACAGTGCGAGGAGCGGGACACAGGTCAGTCTGAAGGGTCCAGTCACACTCAGGTCCCCTGCAGTGCTGGACTCTGACACTTAACTGTGTGCTTCATTCTCACACCTGTAATTCAGATTAATCACGGCTGTTCTCTACAGATGAGAGTTATTAAAGTGTCATTGCATTGCAGGACCCCGCTGAGTGGAGGGGCTGGGAGAACCAGTCTGATCTTTGTACTGTTGTTGTGCACTGATGGTAGAAGTGCAGGGGTTTATTATTAACATGGTCAGCACACACAGGCCTGCAGTACTTCACTCAGGACAAACTGAACAGAGTGTTTTTACTCAGCTTCATATTTCACTTTGTTTTAATTTGGTCTGTCCCTCACACTAACTCATGTTTTTCATGGAAAATATACTGTCCAAGAAATAATAGTGATAAACAATGATAATTATTATTATTTTATACCACTGATATAATGATGAGATGATAATACAATTGCACCCTTTTAAAGAGCAATGAACATTATTTAATAAAAATAATCCATTGTAATGGATTACATTGTAAATAAAACATAACATTAAACTGCTGATACCATTAATGTGCTCTTGATTTTAGGGTAAGACATCTTTTTTTGTGATAGTCATATATTGTACGATAACTCAAAAACATAATTATTATCACAGGCCTAATTTAATAAAGGTTTTTAACTATTGTTATTTTCATCAACCAGTTTCTCAGTTTATTTCATCATAATAATTGTTGTAGCATCATTTGTGCCTGTGCAGGTCTAGAAATTTAATTAAGTAAATTCAAACCTGGAAATGTATGGAAATTCCAAAAATGTTTTTGGAAACTGGATGTTGTTTTGAGGAAGTGCCACAGACTCAGTGCACATGTATATTATCATTGGAATAAAACTCCCTATGTAAAAACACAAACAAAAAAACAAAAAACTCATTTTCATGGTCATTAAAGAATCCAAGACTTTATACATATTCTAATCATATTCTGTACACTCAGTTAATTTTATTACATGTTTAGTTGAGAGATGTTAAAATAATTTATAAATATTTTCCATTTAGTATAGAAATTGCTGGTTAATTGAATGTGTTCCATAAGCTCTTTTATCGAGCTGAGTAAACTGGAGTTTTTTTTCTTCAATTCTTCCCATTTTCCCACTTCTCCTAAAAAAAGTAGCCATTTTGGAAACTTTTCATTGAACAATATAGATATGTAGTCACATTTTGATTTGAAAGCCCTAGATTAGGGGTCTTTAATAACTAAACAAAGTCATAACTGGATCTGGGTCAAGGAGCCTAAAAAGTTTAGACCAATAACTGTCAGTTATGGCAATTCCAACACATAATAGCCAAAAATGGTAGTGATTTTCCAGAGCAGCTGGAGGTTGAGTGAATTTTTGAAATATCTTATAAAGTACTTTTTGGCAATAAACTGAATCTGACTCTTGTTCTTCACACAGTGAGAATTTCACAACTAGCAAAAATGATCCAGACTGATTTTAAATAAAATCTTTTTATACTGACTGATTCATTATAATAAAACAAAAAATCTTTCTCCTTCACCCTTGGCATTTTAAAGATAGGTCTTTGAAGATATAATTATGCTCTGTTGTTGTCTTTCTGATGTTTACATTTCATATTCATCCTTACTATTATAAACCTATTGATATTTACTGACACAAAGTCTGGAATTCCTTCATGGTGCTGAAACAAACATTTGCAATTGATAAACACTGTGTAATTCCAGTGGTGACCCATGAGTGTCATTGATGTGTTACTTTCCTACTCTCCAGCTGCCCAAGGCTTCGATCTCGACTGGTCCACAGCAACAGGAAGGAACCTTCTACGAGTTTCGCACCTACTGCATCCACCCACACTTGAATGCAGCATTCCTCAAACTCACCAGTGAGAAGATCCACCTGCGCACTGCACACTCTGAGCTGCTGGGGTACTGGAGCGTGGAGTATGGAGGCCTCAATCAGGTTTTTCATATCTGGAAATATGGTGAGAGTTTTGCGTAGCATGGTAGAGGGTGGGCTGATATTTTGTGCCACAGCATTTGGGCTGCAATCAGTAACTGTGAACATGCACTTGTATCTAAACTTGTTTTTGATAAAATGACCCATATATTCATTTTGTTTTAGTTATTCATCATGTTGTCTTGTAGACAGCTATGGTCAGCGAGCAGCTGTGCGGGCAGCCCTAGCTCAAGACCCCAACTGGATGGAGGAATACATCTCTAAAGCCATGCCCATGCTGAGCTCTCAGGACAATGAGGTCACATACCTGGTGCCTTGGAGCACAATCAAGAGACCACCTAAAGAGGGAGGTGAGACATTTAACATTACCATGTTAAATTACATCACAGTTCACTTTTCTGAGGCATGAACAAGTACACATATGGTGATTTGCTCTGGGTTGTCACCTGTATGCCCTGCTGTAGCTATTCACTATTTGCATCTCTTTCCATGAGAATGTTTGCTCATTGCCCCATTTGTTGCACCTACGGTATATCAGAATAAAATCGATCTTGTATCGGCTGTTTTCATCTTAATACAGTTCTTGTTTAACAGTCTTCATTTTAAGCATGGTGCTCAAAACGCCATCTGGTGGCCTCAAAAATCAGTTGTCTATGCCACAGCAGCTGTAAGGAGGTTCTTGTCAGGTTTCTGTTGTGGAAACAATAGGCTGATATTCAGATTCAGATGGGATCAGGACATCCCTAGTTACACTGTAACTAGGTGTCCAGCAAAGACCTTGGCACTAATGAGTATGTCAGACATTATATCAGTGATCAAATAATAAAGTGAAATTCAAATGTGAATTTGAGGTCACAATAGTTACGCTCAGTGCACTCGTAATTGTAAATATCATAGCTCTCTACATGAGCTGAATGTACACCTAATGTGCATGGTCGGTCTTTATCAACAGACAGTGGAAATAAATGAAGCAGATGATAATTTAATTAAAAATTATGAAATTATTTTATAGTTATTTCATTTAAAGTGACATATTTCAAGCCTTTTTTGTTTAAATGTTGATGCTGATTTGCAATATTCTAATTTTAAGACCTAATATAACCACTGTTTTACCATGTTTTCTAAATCTGCTACTTCAATACAGTATCACTGTGGAAGTGTGAAACAGTGATGATTTGCAACATATAAACATGTCAGAGAATCAGAGAAAGAGAGACAAACACAGAGACGGGGGGCGCATGAAAAAGGGGATGTTTGGGTGTCTAGTCAGTGAATCAGAATCATATTGAGTGTGAATGGGTGGGATTAGGGTTAGTCCTGTAAACAGCCTGCTTGTCTGCACTGCTGATGTTTGTGTGTAGTGTTGGAATGAGGTCAGCAGTGTTGGATGTAGGAGAGTTAGACATTGCATAGGGCATTGATTGCACACACAGTTTCCCCCTGTTGTACACAAACTCAAGATTGTTTTTTTTAACATCAGATCCATTTGTAATTTATTGAACAGAGAAATGATTCAGAAACTTTTGTTTAGTAAAATGGCACTTGTAACTTGTAATGTGTTTTCTCTCAGGTGTATATGAGCTGATTTCATTCCAAATGAAACCAGGGGGTCCAGCTGTGTGGGGTGCAGCTTTTCAGGGTGCGGTAGGTGCCCATGCATCTCCGGGATATGCCCACCCAGTGGGTGTCTTCCATTCTGAGTTTGGGCCACTTAATAGAGGTTGGTTAACACAGGTTTATTAATTTTTGTGATTTTTCTCTCACACACACTTTTCTCTCTCTCTCTCTCTCTCTCTCTCTCTCTCTCTCTCTCTCTCTCTCTCTATATATATATATATATATATATATATATATATATATATATATATATATATATATATATAGATTCTAAGTTACAAATCAGAACCCTCCTGAAAAGGCAGCACCAACAAACTATGACTGAAATATATAACTTTAAATGTAATGAATGTAATATATGACAATAATTCTTTAAAATTAAATTATGAAATTATTAAATTGTGTGTGTGTGTGTGGTGGACTGTTTTCAGTCCAGCAGTGACACTGAGGGGTTTAAACACTCCAGTAGCACTGCTGTGTCTGATCCACTCATTCCAGTGCAACATACACTAACACACCACCATCATTTCAGTGTCACTGTGGTGCTGAAAATAACTCGTCACTCACATAATATCTGTGGTGGACCTGTGGGGTTATGACCATTTGAATGTGTGTGGAATGTTAAGTTCTGTCCTTTTATGTGTCCTGCAGTACATGTTCTGTGGTGGTATGAAAGTGCAGACCATCGGGCCACTGTAAGACACACAGCTCACAGTGATCCCAGAGTGGTGGCTGCAGGTAAATACACTCTTTCTTTTACCATTCTGCTTGTCCTGGATGTATGATGACGATATCAAAATTGGATCTGTACGGGCAGACCGTCAGTCAGTTTTACAGTTTTACTGAATTAATGAGAAACATGTTAACTCAGCATATATTTGTACACTGATGTTTCAAACCAATGTTTAATTATCTCTTTATTGTACTTCTGGGGAAGAAATTAAATATAGCTCTTTCACACTTCTTTATTTAGTCCAGACCTTCAGACTTTTTAGTTTGTCTAAACCAAAATATAAGGTGTGAAAGGTGCCACTGACCACAGTCTGTTCCAAAGAACCAACATTTAGTCTTACCTAAAGAGGTGGTCTTGGTCCGAATCAACTGTACCATGGCCATTTGTTTACAGATTGAAAACACTTTTTTGGGTGATTTTGACTAATTACAGGAAGTAGAGGCAGGCTATCGTCTCAAATCAAACTAGATAGAAGTAGAAGGTGATAAAGAACTGGACTGTGACCAAAATGCATCCTTTTAGGGCCATTTAATCTGAGTGTCTGAATTGTAAAGTGGAATTAGAATGTGATTTTGATGGCACTATAATTGTCCTCAATTCACTGGTAATTTATAGCAAACATCGTAGCTCACTACATGAGCTGAAAATGGAATGGAATGCAGCTGTGAGTCTAAACAACACAGTGGAACAAATGGAGGTGAAGACATACGCTCTTCTAGCTGCTAGCTAAGCCGGTGATAGTTACAAACCACTAGACACTGTGAAGTTCAGATGTTTCCTGTGTAACATTATTTCATTAATGGGAGCATTAGGTTTCTACCAATATTTATCAAACTAAATAGTCTATCCCTATATAGCACAATACTAATGAGGGAATAGGGATCCATTTTTCTCATAGCTGACTGGTGCACTCGTGTCACACAGCAGTACAGTATATACTGTATTTGTAGGTTGACCCTTGTTTATAAACAAACTAAAGGAATTCACAGGAATTCTGCCACGCTCACTCTGCCGTACGACATGCATGCACTCAAAGGGGGGTTGGATTTTGGCAGGGAGGTAGAATTTGGCACGAAACCTGGAAAGGCAATTCGCCACATTGACAACACACAGCCGTCAGACCCGTTTCCCTCTACAAACCAGTCAGTGTCTAATATAGAGAATTAGCACACAAACACTCCCCTCCCAAAGTATTGGAACAGTGAAGCAATCCTTTTATTTTTGCTGTAGACTGGAAACCTTTGGGTTTGAAATAAAAATATAAATATGTGAAAAGATCAACATTTCTTCTTTATTTCCAGGTATTTACACCTGGATCTGATATGCAGTTCAAAAGATAGCACCTTTCGTCACCCACCCATTGTTCTGGGTGTGCATCACAAAAGAAGAATTCAGAGGTTTAGTGATGTCAGCAGGTCACAGGCTTGATGCAGTTTTAACTAAATATTAGGTTTTATTCACTTTAATCTGTTTGAAGTTTATCTGTTCCAATACTTTTGGTCACAAGAAAAATGGATGGATTCAGACAAAAGGTGCTCTCTTTTCGGAACGGTGTATCGGATCCAGATGTAAATACCTGGAAATTTATTTTTTCTCATATTCACATTGTACTGCCAAACCCAAATGTTTTCAGGCTACAGCAATAAAGGAATGGGCCTCACTGTTTCAATAATTTTGGAGGGGATTGTAGGTGATGACAACAGGACATCTCACAATATAAAGGTGTGAATCAAGAAATATATACAATTTCACAAATACACAAACCTTGGTCTGGACATTCAGGTGTGAGAACACCCTGGTAAAACCATGGTCTTGTGCAAATATACCCGTTCATGTGCATGCACGTCATGCAGCAGATTAATTCAACAGGTTATGCCAACAGTTCCTGTATCTACTGTAACTGTACATTAACCTTTAATTATAAACAGAAGCAAAAGGAATCTGAGGGCAATGGTTTAAACCAGATGAATGCGGAAAAAATCAGTAGAGCTTTTGAGAGTTTTAATTGCAGAGCTGTGTTTTGGAGTGGTAATCCAGCCAGGCTTCAGTCAGGCTATGTAAATATCAAAGTGGTGTTGTCTGTATTCTCACATCTGTGTGTTTGTGTTCTTTCTGCAGTGCGGCAGAGTGTTTCCTACCTGGAATCTCAGGAAAACAAGCTCATGTTCCCTTGCACCTACTCACCCCTTAAGTGAACCTCCGCAATCGTATGCTGAGACAGTGGACAATCGTGAACACCTTCCTCATAACTTCTGCTGATCTGCGTTGAGCTCATTCGTTTCTAAATGAACGTACATGACAGAAGGCTTATTCTGAGATGTGCCCTGAAATAAAGGAGCTCTAACTTCTGTGACTAGCTTGCTAACGTGAAGCCTAGTGCAGAGAGAAGCATGTCTTTAGTGATGAAAGTGTCTAATGGCTTTTTACCAAGATCAGAACTTTTTTTTACTAATATATTTTTGTTTGCAGATTTCTATCAAAGGGTTCGCAGCTTTTTATGAATGTAGATTCTTGAGTACTTTGAGTTTCTTATAATTGACCAGCTATGCACCTGTTTACTGATGGCACTTGGGCATTAGTATTGCAGACATGTTACTCCTTTAATAGTTACCTCAAGCCTTTCTGTGCACTAACAGCAGGCATGTTTATGAACAGTCCTTTACATCCATATTCTATTGCTCTAATGCACATATCATGATAAAATAAATTGATTATAAAAAAAAATATTGATTATATATTCAAAATAAAAAAAAACATTCAAACAATACATTTTACTGTTTTATTTTAAGGTTAAATCAGAGACATGTGGCACAAGAAGCAAAAGTATGAGCTAAGGATTTACAGCCCATGTTTACATATTTACTGTATGAATCTGTGGATTATGTTTCAGGATTCAAATACAGGAAAACAAGCATGCAGTACTAATGAAAATGGTAGCAATTACCATTCATCCACATTATGGGAGGGGGGTGATCAAATATATACTGCCAATAGAATAAGATGGTTGGGAGCAGATAAACACAAACCCATTGGCACCATGCCTAATGCCAGGTGTGGGCTGCCAGACATAGTCTTCAAAGCTTCCAGCACTGAGCTGTGGAGCAATGGAACTGGGTTCTCAGGTATGATGGCCCATCATCCATTATTTTTGGGAAGAGTTGAGCATGAGGTGAGGGAGTGATTAATGAGGTCAGGATGTTAACACTTTTGTCTTTATATACAATCAAATCCTTGCAGCAATCTAGTAGTAAGTATTCCCTAGACCATGGAAACAGCAGGATAAACTTTTTTCAATACTTTTGAACACATGTGTCAGTTATTGAAGGATCAATTATTGAAGCAACGCACTATTACAGTGTCACGTTTTAATGTTTTAGCTGATCAGTGTCAAATTTAGGTGTTTTACAAGCTTCAAATCCCAGCATTTAGCTTTGCTCTAACATACTACTAAAACTGGAAGCCTGAGCTACACATACCGAAGTAGTGAATGTATCAGTATGACACAACATGCCAAAAGTCTCAGAATGGAGTTGTAGAGGTTCCTAATGTGTCCTAAAATAATCCATCCCATGCAGTAGGATGGAGTGCTGACAATAGCGTCCCACACATTGTCAAACTGGGATGTTCTTCTGGATGTAAGCCAAATGACAACAAAATGTTGATCTTGGCTACACGCTTAGATTAATTGGTCGTCTCCACCCAGGACAAAATCGGGACTTGTCACTGCAATTCTAAGTGACACTGTATCAGTCTGGCACAACCATTGCAGTTGATACTTGGTGTAACTATTTTTTGATGACTAGTGCATAAATCATGTGGGAAACAATATAATAAAAACATACATTTGTGCTGTAGATTTGTGGTATTTTATTGTGTAAGCAAGTATTGTACAGGGTGAGTAACAGATGTTCCACAGCCTGAAATGTAAACAGGTATTAAATAAGGCATATCACTAAGGTAAGAGTATTTTAAATTTCATTGAGGAAAACAGAAGGTACAAAAAAAAAAAAAATGTGGAATGTCTTTTTTTAACTGTGGAAAATCCAGTGCAAACAGATAAACAACTTCCCAATTAATACAGCCACTAAAGTGCTAGGACTGAGAGGACTGACCCCACAGGTGTCCTCCCTCTGAGACCAGTGAAAAGCTCTGCTCAAGAATACTGACAGATCATGGCACATAATGTGGTTTAGAAGGAAACGGCTGTGCTTCACTGAGTAAAGCAAGCACACTTTATACTTAACACTGACTGTCTTTAAGACACCAGATAGTTTAGGCTCCTGACTGTGGACAACTCACTGTCTCTGTACTTAACCACATACTGCAAAGGATTAGCTTGGCTTTGAAGGTAAACTTGAGGTCATAAGGCTTGTTGGATTATGGGTTTCCAAACCCTTCCACAAATGCCATTACATCTGAAGTCATGCTCTTATGTAAGGAGATTCGTCTTCTAAACGAATGTCCTTCAAAATGCTGAAATGTCAGGACTCCCGTATCTGCTGAGGTATATGTTACGTGTTGTGACTGGGAAAGTTTATCTCCCTGCCTAAATGAAACACTAAATCAGCACTTTTCTCTGTACAGTACTTTTCTAACTCAACAATAAACACTTCTCCTACTTCTCTCAGATCGCAGTATTAAAAGTCAGGCACTGTTTGCAAAAATTCTTTTACAAAATAATGCCCCACTGGACTTTCAAAACAAATTGTAAAACATTGATTTGTTCATAAATAAAGGCACATATTAAAAGAGAATCGATTAAACAGTCATTTTTCTGCAGTGTAGCCCTTGGCGACGCAAAACAAAATGATTGTGTTTCTTCATAAAGTCATTTCTAGAACAAATAAAACAGAAACCAACTCTGAATTTGCAGTCATTCGCAGTCACCAATCCACAATTACACAACATATGTTAAAGATCTGTCAACTACAAACACAAAAAAACGGCACACAGACTTTCTTTGAGCAGTCTGTGCAAGAACAAATTATGACAGTTGTTCAAGTTTCAGTCACACACTCTCATCTGGGCAAGGCAAGGCAATCCAGGTTCCACAGCACATCCTGAGTGGACTCGTTATGTTTTTTTGCATTGACTTGCATTGAGTTTCTCAGGTACTATGTCTGCACCAACCCGCTCTTGCAGGCCTTATGTGGCTGACTGAGCAAATTAATTAGCAGACTGCAGACCAGAATGGCAATGTGAAATTTGTGAATTTCACTGGCTCCAGTTTATTCCTAGTGTAATAATGTCTTTTGGTCAAACAAAACTCTCCTTGGGGTTGTCCTCTTTCTTTAACGGAGCTTGCAAACTGAGCAGGGGAATGTCCACCACTGCCTCTTTGCGCCGTATGGAGTGGTCAGAGTGATCGTCACTTTGGTCCTTGGCGAAGTTAACAAACACCTACAGGAGAAGGAATATAAGTCAGTATAATGTAATCAGAGATAACAGATTAATTATTGTCTGGAGTGTTTTAGATGCTGTAGAGATGGATAAAGGCTACAACCCTAAAAGCCCTTTCACAGCAAGAATGATTTTTACGGACAGAAAGAAGTGAAGTTTTGAAAATGAACATGTATATTATATTAATATATTAATTAATCAAAGCTCCATTATTGTCAAATGCACATGAAGATGTGAAGATTTATGGAGGAGGATAATCAAAGAAAGAGAGCAGAAAAAAAGAAAGAAAAGTGGACCTCATTTACCAATCGTCTACAATAAATGTAAGAATTTCCTTAAATTTGTTCATCCCGAATAAGAAAACATTAATGAATGAGAGAATCTTTGCAAAATGAGTTGGTTTTAAGAAGAAAATTCATCTGATGTATGAGCCCACTTTAAGTAAATTTATTTTAAATTTTGCTGATTTTTTTATCAGAGCAATTCGCATTTAAACTTGTTTAATGCTATATGTTCTGACCTGGTCCAGTGTGGTTTGGGAGACAGAGTAGTCCTCTATTCTGAGGAGGTCTTTGTGTTTGGCGAGTATGCTGAAAATGTGAGCAAGGGAGGAGAGGGATGAGGGCAGCTGATACTGCAGCATGTTCCTGTGTTTCTCTTTCAGTGTGCTGCCAGGAAGCTCGCTCTCAATAAACTTCATCACAGGCTGGAGCTCTGGGTCTGGGCCTGCCACCCTCAGAATGATGGTGTATCCATCACCAAACCTATGCAGTGAACACACACAGAAAGGTAACAGTGAATTAGTCAAGTAAGAAAGGTGTTGATGAATACAGCCACTTTACACCACAATAATATGAACACTTGAACTTGCCAGATAAGATACAAAAATGAGAGTCGTGAGGTAATCTCACCTGTTTTTCAGGTGTTGGACGCTGCCCAGACAGCGGAATCTGCCGTTTACCATAATGGCCATCCTGGTACACAGGGCTTCACACTCCTCCATACTGTGGAATAGCAGAGTAAAGGTTACTACAATACAAATAAAAGTGGAGATTTACTGGTAAAATGAAAGTTAGGTATGTAGGCATATTTAAAAAAAACAAAGACAAATTCAAAGACAACCAATTTGCCATTTACTTTATGTTGGACATATAAATGTCACATTATGTCACTTCTGCAGTGCTGATGTTCTGACTGCTGAAGTCTTAATGTTTAGCATTGCTCAATCAGTTATAAAACTAAAAACTGGGTGGATGTGAGGTATTACCTGTGAGAGGTAAGCACCACAGAGCGGCCCTCTTTGATGACACTGTGAATGCAGTTCCACAAAGCACGACGTGCCTTGGGGTCCATACCGGTGGTCGGCTCATCCTGTAAAAAACAGCATAGGAGTTCCCCTATTAGTCCACAAGAAACGTTACTGGCAAAAACACCACCTCTCTAGCTTGCTGTGCAATAAATGTCACACTATTTTACAAAAACTAACACTGGCATCTTTTCCACTGCTGGTTACAATCTCTTTTTCCATATGCTGTGTTGCTATATTAGGGCCAGGAGATCAGATATGTCCAGTGACACATAAATAAGGCTTATTTTAACTTCTGTTAATAATGTTTCAACATCAACATTAATTATCAGTGAAGACTCTGAAGAAGAACCTAACTTATCAAAGGGCAATCTGTTTGCACTGTGTAACCAGGTGTAAACACCTGCCTGAAAACACACCAAGGAGGCAATTTAGTAGATGTCAAATAATGTTGGTATTCGCACAAACAATGAGGTTTGACACAAATGTGTGCCTTTGACATGCAGATAGCACTACAATAAGGCAGAGCTACAGCCATGTTAGCAAGCCTTGAAGTCCTCCACCACTGAAAATATAAAGGCCATGGATCTTGCACTAGGAAAGCATGAAAATGTGGATCCCTGTGTCTTTAAACCCTCTGATCAAATTATTTTGTGGCCGCCTACTGAAAATAAGCACCCCATGCTGAACTGTGTCCATTTGGAAAATTCATAAAGGGTTTATGCTCAGTACTGTTCAGTCCTGCAGTGAAAAAGATGCCATTGATAAGCTATCTAGTGAAACACTGAAATTCAGCCTTAAAATCAGATGTCAGTTATATAGGTTAAGTGCAAAGTGATCATCTACAAGCATCTACAGTGGACCATCAAAAAAGTGCTATACTATTATTCACTGAAGATTAAGTGTGCTTATTGCAGAATATAAACAGATTCCAAACGGGGCCTCATACTGAAAAGAACTAGAACCAAATCTGCAACAGTGCAAAGCATTCAGCCTCATGTGGTCAGAGAATCATGGCTGTGGTCAGTGATGTTTTTTTTTTAAATCTCTTATACAACAGCACTGGGATCCCCATTGAGAGAACAACTAAACAACAGTCATAGGAATCATCCTGCATTGTTTTTGTTGTTAAGTGCTTCACAGAGCACATGATCACCTACAGTGAAGAAATAACATGAGCTGATTGTGCAAGCAATGAGAAATGTGTATGTGTGAGCGTCTTTGTGTGTACATACCAGAAACACCACCGGGGGGCCTCCTATTAGGGCCATGGCAGTTGAGAGTTTGCGCATGTTGCCCCCGCTGTAGCTTCCAGCTGCTTTGTCTGAGTACTTTACCAGGCCCAGTTTGCGGATGCCCCATTCAGCCACCTGCAAGAAATCCACAAACACACACACACTCTTTAACACTTTCATGTTTTCTAATTCCAATCTATTTTAAAATGCATGGACTTGACTTTTACTGTGTAGTAGCCTGCAGATTCTCCACAACAGGGTGCTATTGCCACTTGGGCATCTTATGTGTGTCACAAAAAGTGAAGAAACCTACACCAACAGGATTTCACCAAGTGGTGTAATGAAATAACTAATTGTTGAAAGCCTCTTCTTATAGTCTAATGCTCTATAAATGCCATATTCTTCTTGGTAATGTGTCATGTGTTAAACCTTCCACTGCCCCATGTCCTCCATTTTAACCCTGTCATCTCTCATTCCTGGCTTCAATCCTACTATAAAGCATTCTTATCATCCCAAATGTTATCCCCAAAAAGAATTCTCCCCTCTCTCTTACAGTCTCCTCCCAAGTCATCATAAGCTGAAGGCATGGTCCCAACTAGCATATGCCCACCCCTCCTCAAAAATGTTCATTAAGGGCACATTCAATGCCACAGCATGCTCACTGCTAAAGGAAATATTCACTTGATCAGAGTAATGATGCATGAATTAGACTTCAAAAAAGGAAAAAATGCAACAAAGCTCTGCATGCCCTTCTTTTCAAACTTACCTCACACACTTCTCTCTCAGGGACTCCTCGCAGGATGGCATAAAACTCCAGATGTTCTCTGCCTGTCAGCAGGTCATTGATGGCATCAAACTGAGGGCAGTAGCCCATATTCTGATGGACCTGGTCTATTTCCCTGAGTATACTGGGAACAACAAATCCATAAAATTGATTTATAGTTTCATAGTCTGAGATTTCATTCTGCAAGTAATTCTGCACCATTATTTATTGGAAAAATGTAAGCTTGCATTTTCAAATGGTGTAGAAAAGCCAAATATAATGACATTAGAAGTTCTACTATGACCATCATTTATCATATAAACTACATATTCATTATTCCCTGACATGACAAAAGTCACAGCAGCAGACAGCAGTATTTATATTGATTATGAAGTGGCAATACCTCAGGGGGTGGCTAAGGAACACCAATAGGTTGTGAGCTATCTCTTTGTGAGTGAGGTAGCAAAGCAACATCAACCTGATTTGTGCAGGCATTTAACATTCCTCAGTCCAGAGTGTTACTTGGGAATACAACTGTCCACTTTGGGTGGGGGTAATGCTATGCTGTATTTCTGGTATACAAGTGATATTGTGGATCACAGAATTTTGGAAATGGAAGGTCCCATCCATCCACTATCATGCATCAAACTTCATGCCTGATTCACATTGCTTTGCCATGCTGGCCAATGTTCAACCTCACACAATTTAACACCCCAAAACATAAACAGTAGTGGTCCATCCCAGGTCGTCCCCTAAAGTAACACCACTTCATTATCAATTTACCTATCCCATAACTTCAGCCATATCAATGCAAATATAGTCAATTCATTTGATGAACACATTTGGTTTGCCATACCTCTTTCTAGCTAGGAAGGCTTCTCCACTTGTGACTACAGAATCTCCTGTCAGCATCTTGAACGTACTTGTCTTTCCAGCTCCATTCACACCAAGCAGACCAAAGCACTGGAACAACCCAAAGGGGAAATTGTGGTTTCTTTTAATAAGAAATGTTTGATGCATGAGCTTTGTGGGAGAAATCTATGCATGTCTTACCTCGCCTGGAGGAATGCCCACACAAAGCCGATCTACAGCAGGCTTCTGTTTCCTCTTATATACCTGCAGCACAACATAACAATTAGGAAATCATTTAAGAAGTCACAGAAGTATACCAAAGTGATCATAATAACTATGGACTTCTAAGAGTTACTGAAAGAAGCTTAAAATATTTCAAACCTTGGTCAGCTCTCTGAGCTCCAGGATGTCTCCTTGTCCCGCTCCACTAACAATCCTCTGTCTCTCCCTGGCCACATCCTCATCTTCTTCTCCAATGGGGCTCAACTTTGCACTCAGAGACCTGTAAAACAACCATGAACCACAGTTATTTAAACAACCCTCTGACAATGAACTTACCCTTTCCTACCAACGTTTTAATATTTCAGTGAATGAAGAATATGCTTACTTGGGTTTAAAGAAGAAGCGGTACTGGATGAGGACAGTGATGATGAAGAAGACCACTCCCTCTACTGCCATAGCAAAGAGGTTCTTATCAACCATGTCCCACTCCAGAGGTGAACGGAAGCGGTTCTCACCTACAAACAAATGCAAAAGTACCAATCTGAGATATGCATTACAAAATTAACCCAATTTTACATTAGACGTGTGCTCTCTATGCGCATCACGCCTTATATACTTGACGTGAGGGTTGACATCGAATAAAAATTATGATAAAATTATGAATAAAAATAACAATCTATTCTTACCGAACCGCTCTAGAGCATCAGCCATGGCCTGATTCTTCACCATATCGATCAGACCTCGCCCCAGACAGAAGTGAGGGAAGATCAAGAGCACATTCTTCAGAATATCATTGATGCCACCAATCTCCTGGGCAGGAAGCAAGAGCAAAGACAAGAGTCAGTAATGCAACAGGGCATTTTGTTTCTAGCCAGATCCAGAATGAGAAATGTGATAACATACTTAAAAAACATGTTTAAATGGTAGGTTTACAGTCATGTGAAAACATTAGGACATCCTATAAAAAACATTGTCTATTTTAACATAATTAAACAAATCAACATTTTATCTGCACTTGAAATGGGCTGTGCATGCAACAATCCTCTCAAACATCAAACAGCTGAAAGAATTCTGCATTGAAGAGCAGGAAAAATGTTCTCTCAGTCAATGTCAGAGACTAGTAGATATAGGTAGAGAAAAAATCTGAGGTTATTTTAGCGAAATGGTAAAAAAAATCTATTAGAGCATAGGATGTCCTAACTTTTTCTTCAGTAGGATTTTTTTGTTAAATAAAGGTGCAGTTACATCACCTTTATCTATAGATATTGTTTGTAAGAAGATCAAATATTGCTATGTTCATATTTCCTAATAAAGAAATAAATATTTTATGGGTCATCCTATTTTTGTCACATGACTGTATATATTTTAAACTCACGTTTATGTGGCATGAGTATATGGGTACTTACATTACTCCCAAACAGCTCCAATACAAAAGTGGACACACTCCCATTGATGCCAATAAGGATGTTGACACTGGTGAGGACGACATAAGCAGTGCTGGGGATTTTGAATAAGAAGGAGGCTGGGTACATCAGAGGTGTTATGGACCACCTGGAAAGAACAGAGTACAACAATGATATAACATGTATCTGGGTCAGTAATTGTGAAATAATCAATGGCTATTCCAGAAGAACTCGAATTGAACACACTTACCCATACAAAAGCAACAACAAGGCCAGCACAGGGAGGTTGGTTGCAGACACATAGGCTTTTTGTTGGAAGCACACAAAGATAAGGATGACCAGGGTTGCTGGTACAACATAATTGCACTGTAAAGCAGGAAGACAGTATTCAAAATATGCTAAAAAATTGCGGACAGTACGAGCAGATTTAACAGACACAACTGACACATACCATATCCCAGATAAAGTTAGCCAGCCAGTACATGTATGGCTGAACACCACTGATGAACTGCATGTGCTTGGCCTTGCTCACACGTTCTTGGATAAGGAAGACTACAAAGCTGGCAGGAACAAAGGACATGGCGAAAATCACGCAGATGGACACCAGCACGTCCACTGAAGTAGTCACCCTGAAACAATAAGTTTGGGAAAATATGAGGAAACCAGTAAAGAAAGTGTTCTTAGTTGTCAATGATTATAAGGTAATTAAATGTCTCATTAGAGCAACTGTAGTTCCTAATCATAAAACGTTATCAATTTTAGTGGTACTATACTTACAGTGCAACTTGGGAGAGTTGCTCTTTGGTAAGGTTCAAAGGGTGGTTGAAGGCTGTTATGCCATATTTAACTGGATCCTTCCCTGGGGGCAGATTGGCACGTAGGATACCATTGTTCATCACATTGAGGAAAGCTCCGATACTATGCCAGCCCTTGTTATTGAACCAGATCTAAAAACAAACAAACAAACAAACAAACAAACAAACAAACAAACAAACAATTAATGCATAATATGGGCAAATGTAGTGATGCACTTCATCCAGTTAAACAAGACAAATCACTCTCTGTAGTGAATTTGTTGTTTGACCATTAACAATATTGGTGATATTCTCAGAACATTACATTGTGTATCACAATAACAACATTTTCTCACAATACAATACAATATTCTCATATTGCCCACATCTACTGAACACATCTCTCCACTTCTGAGGTCCTTACACTGACTCCCAGTCAGATACAGAATGGTATAAAACACTAGTGAATCTAGTTTGCATTTCTGGATTTTGTAATAAGTGTGATGCTATGTGGCTAATCAATTACATGAACTGTTCCCTTAAAGTCCAATAAGACAAAAATACAGACCTGCAAACTGAGTTTGAGGTCTAGATTTGAAGAATTAATTTAACCTAGCAATGACATGCTGAAGTCCTGCCAGACATTTAATTTCATTAGATCAGAATGAGGCCTGTTAACAGTGGCTAGAGCAAGAACAAAACACAGCGAGGCAGGTTTTAGCCACCATACTCCAATCAACTTCCAAAAGCTGTTGGAAGTGCACAAACAGTAGCTTATGTAAAGCTAAACAAAATAATGTGCTTTTCACACCTCTTAACTAATCATTTAGCATTTTACTATTTAGTATTTCCAATGAATATATTTCAATGTATTTATTTTAACTTAACTGTAATTCACGTCAACTGTGCAGGATACTTCTGTAGCTGAATTGTACCCTTCAAGCTACAACATGCCAGTCACACTTCAGAAAATCTTTACTCAAGGGCAAACAGTAAACATGCACTGGAAGACTCCCTTAGCATTTAAACTGGGAATAAATTTGGATGGAAATAAGTGAATTATAGCTGTTTTCTGAGCAGATTTACTCGATGATATTTCACATGTTGAAGCTACTTGAATGGTTTGATAGAGAAAATCTTTGTTATGATGAGTATCATGTCTGTAGTTTACTCTGATCCTGGGTAATGAAGCCTAGAAAATGGCATGTAACTGCCAACAAAAGGTTCTCCCTTTTTCTGCTCTTGTGTTTGAACTTTTCTACAGAAATACAGTTGTCTTGCTGTGCCTTAATGCTAACATCAACTCACTTTCACATTATTTTTGGTGTCCAGGCCATTGATGAAAGCAGAGAGACTCTTTAAGAACCGATCAGCTGCTGTCCCTGAGTTCTGCACACAGAAAGTATAAAAACAATTGTTCACCAGCCATAGTACTCAACAACAAGACAATAATAATGACAATTAATTGACAACAACAACAACAACAACAACAATAATAATAATAATAATAATAATAATAATAATAATAATAATAATAATAATAATAATAATAATAATAATAATAATAATGAGCTTACCCTTTCTAAATTGAAAATTTCCCTCACTCGAGCAATGGCATCATCAATCTCCTCAGCAGGTGGAAGCACCTGAGTACTTCTAGCACCCAGTGAGAAGCCACCATATCTGAACTCATTCACCCAGACCTTGTTCTTCAAACTGTAAGAAAAAAGCAAGTTTAGGTATTTTAATGTTTTATAAAGAAACCATTTTTGTTCAGTTCATGAGCTGCTAAATGATACCTTTTTCCAATGATCTGAGCATAAGTCTTCACAAGGTAATCAGAGATGTTTCTTCCGGTCAGATTTTGAAGCGTGTCCCTCTCGCTGATCTTTATTTGTGGAGGTGGCATTCCTCCAGCGCTGGCAGGGCATTCTGGAAGCATCTTCTTTCTGCCATCACAACTGCACTCACATGCTGGAGAGGGATTATCCATGGTCCAGTTTTGCATTGTGAACACCTCCAACACACTCTCAGGAACCTCAGGTATGGACCAGTCATCATCACCCATAGTGCATGGAGCATCTCTACATGCATTGTTACACAAAGTAATCTTAGAACAGTATTCTCTGCAAAGAAGTGTGAATTACCACATTTCATTACATTTCTTTAATGAAATCCATGATTAACTCACAGTATTGGCTCTCCTTCCATGCAGCGTGTTCCAAAGCCAGGGCCTTCAATTAGAGCAGCAAGCAATTTTTGTGTGCTGGAATCTTCAGGTGCATCATCGCTGTTAAGAAAAGCAAACAAAATGGGCTTAGTGTGAAGTGCCATGAGGTTCCATCACTACTGGCAAAACATATTTATTTAAGAGAAATACAAATACACTCGTCAAAAAAAAAGCTTGCCGTGCTATTGGGAAGGAAGTTGAAGGCTATCAGGAAGGCTAAATAAATAAAACTTTACACTGATTTTGGCAATATGTTTGAGCTATACATACAGAAATAGTGTCTCTCAGTGTATCGAGTAAAACATGCAACATGCCAGACATCTCAGAATGCAGTTATAGAGGTTCCTAATGGTGTCCTATGATAATTCATCCCATGCCTTTTAAATATTCTCACTCAGTTCCTACAGATTTTGCAGTAGGGGTGAAGTGTTGATTGCACATACAGTAGGATTCCACACATTTTCAATCAGGGATAGGTCTGGTGATCCAACTGACCATTGTATCTTTGTTTTTAAGACAAGCTCCTGAGATGGCAGTCGTGTGCAGATGAGTTGGGCCACTGCTTTCAGGACCTTATTTACATAATACTAGGGTGGCAATGTGCTTGTAATGAAGAGCAAAAGATAACTGGCTTTATATGAAATTTCCACCACATACAAATTCACTTGTCATCTCCACCAAGACAAAAGTTAGACGTGTCACTGAAGATGACCCCTGCCACTCTGAGTGACTCCATGACAGTCTGGCATAATACCATTGCTATCATGCATTGCATTTAGTTGATTCCTACTGAGTGTTATATGTGATATAAACACTGTCTTTCCTCAGAGATCAGACACTGACTGCATTGAAATTACATTATTATTACATTGCACTATATTAGAGGTGTAATATAGCATTAGGAAAGAGGTTACGTACCTAATAAAAGTGACCTGATCTTCATACATCCAAGGCTGAAGGGCAAGGCTGGGATATTTTCCAAAGGGAGGAACAATTAGACTGAAGACCAGAGCAATGCACACAAATACAGCAGGTAGAACAATCTGCAAAATAGAGCCGAAATTAGACACTCTGCTTGTAAGTTGCCATCACTGATTACATTTAACATCATATTGCAGCATTTCCAAACTATGCCCCACAATGAAAAAGATTCTTCATATCCTTATAATCTAATAGCAGTACTGGTTGACTCAAAAAGCTGTGGTCAGTGGAATGATTTAATCTAATCTAGTCTGATTTCATCTACTTCTCTTATATAAGAGAACAGAAAGAACACATTCACATCATACCTGTGCAAAAAAGCCTTTCCTAGAACGACGGGCATACAGGAATCTCTTCCACAGCAAAGCTACAAACTGCTGTCTCTTTAGGCTCCAACCCTGAATTTGGTATGAGCCTTTACCATCTTCACCACTCAAGTAATCCGTCTCCCTGGACTCTAGAGAGAGAAAATGAACCAAAGACCAATTAATTGATCTGCTCATAACAGTTGAACTACTGCATTGTTCCGAAGACTTGTGAGTTAAGGGACTGAGGGATTGTGAGTTAGGTAATGAATTAAGGGATATTTCAATTACTGATAAAAATGTTTACCTGGGTCAGCTTCTGATTCATTGCCATCGTATCTGTCATCCTCAGTCAATGGTTTAAGGCAGCTCTGGTGGTCTGCTCCAAAAGCATGTCGCCTACGTCGTCGTATGGGGAGGGTACCATCTGTGCAGATACAAATGTACATGAGATTAGATGATCTCAATTTGCTTGGTTTAATGTGATTTAAGGTAATGACTGAAATCTTACCTGACATAATTTCAGTATCAACTCCACTGTCCTCTGCCACTTTCAGGAAAATCTTCAAACAGCAGAAAAAAAGATGGTGAGGCCAAAAGAATGGACAATTACCTTGTGAGCTGCAAAGCTCTGAAAGCACTGAAGTAAACTCTGTACCTCTTCCAGAGTGGTGTCAGAAACCCCATAGCTAGAGATGCCCAAATCAGCTAGGTGATCATCCATATCGTGAAAAAGTTCAACAAAGGCTCCATCTTTTGCCGATTCGTAGGGCAGGATGTAAGTGATTTCATGGCCCAAGTCCTCCACCATGCGTGAGTTAGGGACATGCTTGAGGATCAGACCTGAGATTAGAGAGATGTCTGCAGGAACAATAGGTGAGTCAGTCCATGAAGAGCCTGCAGGTACATTCAGAACCAGGTACACAATGGGTTAGTAGTGAGGTTAAAACCAATATTATGTTGTGTTAGATGTGTTAGATGTTATTCTCATTTCTCTTTCCCATAGCTTAAGAGAATCTTAAGGCTTTTTCACACATGCACAGTAACCTAGAACCTTTCCAGATATTACTTGAGGAGTTGTACATTTCCACATTACTTATACTAAACATTTCTCAGTTTTCTCCACGCCAGCCCCAAAATAAATTCAGAGTAATATCCGAGTGAGTCCATGTGTATATGTATTACATTTCTGGAGAACTAACAGTAGGCCATAGATATTATAAATGAGGAGACTGGTCACTGACTGAAATGTGAATGGCAGCTAAAGTCTAATTTTTTGTGCATTACTGAGTCAAAGGCTCAGGTTTTCCCAGGAATTTAAGATATGATTTTGAAATTACCTTCATTTTAAAATATTTTGGTGTCTCCCCATTGATTGAAGATGAAAAAGATAAAGAAAACTGTGAACAGGCTTTCCTATAAGGACTTTGATCATGTCCCACCCCCTGCATGAACTACACAGGCACTCTGCTTGCCTAAACCATGCAATATTTCCTGTTGTAAAATGTTTCCTTTGACATCTACAACATTCCAGTTATTACTTAATTAATATTGACATTAACATACTGTGTATTGAAGCCAAAGATGCCTTTTCTTTCTTATAAAGGTATAAGGTTTTTGATATGACACTGATATCAAAAGTGCACATATTTCTAAACTTACCAATAGCTGTGACAGCATCACTCTCATGATCACTGCCCAGACCAGCATCTGAACTGCTCTCTGAGGCTTCATCATCCTGAAACAGATTGTTCATTCAGTTATCATTACCAAGACACTTAACTTTAAAAACATCAAAAGGAGACCAAGCATTCAGTGATAAGAGCCAAAGCTCACCTTCTTGACATATGACACAGTGCTGCTGGAGTTCCTGCAGGAGCTGAGTGAGGCTTCTGGTTCTTTCTTAACCAAAGTGAGGTAGTATCCAGTACCCAGATGGGTCTTCAAGAAGAGAGAGGAGCCCACACAGCATAGCTTTCCATGAGAGATGATGGCAATGCGATCACCCAAGATGTCCGCTTCATCCATGTGATGAGTGGAAAGGATGATAGTGCGGCCTACAGGAAGACCCAGAGGATTGCTGTATAATTTCAAGCTTTACTTGTTGAACTTTTGTGTAATTCAGTCAGTTCATTAACATAAAAGCTTCACAGCTGTTACCAAATAATATATAACTCTAGAAATTACGATCACTAACGGAACAATATGTCTGAAGTGTAAAAGGTACCATTATTCTATACCTGTGCGATATTTCAGTAGGAGGTCCCAGATGCCCCTGCGGGCATATGGGTCCACACCAGCAGTTGGTTCATCCAGAATGACGACTTTAGATCCTCCAACAAAAGCAAGGGCCACAGAAAGCTTCCTCTGCATGCCACCTTTATAAGGCAAACATAATTAATATTCAACATGCAGGGTGATGCCATAAACTGTGAGTTTATGTGATCCATAGCAAGGTCCATTCAACTCACCAGACAGCTCACATGTCCTGGACTTCCGTTTGTGTGGAAGTCCGGTGTCATACAGAATCTGGTCTATCTCAGCCTTCACGTCTTCTTCAGAAAGGCCTTTGAGACGAGCATAGAACCAAACATGCTCCTCTACTGTCAGCCTAAACAGACACCACATATCCATGAGAACAATGATTCGGTCTAAAGAGAATCATACCAAACTTTCAGAAAAGGTGGTTAATTTAAGGACATTATGTTTTGGGTGTGTTTAATGGCAAGAGCTGAAGAGGTTTTTGAAGGCCTTAATTTTTCTAGGAATGCACTGGACATCAATGAATGAAAGCACTTTAGAAGCACTTTACTTGTTAAAATGCAGCTTTCAGGTATGTATCCAATGCAAAAAAAGGCCTCAAATACAAAGAGCACTTACATGCTGAAGAGGACATTGTGCTGAGGGCACACTCCCAAACTCTGCCGGATGGCACTCAGCTCTGAGCGGATGTCTCTGCCCATGATGTATGCTGTGCCAGAGGTTGGTGGAAATAGACCAGTCAGGATGGACCTAAAACATTGGATGAATATCATCTGTAAAGCTCTTTCATCAATTCTTGGTCTATTTTAAAATACACTATTTGACAAAAAAATAACGCACCCAGATAGGCATGTTGGATTGATATACAGTTATATCTCAGGTAGATATGTAAATTATTACAGGTGTGGTCTAATTAAAAGTGCTTCCCCCACTGTCTTATAAAAATTATCTCAGAGGCTACTTTTGACTAATGTACATTCTTTTGAGAGATCACTGACTACAAAATGTGCCTCTACAACACTCCAGTTGAGAGACTTTGAGAGGAACATCACTGGACTGAGAGAAGCAGGATAGTTGCTTCAACTAATGGCCAGCCATCTATGTCATTTTGAACAGGCTCTAAGGTGGTGGACAGAAACTGTCTTGTCTTTAGCGTAGATTCCAGTTTCTGTTTAAGATTCAAAAATGGTCACTATTAAAGGGACACTAACAGCTCAATAATATTTGCAGTTAACCCTGCGGCCATGTGTTGCCTCTCATGTCAGGGCTTCCATATGGTAATTTTCAGTAGGATAATGCTTACCCACACTCAGCAAGGTTTTCTAGGAATGTTTCTAGGAAACTTCCTTGGCTGGCATGTTCCTGAGATTTATCGCCAGTCAAGTTTTTATGAGACCAACTCGGATGGCAGATTTGGCAGTCTAAAAGTCTGCAAGATCTACAGGCCCAGCTTCAACAACTGTGAGCAAATGTGCTGCAGGATGCCATACGAAACCTGTATCTTGTTTCCAGGGTAGAGGTGGTCCAACAGAGTAACATACATGTAATACAGTATATGTATATATGTATGTATGCATGTATATATACAGGTTCATTGCAATCCAGCATCTCCTTGGGGCAGTTGTTTAACCAAGACACATCTGGTGTCTAAGCTTTGCTAACCCATCAGTAAACACCATGCATAAAATGTCAGTTATAGCATGCAAAAATTGTTGTTTAACTCTTACTGTCATCTACTTACATTGTTGTAGTTTTCCCTGCTCCATTGTGACCCAGGAAAGACGTGATCTGGCCCTCGTAGAAGCCCAGTGTCAGGTCATCCACAGCCAGCTTTCTGCCATTACGGTAGACCTTAACCAGGTTCTCAATATAAACTCCCAATTCAAGGTGAGTAGGCTCTTCCTCAATGCATACAGCTATAAACAAATAAACAGAAGCACATATCAGTATGTAGTGTTTAGAGAAACACTCATTTTACAGCTAGAAAAAGCTTATTTTATTCATATCTTTCACAGTATTGCAGTAACACATGTCATCAAACACCATCAAATGCAGGTGCAATGCTCTTACCTCCTGCATTTGCCTTCCTTCCTTTCAGAGTGGGTGTCAGCCTTTGGTCTCCTTCTCCAAACCAGTAAGACTTGGTAAATGGGAAATACCATGGTCTGGGAATCCCATACTGACCAGGAAACACAGCCTCAATGTACCATGTCATCACACCATAAAGGAAAGCGTCAACATACATTATGATAATGGAGGTGGTGAGGCTGTAATCGTCTTTCTCCATTGGGCTGGAGATGAGGTTTTTCCACTGAATGCCCACTCCCTGCTCTTCAAACAGAGCAAAGTACTCACAGCCAAACCCAAAGGCCACAGGAGACAGCAGGCTCTGCAGAAAAAACAAAGACAGAGTCAATGCTGAAGATAAAGGATTCAGTCTGGCACATACAGTAGGTACATATTCATAGTCGCATCATAGTCATCAGTCTTGGCTGTTTATGCGTACTGTGCATCCTTCCATGTATTCAATATTACTGTTCCCTGTGTTAATCTATTATATTTTGTGTATCTCTTGTTTTAAATGTAAGCTACATGCTATTATCCCAATTTACATAATCATTTCATTTCCTGTTAAAGTATATAGAAAGGTGGTCACAACAGAAATATGTATTTACTGTAGAATTAGACTAGATGAGATATTGCATAGATACAGAAGCACTGCTGGGGCTAAACTTACAGCAATGACTTTGGCAGTAAGGCCAATGTAATCCTGCCAGGCCACACACAACACATAGGGTAGGTACAGCGTAAAGTAGATTATTCCTCCGCAGGCAGCAGCCAGGTTGGCCCGAGCAAATACTGTGCTGATGAGGAAACACTGCATGATGGTGACCACAGCAAATGAGCCCAAGAAGAGGAAGACCACTCCAGGGTCACTGTAGGGGAGCAGGTTCCCCATCTGCAGAGAGGAGAAAAATAATGAGAAATTAGTATGTTGAATTAAATTGTTGAATAATTTAAACCAAACAATATAATTTTTTATCCAATCTCTAACAACGTGGTATGAGATGCTCTTTGTAAATGCAGCTGTGTGGAAGCATTTTAAAGTGCCAGAGAATGACCCAGGAATGGTAATTTGCACACAATTTTAATGAATTAATTCAATATTTTATATAATACATACATAAAAACTGATACTTTAACATGGTTTACATTGTATTGTATTGGTTTTCACCATCTTATGCAAATTGGCCAAGCGTAGTTATATCTCAACTAAGTAATAGGACTTCTGCACAAATGTCCACTTAAGTTGTATTCACCACAAACCACAACCGCACTATATAAACGCTTAGCTGAAGTGCTAAACTGGACATGATAAAGGATTCAGTCTGGCACATCCAGTAGGTACATTCTCATGTCATCAGTGTTGGCTCTTTCCAAATGTATTTAATATTACTGTTCCCTTTATTAATCTATTATATTTTGCATAGTCAGATTTATCTCTTAAAAGGCCAGAAACCTCTGGAATGTCCCAGATTCTCTTTCTCATAACTTTCATACTCATTACTCAGAAAGTGTGATGGCCAGAAATCTAATTCTAATCTAGGAGTCCAGCAAGATATGTTACAAAATTTGCACAAGTACATGTCTCATGTTTACCATGGACACTATATCATTTTTGCCTTTTTAGAGCAGAGGAGGGAAACCCCAGTCCTGGCTCTCCAGTCCTGCCAGATTCCTGAAGATTTTTTTGCTTTTCCTGATCAAGCACACCTGCTTCAACCTGTTAATTACCAGGTGCACTTTGTGTGCTGGAGCAGGTAAATCAGCAAACTGTGCTTCACTGTGCTGAACCCCACTGGTTTTAAACAGAAGTAGATGAAGTGTGAAGTGTGAACACTACCTTGAGCAGAAGCACTAGCAGTCCTGCACTCATGAGCAGAGGGATGAGACTGCTGATAAACCAACTGAACCAAAGGATCCCGTTGTCCAAACCCATAATCCTCATGGTTTCCTTGAGACGAGCTTCCTTCTCATAGACCACACCCTTTATAATGATGGCTACAGAGTACATCCAGGCGAGGGTCATGAAGAGGGGCATGGAACGACTCATCACACGCAAAAAACTACAGAAAGAGAAGAGGCAACAATGATCCCTTGAGATTTACTCTACAGATAGTGTTGCTGCTGTTCTAAGTATACGCACTGCATTACCCCAATTTTCCAGAACTTTCCATGAAAAGAGTCTGTCAGAAACTTACATGTCATCCACATAACATGGGTAGGGCATCTGCTGGATGTAGACTCCAGTCTTCTCTTTGGTCCCTGTTACTGCTCTGATAATGCTCTGCTCTATTACGTCCTGCAGGTAAGAGAATCCACCCCAAATATACCGCAGGTCCTCAAATGGATCAGCTCTAGGACCAGGGTCCCAGTACCTACAGCAATGAAAATTTATTTATAATATAAAATAAACGTTACACCACTGTGTCTATTCACAAAAGCTGGGATTTTTGCCAGCACCGACTAAAGAATGTTGAAATTTGTGACTTCTTACTTATAACAAGCTATTCTACTGAAAGTGTAGAGTTTAAGCTTTCAATAAATACCTAGTTTGTGCTTGTACATTCATCATGATCTGAATTTGATGAAAGTCTATTCAGAGTTAAAGCAAACAGATGAACATTGACTCACGCATCCTTGATTTTGTTTGTGCGCTCCACATTATCGATATCCATGCGGATCTTATAGTTGACATGGGGCGGAAGTTCAGAGCTGTTAGGGTTTATGTCAGGGAACACAATTCCAGCCCAGAACTTCCTGTTGTCCAAAAGACCCAGAGAGTCATTCACTAGCTTCTCCTCTGTGGTTACAGGCACCAGTTTATCCAGATTTACACACTGTAAAGACACACAGAAACATCCTGTTTATTAGCTATTATTTAAACACTGTATTTATGATGAAAACAGTGGCACTCAAATTTAAAACTGTATCTTAGCACATAATTTAAAATCACATTATTTAAAACTAATCTCAGCAATAAGAGCCACATTACATTGCAAGTAAATATAAATACAGTACTAGTGCATCCTTTTTTGTTCATAATTTAAATCAGAAACAATCACATTTAAAGTGACAGTTCAATCCTTTTTTTTCTTTAATGATGATACTGTCTGATTTGTAATTTATTTAAACTCTAAATTAAATATTATAATAATCAGAGATTGGATTTCTGAATTTGATTAACTTTAAAATAAAAATGTGCTGAAAAATAATATATTAAAATATCACATGTATTTGTAAAGCATTGTTTTTTCTTATATCTGATGCAGCTTTACAGGAATCCAGCAATAAAAAAAACGTAAAATGCCCAGTGAGCCCAATGGAGACAATGACAAGGAAAAACTTTCTCAAAGCTGGAGGAACAACTCTTGAAAGTAGGTCTGTTATTATAATTACATTATCGACTTGTTGTAGAATAAATAGACATGAGCGCAATCATTTTTGCTGACCTTGATACTGAACATTATTTTTTTCTTATTAACACAAGAAAACATTAACATGAACAAGATGGCATGTTGGCATTTTTGTTTTAAAACAGCAACTTTTTATTGTTTTATTTATTTAGTTTTATTGTTTTATTTATTTTAAAAATTTTTATTTTATTCTTTAGAAAATGAAGTTAACTGGGCTTTAAAATGGTGTAATTTCATTATTATACTATTATATTACCATTACATCTGTGACAAAAATTGGTCTTAAAATTACCATAGTATTTTTATATCAACAATTTCTGATATAATATAAACAAAAATAGTTATAGCGACAGGTCTACTTGGAAGAACCCAAGATTCACAAGGGAGATCCAACCTCTTCTGGATCCAACCTCTTCTCCTCCCCCAAAACTGCTTAAAAATGACTGATAAAGAGCCATCATCACCATCAAGTGTATGTTGTTGGGACCTAGACTAGACTAAAGAAAAAAGCTTGGTTCTGAAAGCTTGGATTTCACACAGATTTGTTCAATTGCATCATGAACTCATCTAACTGAACATCATTTAGCACTGATTTACCAAAAAAGGTGTTGGATGATGATTCTAAATAAGACTAGAGAAGTGCAGACAGTATCATCTAAAAATATGCATAAAATATCTCCTTTTGTCTTTATTTCACATTCAGAAGCCATTATTTTCCAAAGTCAATTACGTAAGTAACTTCCTGTTTAGGCTACACAAAAGATTTCTGCTTGCTGATTTGCTTTCACTTCTTCTTTTTATCTGTGTCAAATGTTCATGCAGCTTGTTGTTACAAAACTTAACCACTTGAAGAGAAAATATGTTTAGTTCATTTTTGTACATGTGAAGCTGATGCAGTTATACTGTGTTGTGATGCAGAGAACTGTAGAGACATGCAAGGAAAGAGTGTCAGAATATCAGAAACTGACCTCCATGAAACGGGATATGCTCATAATGGCCTGGTCAGTCTCATTGAAGACATCTCTCCATGTGAAAGCTGTCCCATGTGGACGTGTGTCCTCTGACTGTTTGGTCAGGAAACTGATAATATCCTGGACACTCCACTGGGTGCCAGTCAATTGGGCACTGAAGAAAGTGGCTGTGATGTTGTTCTGTAGTAAGGTCTGCATACACAAAAACAAAAATCACAGATTATACTCAATAAACAGACTAAACACCATCAGATGTGTTTTCTAATCACCATGTGGAAACTCAGCCCTAGAAATGAGCTGGTGGCGTATCCTCCACATGAGGGCAGTGAAGAGTAAATGGCCAAACTTACCCTGAAAAGGTCCATCTCCTCACTGTGCTCCATGAAGTTCCAGACTTTGGGCCTTGTCTCCTCCCACATTCCACCTAGATCTCTGAGGACACCCAACTCCTGAAATGTTCGGTTGACCTAGAACAAAGAGAAACAAACATGACGAGAAATGTACTTTTATTTAGATTAATATAATCACATTTGTCCACTTCCAAGGCAAAACGTCTAATTAGGCAGTGACTAACTACTACACACAAAAAGACCATATATTACAATATATTATTTTCCCATTTTGCATTTTATGTTACAGCCTTACACCTAAATTGATTAAATTCCTTTTTTCACCTCAAGATTATACACACAATACCCCACGATTACAAAGTGAGAAACATTTGTTTGAAATCTTTGCAAATGTATTAAAAATATAACGTACAATAGTATTCACAGCCTTTGTTCTACATTTTGTTGAAGAACCTTTACAGCTTCAAGTCTTTTTGAGTACAATGCTACAAGCTTGGCACACCTGTTTTTGGTTCTTTGCAGAACCTCTCAAGCTCCATCTTGAATGGGGAGCATGGGTGCATAGCCATTTTATGATCACTAAAGCCATTTAAATCACTAAATAATAACCATATCAGTATTTGTGGAATATTTCTGGAATATTCCTGATTTTATTGATGTTTCATGAAACATCAATGGGTTTTTGTTTATTTAAATTGTAGTTGTCATTTAGCAAAATGTATTTTCACATTTCCCAAATTATGTGAGTAGTTGTCTATTGTCTACCTTTTTCTGTGCTCTGTAAAACAAAGGCAGTCTGTTTTTCTTTCATTAATGTTCATGGAACTCCAGCTTCATGATCAGGGAATCTGACATTTGAAATTTGCACAGTACTTTCCTTGTTTTCACAAAAATGCCAAACATTTAAACAAAAAACACCACAAATGTTACTTAGAATAATCTTTAATTTGTAACTTTCAGGTCAATTGATCTACTCACTTTTTGAGAGTACAGAAATCAAACTGTCCAAACTTTATATATTTTAATATGATATAGTAGTCGTACCTCATGAATGATCTTCTGGGTGGCAGGTGTGTGAGGGGTATACAGGATCTTTCCCATAAGCAGAGGCTTCAGAGCCCTCCAGATCATGCGAGACATAGGGCTTGTCTCCATGTTTTTCATAAGGTTGTTACAGAAGGGAGCTGCAATCACACAATGGCACATTAATTTCTGTCACATTCAGAGTCTTCTAAATCCACAACGTATACCTAATACAAACTTGCCAATGGGTTAAAACTGACTTTCTAAATAAGTGCCAATTATTTAGTAGAATTTACTGAATAATAAGCCCTACAATAAAATCTAAAAGGAAAATATTGTGCACAGTACTTACTGGTTGTGTTATCATAGACTGAAACAGGCTCCTCATCGCTGCTGTTGTAGTTTCCAAACAGAGCTTTGTAGTTGCTGTCTTCATACCAGTTAAGGGACTTGATTTTTAGACCCCCACCTTCAGGATGTCCGCACACTATCCGAGATACAGCTTGGTACATCTGACTGGGAGAACCAGTCGCATTCTTAGTCAGGAAAAGAATCTCATTCCGCAGATCGCTCCAACTCCGCATTCTGGCCAGCTGAGGGAACATTACAGGTTAGAGGCCTGAGAGGGAACATATCAGACCAAAAACACAGTAGCACACAGTAGTTTAAACTAAGGCTCCACAATATTCACTCCACTCATTTATTGTTCCTTCTGAAATCAAGGGTATTAAAAAAGATGTTCCTGCTTTGTTTGAAGTAACCGTCTTTACATTCCAATAAAGGCTTTTCTAGTAGATTTCAGAGCTTTGCTATTAGGATTTAATTGCATATAGCAATCAAAGGGGTAGACTAAATAGTCTAAACTTAGACTAAACTTGCAGACTAAACTTAGTACAGTGATTTTTGGGTACCATTAGAGGCATCTTGCCAGGCACAGCTCCAATATTACATATCAACACAAAAATATAGTCATATACTGTATCACAATATAACATTTAGAAATATACATAAAAGAGGATGTTCCAGAGAATTAGAAGGATATGATAATGGCTGTTAACAAATACACAGGGGTGCATCTGAATTTTCATGACTCATTTACTTTGATTTTTTTACTTTAAGATATAATTAACATGATCCAGCCAGTTGGATGTGGCCTGAACATAAATGAGCATATATTAGACCAACCTACAAAATGATGTGTTTCTTTTCATTGTAAATATGAGCCACAAGAATAGGCTGTTTTGGCCATTAAGACATTGGAATCAAAATTAAGTCATAAAATTGTGTTAACACTGCACATTTGGTTGAATTACGGAAGGTACAAATGATATAAATGTACCCTTGAAAATATAACATAGCCCTCAAAAGGTACACTATATTCAGTCTCCCAGAGAAAAATGGTAGTTAATGTAAAAATACATTGTTAAGTAAGTAATTATGGAGCATTTCTATTGATCCATTCACCATGACATTTTGATACATCCAATGTAAAGAACAATTTCAACAAGTCAGAAATAGCCTAGACTTTTTAAAGAGATCAAATAAAAGTATGCACACTGAAACATGGTGCAGTAATGTTCATTAACCAGATAGCATACCCTCAAGGGCACCACCCCAGTGACAGTTTTGAACCTTCTTTTTCTAACTTAACTAGGTTGGAGATGTTTTTAAAAAAAAGCTGTAGTGCATGAATGCCTTTGTGTACATCAAACTGAAAGGTAAATCCTTTGTTACCAGCTGGTCAGGGTTTTAAGCTTGTATGCTCCAGCCCAATGAACACTGCATTTGTTGACTTCACCCCTGTTCTATTTCTATTGTCTGTTTTTATGCTTCATTCACTATTCCTTAATACAGGGAGTGACAGACCTAAGGCCCTGCCAAACTGAACACCCAAGCGCAATAAACACACAGCCCTGGCAAGCTTGTTCTTCCTTATACCACAGGAGCAAGGCACATGCTAACAGAAAACAAATGATGGCTGTAATACATTCTAAACATCTGTCAGAAAGGAAAAGAGCAGCAGACACACATTGACCTAGCTGCACACACTCCTTCATTCCCTTTTCCTGTGTTTTCCTTACAAACTCCTGAGTCAACGGGAACAGGAGTCATGAGTGGAGACAAACAGCAAAGAAGTGAAGGGTTACTGTCGGTCATTCTCTGGAAAGCTAAGAGCTCAGAGGTGTGACACAGGGCCATGACACACACAGCTTCAGCAATGCTGATGTGCTGGACTATAAATGACTCACTCAGACATATCAGCAACTTGACCTGTCATATGCTTCCAATTTTGTGTAGCAGTGCATTAAGAGAGGAGGGCATGCAAACGAGTGGGCAGAGGGGAGGGCATCTGTTGCACTGTCCCAGAACAACACAAGCACACAACGATGTGGGAAGTGCATCTTTAATGGTCGGCTGTGCTGAACAATCATTGAATTTGTTCAAAAAGTCAAATGGAAACAATTTTCGACTTACTTTAAAAGGGCCCAAGAATGTCAGATCTTATTTTCATTGGTATAGTTCAATAATAAGAGTTTTGTACTTGTATCTGGCATATCATGAACTAGGGCTGAGCAATTAATTTAAAATTAATCAAACATGACATCAGAACCTCAAATCTAATTCTCATGTTATTTTTTTCTATTCAGTTTATTGTACACTTTCTTAACTGTGTGTGATTAATGTACTATCCCCTTAAGAACATACTACTGAATGTGTTGCTACACGACCATGGAAAATGCTGTGTCTGTCATTCAATTAAATAATCATTAAGTTATCGCAATTGAGGTCAAATGTCCAACTACTCATATTATTAATATTGCCAAGCCCTACCATCAAACATTGCTGTGTCTTCCTTTAAACAGAAAACCCATTAACAAAACAGATCAAAACAGTAAATGTGACCACAAATTCTGAAGAATATGGTTCTGCTGATACTAGAGAGCAGTACATCACCTCCAACATGATATCATAAATGTTCATACAAATGATTAAAGTGCATCCTAAGTGATATAAATATATAAAATATAAAATATATTTTGCATATATTGTACATGTATTATGACTCCAAAGGGGATCCCTTACTCTGGTGGCACTGTTTTGCCTGCCTGCCTGCCATGTACTGGGTTAGCTCAAACTGACTACCAAGATGGAGTTAAACCCACATAAATGGGAAAGCACTGGCTTCTTTTTTAAACAGTAAGAGTCGAGAAAGGCAAATCAACAGCAAGGGATATTTAAATAGTTAAATAGAATATTTATACAGGTTCATTCAGTCTCAGATATTCTTCACTACTTGATTCAGACTGAGGCAAAGTATGATTTCCATCTGGAAGATTGGTATAGGCCTTCATTTCTTAGCTGCAGTGTCTTTGTAGCTCCAGCACATGAACAAAGAAGCAAACTTCAGACATGCCCCTCTTCTGGCTGATCTGCTACATTTGATGGGAAACGTGTGTAAATAACATTGTTGGATGAAAGTATTCTATGAACAGAAAGTTCAAGCTCACAGGGTTGTTTTGAATTCTTCAAAAAAAGGTCTCCAATTCAGAAATCTGGTAAATATGCGTAATGAGCCAGGCTGCAGAAAGACACAGTAAAAAGGTTATTTGAGTTCATGGGTAAGTCCCGTCTTGACCCAGAGGGAAAGGCTTGCATTCTGTGGCATAACAATTTCCCTAGCGCTCCAGGATGGAAGGGAGACATAGGAGTTTTTGTTCAAGCATTCAGATAATATGCTTCCAACCAAACAGTGTAAGTCAAACATTTGAGCCACTGTAAATACGCACTGTGCACTATAAATGCTGACCAATCGCAACATTGTTTCAGAGACTCTTAACTCCTCTCTCTTGTTCGCTTTCCCACTCACTGTCATCTCTGTGCTTATTCAGCTGTGCCTGGTCGCAGGTCTGTCTAGCTGAGAGTTGGAACAACCCCCTGCCTTTGTCCCCACACGATCCCCAGCGTGAGTTACAGCGCCATCCAAGCAAAATGTGACACTTTTACTGATGCCCCCAGCAGACTGTTATCGTCATTAGTGACTCACAGTTTTCCTTTTCACTGATCTATACCTAACAAACTTGTAATTCAATATAAACTAGTCTAAACTTGTTGCTTTATATATGTTCCCCTCAGGACCAGCCACCCATGCAAGATCTAAGGGAAGAAAAAAAAAAAAAGCTTTCTATGGAAAAATCTTGGCGGGGCCACAAGCAAAGGCAGGAAATGCCTAGAGTGAAGTTGTAGCCCATACATCTGACACTGTCATGATGCAGGCCTGAGACCAACGATTGCTTTTAGTAAGACTGAGGGAACTGAACCTTTGTCAAGTCAGAACTGCTCACTAGATCCCACAGTGGGTGTGGTTGGTGCACATTCAGTCACAAACATAGTTTCACAGTGAGATTCCTTTTCTTTTAGATCATTAATTTAACTATATACACAGCACTTAGTCACCCATGTAAATATGTTTTTAGTCTCACATGAACGCATGATATATGCTTAAAGTTGAGCAAAGTCAGACCTTTGTTTTAATGCTTACCTCTACAGCCAAAGATCCAAGACTTTCCAGAAGGTTGTCTGCAGCTTTGGCAACATGATGGGCATTGTTTGTTTCTGATCTTACATCCGACTGCAAATAAAGAGCAAAGAGTTTATGTGTACAGTTGCATTATCCAAATATAACAAAAGAGCACAATGTTGTATACTAGTAAATCCGAGCACATAAGAATACCATGAAAAAGTACATTCATTATCATAAGCTGTATCATAAGCTGTGTATTTTCTATTCGTTACATGTAAAGGGAAATTTTAAGCCTTTTTTGTTTTATTGTCGATCATATTGATATATTGCTGATCATTATAGCTTTTGGCTCATGGAATATAGAAACAACAATAGAAATCAACAAGCAAAAAAAAAAGCTTAAAACACCTTTAAATTTAAATTATAAATTAAATTATAAAAATATGTTACCTTTTAGAATAAAATTATGAACATTGATATTATGAAATTATGAATTTTTAAGATGAACTAGGCATACAGAAGACTGTTTGTACAAGGGGCATCTTGAGCTACAATAAATACAGTGTTCCCTAATTATGGTATGCCTGGTCTTCTTTTACGGGTCTACTATTAAAGCTGTGTTTCTGTACATTGCCTTGAATTCTTGCTGTTTCTGGACTCTTGTCTATCACAAAGATGTTCCAACTTTATATGTAACTATTTTTATTACTATCCATTGTCTACCCAGAATCCTTTTGCAAAGATGGGAATACCCCTGGACAAGCCATCTGTATTTAGTACTATTTAATGATAGTACTATAATTATCAGTATGAGTAGTCTGAGGTAGGTTTATTGGGCAAAATATCATCTAGAATTAAAAGCAAACATTAGAACAATAAATTTTATTCATATCCCTCTTGTCAATTGTGACCTTCCATATGTCTGGTTTTCCTGTTTATCAAATGTCAAATATGCCTGTACAGTTTTATTTGAGTCTTCTTCTTTCGGCTGTTCCCTTTAGGGGTTGCCACAGCGGATCATCTGCCTCCATCTTGCCCTATCCCCTGCCTCTTCTACTGTTACACCAACCATCCTTCTAACCCGCCTTCCTCCTCTCCTCCTCAATAATCTTCAACCTACTGTGTACCAATTTCCACCAGCACCCTGCTGGTCAACAGAGCCGGAGGCAGTCGTTGTTAACCCAGGCCTCGACCGATCTGGTATGGCAGTCATATATGTGATCCACATTATATTTTTACGCCGGATGCCCTTCCTGACGCAACCCTCACCATTTATCCTGGCTTGGGACTGGCAGCAGAAGTGCACAAAGTACACCCCTAATGTTGTTGTTTTAATCATTTTATTTGAGTATAATATCAAAATTATGGAGCTGTAAAATCACTTAGAGTAATATTGGTCTGACCTAATTAATTCAAGTAGCTCTTATTCCATTACAATTTTCTTCTCATGAAAAGAATCCTCATCCCACAATCCCTGAGCTGAGTCACTGTCAGATTTTGCTAATGATTATATGGTATGACACAATGTGATGTTCATGGCTTTTTGATAAACTGGCATAGACAAAGACAGCTAAAACCACCATGACACTCCCAACCCTATCTCCAGGCTACATGTAAAGGTAGGAGTGCACAGAGGACAAGCCAGGACATGCTTTTCATCCCACTCTTGTTCTCTCTCTCATTCTCTTTTTGCCTCTCTCTCTGTCATTCTTTTTAGCTTAGTGTTTGTTTGCTTCTCTGCAAAGTGCACATCAATAAGTCTGTCATATGGTGTATGCCTCAGAGAAGTAAAACAACAGCGGTCAGTGGGGTGTGAGGGGTTAAGATAAAGTTCCCTGATAAGACAAGATGATGACCTCTTCACCCTGCAATATTCATTAACTCAAACAGGGACAGCAGGGGGGGTCGTCCTTTAACAGCGTAAGTTCTTCCCATTACAGATCTAGAGGCTCAAATGAAAAGGGATCCAACAAATGCTTTTTCATTTGCAGTGACTTGTCAACAAAGTCACTTGTGTAGGTTGTAGTTGTTATTGAGACTGTAGATAAATAATAAATTGTAATTGAAGGCTCATCAGATACAGGAGGGGATCAAAATTTTTAAATGAACCATCCACAACAATGAAAATATAGGTTCAAACTAGACATGTCACAACAGCATCACAAAAGTGAAGTATAGGCAAAATAGTGTCCAGGCACCATAACCAGAGACTCCACCGTATAATCTCTTTCACTCTTATAAAACTCATTTTACCTTCTTTCCTTTTTAACACAAACCTGGTTTGGTAAAAGTAAACTAAATAATAATAAAAAAAAATATATAAAAAAAAAAAAAAAAAAAAAAAAAAAATATATATATATATATATATATATATATATACAGTATTTTTATCTACAATCATTTTCAAACTCATGAAAAAATGATACATTAAAAAAAATGTTGAGAAATTACACTTTTGCTGTTCTACACCTAGAAAGTGCACCCAGAGTAAAAAAATTCAGCTCTGCTTGATGCGCAGGTCCACACCTTTATGATGAACTAGAACTAGTTATTAAATATGAACGATAGGCTTTAGCACTTTTTTGTATTTTTTATTCCACCATGAGTGTAAAACTGTATAGTGACTGCTGTGCAGTGTGCTGTTTTGTGTAAATTGTTAATTAATTCATTCATTCAACATAATTCCAAAGATTACCACTTTATAAACTATATGAGATGATTAGCCTGCTCTACAAGTGTATGGTACAAGCTGATGTCTCAGAAGTGAAAAAAAATACATGCTATGTAAAGAAACTTTGAAACAAACTTTGAAACACTGATTAAAACGCCTTACAGTTGATCTGAAATAATGGTATACAGTCCAATTAAATTGTGTGTAAAGATAACATCCAATGTGTATCTGAATATCCTGCAGTTTTGCTGATATATTCTAAAGTGTAACTGGGAAAGTAATTGTATGTAATGATGAAGTTGGGAAATCTACAAGGACATTATTTTTTTTATTTAGGATTTGAATTAAGATTTTACTCTCTTACCCTTAAAGGCTTGAAGAAATCCAAGTTGGCTATAAAGTGTCTCTCGGCCTGGTTTAGCCAGGCCTGTGAGGAGCTGCAGATGATGTCCTGGGTTAGTTTGGCCACATTCCCGTTTGTGATGTTTACAAAGTCCGTCAAGGTTGTTGTGTTGCACATATCCCTCAAATGAACCCCAAAGCCTTTGGTTAGCACCTGAGAGTGGGAAAAAAGGCAGGAGGGGTGAGAATTTTTCTTTCTTAAGAGTGGTGATAACACTAGGACAGGATCTAACGGCACAGCTGTGAGCATCATAAAGTGATTTGTCATTTACTGACTAAAAATGTAGGACAATGTAGGTGTAGGTTTGTGTATACATATATGTTCTTCTCTACATGAATTGAAATCTATATATTGCAAAAGTATTCATGTATATGGCTTTTTACCTATTTTGTTACACAACATTTTTTTCTTAATTGTATGTGATGCATCTGCACATAAAACTCTAGTGAAGTTAGTGAAGTGAAATGAGACAAATATATAAGAACAATACTTGAAAATAAATAAATGAAAATGATCATGTGCATAAATATTCACCCCCTTTGCTATGAAGCCCCTAAATAGTTGTGGTGCAACCAATTACCTTCAGAAGTCACAAGTAGTGTTTCAAAGAAGTGAAAAGAAGTGCACCTGTGTGCAATATAAATCAGCAGCAGGGACTGGAGAACTGGAGTTCCCGAGGGGAAGATGGATGGTGCTAGCTACAGGGATATTCTTGAGAAAACCCTGTTTTGATCTGTCAATGATGTGAGCCTGGGATGGAGGTTCTCCTTCCAACAGGACAATGACCCAAAACATACTGATAAAGCAACACTTGAGTGATTAAAGAGAAAATGTGCAGAGGTATTGGAATGGCACAGTCAAAGCCCAGACCTTGGTTGAGACCAATTGACAATCTGTGGTCAGACTTGCTTGGAAGACTGATGTTCACCAATGGAAACCATCTAACTTGAAGAAGCTGGAGCAGTTTTGCCTTGAGGGATGGGCAAAACTCCCAGTGGCAAGATGTGGCAAGTTCATAGAGACTTATCCAAAGTGACTAATCCAGCTCTAATTGTACTTGAATGTTTATGTATTATACTTGTATTTTATCCTATTTGTTCTTTGCTTCACAATAAAAAATCAAATATTGTAGGCATGTTCTGTAAATGAAATGTGGCAAACACTCAATAATCCATTTTAATTCCATGTCGTGAGGTAGCAAACCACAACAAATTCTGAGGGTGGTAAATATTTTCACAAGACTCTGTACATTACACGAGGAAGTAGTTACATCTCAGTGAATACTATTTTAGCTATGTTTGACATTTATGGACAAAGGACACATATTGATAGAGACGTTTATTAAAATATCAACCAGAATACAGCATGTTGTTTCATTGCTCACCTTTTCCAAATTCACTTCTGCCTTCAAAATGTCCTGAACAGAATTCTCAGGGAAGGAAGCGTTTTGCATGAGGAATGTGGACAGGGTCTCGTTGTCATTCAAGAAATCTTTAAGCTTGAAACCTGAGAAATATAAATACAGCTTTATTATGCACCTTGACAAATACCTTATAATGGCATCATTTTCCTGCAATTTGAACAAATATTATTTTCTGCAAATCCACCCATCCATTTTGAGATTAATTCATGAAAATGCACCCCTCTTTACCACAATTTTGCCTTTCAAGTGCATTCTTCCCATGTTCCTGAGCCTTTGTTTTTGTACATGTGCTCACATGCTCAATGCTCAGGTACTCATTGAGGTGTAGGGCTATTGTGAGCTCTCCTGCTTTCAGGATTAGGTTTCATTTATTTTTCAAAGTTCAAGCGCATGCCTGAGCAGGCAGGGCCCTGAGGTATGCCACAGAGATGGGCCGAGTAGCAAATTCAGCATCAGCCATGCACTTTGGCAGGAGCAAGCATTGAATAATAGTGTACAATTCTGCAGTTGATAAAGTTTTTCTCCATGTTTGAACTGCGCTCATTTACATTTACATTATTTTCAAGGCTTTTGGCAGAGGCTTTTCTGGAGAAACTTGGAGAAACCTGTTTAATTATGTTAAGAGGCAGGTGAGTGTACAGCATGGGTGAGGAATTCAAACTCTATGAGGAGAACAGTGTTATTCCCCCCAAACGCCATACCAACTTTCCATACACTGTCTCATGTTTTATGGCCTTAGAATTTTTATTTTTATTACAGTTATAAGTTATAAGTCAGTTATATTTTATTTACAGGTGTATAGATAGAACATTACTGTAGAGCTAGTTTAGTAGAACTCCATCACACACTGGGCTACTACGCTAAATATCTGTTTATTCTGTTTACTGAAAAGTAAATGTTACATTTATTCAATTATTCAATTACTTAAAATCACCTTATGAGGTTCTCCACAATTTCCAAACTGAATAACACCTTAAGTTTCTCTTTGTACTGTTTAGATATACCATGGTATGTAAATTCATGGTTATCATACCATGTACATTTACATAATGCTGGTAATGTGCAACCTTTTTGTTAATTTATCTGACTAGAGATTTGATGTTAATGTAAGTAGGAGAGTAAATGGGGATGCGCTTGAAAATTCAGCAATCTAAAATATGTGTGGAGTAAGACGCTCCTGCTCATTAATTTCTCTCCACTTTCCACAGACATCCTTCATCTTCTCACATCTAACCGTCTGCTGGACCCTATCCCTTCCACACTTATTTTGACAATTGCTCCAGACCTTCTTCCTTTCATTACTTCATCATAAACAGCTCATTGTCATGAAGTCATGTTCCATCTACCTTCAAGGCTGCCAAAGTTGTCCAATCTTGAAGACAACAACTATAGACAGCATGGACATGGTTTTCTCTTAAACATCCTTAAACAGTCTATAATCAGCTATCTTGCTTTCTCAGAACAATCTACAGGACCCAAACCAATCAGGCTTCAAACCAGCACACTCAACAGAGACTCATCTCATTGTTGTTACTCAAAAACTCCACGCTGCAAGATCAGCTAAATTATCTTCTGTTCTATTTCTCCTTGACCTCTCTGCAGCCTTTGGCACGGAAGACCATAAGATCCTCCTGTTTGTTCTCACTAGTCTTGTAATCACCGGCTTTTCATTGAGATGGATTGCATCATACCTGGAGTAGTGTTCTTACTATCCAACAAGGCAGTCTGCCATATTTGCTCCATGCACACTCTCCACTGGTGTTCCTCAAGGCTCAGGGCCTGGTCCTCTTCACGTCTCTCTCGACACTCATTATCTTGGCAAAGTAATATCTTCTCATGTGTTTTATTACCACTGCAATGCCAATGACACTCAACTAATCCTCTCTTTCCAACCTTCACATCTCAGCTTGCCTCGCTAACATCTCACCATGGTTGGAAGCCCATCACCTTAAACTCAACCCCAGCAGGATTGAACAGCTATACATTCTGGGAACCACTGGTCCTCACCCTGATCTTGCCATATATTTAATGCCTTAAATATAAATGTAAAATAATTCATAAAAAGGTTTCAGACAAAGTAAAGCTCAATAAACTCTTAATGTTCTCATACATAATCAAGTGACTAAAATAATTCTGGCCTTTCACTGTCATAAGATCCTTGTTTTGACTTCAGGATGTTTAAATGTTCTGTGTGTTAAGCTCACAAGGCTTCAGGAATCACACATGGGCTTATATGTAACTCTGTAAAGTGTGCCCATTCACACCTATCCCCCCATAGACCTGCTAAAATCTCAGTCACTCAGAGAACTAAAGAGTAGGCCAACTGTCTGTCTTAACTGCCCCTATTTCCCTGTCTGTCTCCTCTGGAGAACAAAGGCCATAAGCTTATTCATTCTCAGTTCTAAAACAGGTGGCAATGGCTCCGTAGACAACAACAGATTCCTGAATTGTTAACGGCTGTCCCTACCATGCTCCATAAAGAAAAAGAAAACAATGTAGGCTGGTGATGAGTCAAATGAAAGTCACTGTCATATCAAAATCAAAATGTTGGATATGTGGGCTATTTTCTAGCCTATAGCTATGAACTAACAGCACAGAGAGAACAGAATGTCATACATTTATGAAAGGCTAATCATTTTTGGTTCTAAACTAGATCATCTCCTAGGAAGTATAACAATTGTGCAGAAATAAATGGAACTAATGAAATAACTAATGAATAGTCACAAATATGAAAAATCAGAACTTGGTGTAAAACATGACAAGACGTACATTGTTTATAAACGATAAAATTCTCCACAATCCTCCCAGCTGTGATCCTGGAGTGAATGGGTTTAAACGGAACTGGCTAAGCAGATAAAGCCACTAATGACAAACCCAGTGACCTATGCTGCTTTCAAGTGCTCTGCCATCTGTTTATTAGCACAAGAAAATAATACAGACCAAAAAGAATGTAATCGCAGCTTGAGGAAATGTGGAGAAGCTCTACAATATGTGGAAAGCCAGTTCAAAGCATCCACAGTGTGTATGCTTGTTCCAAAGGCCATTCCAGGGCAGTTTTAAATGCACCAACCCATACACGTGACTTCAGATAGCCATAAAAAGAGAGAAGATAAATCTGATAAACTGAGATCATATGAGTAGCATCCTGAGGAAAGCAGAGTCTTTATCAGTATCTTAAATGCTGTAACTCTGAGGCTCAGGTATGCAAACATAAGAGCTTGGTGGACTGTGCTGCCAATATATAACTTTAACCAAACATGTGCCTGATAGCAATTAATGTTTGTCCAAAATGTGGTCCACATCTGAACTAAAAATGCCAAAAGTGGTACAGCTGTGTCTGCTATCTGGAGTCCTCCATGGTCATTGAAAGCTAGGCAATACCTCCACTATCCTGATTTACAGTAACAACATACATTAGCCAACACCTTTCCTGCCATTCACTGAGAGTCCAAAAGCATCAATGTCCTCTGAGATATAACCACAACAATATATAAATAGCAAGTCGAGTAGCTGTATACAGTTACTGATGACCTGCCTCAATGAGACATTGTAACACAATTATTGACCACTCGGCTTTGCATGTTAAATGTTACTGGAAAGAGAGCTTTTCAGTCTTTAGTCAGTAAGCAGTAAGGAGAAGGCAGGTGTTGCGTGAGGACTGAGAGGAAAAGGGAGTATGCACCGTGTGTAATTTTTTGCCTATCCTCACCCACACAAGCCACGTCACCGACTTGCCACAGCTTGCCCCAAAGCTCTAAACACAGTGTGCCATTCGCCCACATCCTTTCCTAGTGGAAAGTTTCACTATGCACAATAGGAATGCTCCAATCCATAATAGCTTCACATGGATTCACATATTAAATGCTAGAGCTTTAGCCAGCCCAGTGGTGAAATGGAGAAATGTGGCTGAACAAAGTAGAGGGGATTCATTCCTAAGGCTTTCAGTGAGATGTCAGTGCAGGGTAGGACTTCTTTCCAAGCTTTTCCAATTTTTTGAATGCTACACCCACTGTCTGCTTACCTGAAGTGTTGTTCTGCAGAGCTTTCACTGCATGGATCAGCTCTTTAAATCCATCCAGGCTCTTGTCATTCTGACTGTACAGTAGAATTTTCTTGGCATCAGAAAAAAGGCGTGAGATTCTGAAAAAATGGGAAAGTTACATACTAATATATAAAGTATATACCACAAAGACTGCTTCTTTAATTTTAAAATCAATCAATTGCAGTACAATTTACAACATTATTAATGTCCTGCTGGGCTGCTGCCATAAGCTGACAGACTCATTTACACTTACATAGAATCGTTAAAGTTGCCGACTACTCCGGGAGATTCTCCAGGAGTAGGGTGGCGGAAACATGGGTTGTTGGCATTACAGACAATGCCCTGGATCCATGGCAGGGTGCCCGCAGAGGGCATGGCTTTGTTGGGAAAGTGACCTGAGAGGGGTAGAGGGAGAAAGAATGAAAGGGGAGACATAATTAAGTGCTTTGCCAAAGAAAAGTTTCACAATGAGAGAGAGAGTGTGTGTGTGTGAGAGAGAGAGAGAGAGAGAGAGGAGAGAGAGACAGAGAGAGAAAGAAAGAGAGACACAAAGAGAGCAAGAAACAGGGAGAAAAAAGTAGTATAATTGGCTCTTTCAGATAGAGAGGTCTAGTCATTTAGACATTCAGTTTCAGTCTCTCTCTCTTTCCTCTCTCTCTCTCTCTCTCTCTCTCTCTCTCTCTCTCTTCTTCTATATATATATATATATATATATATATATATATATATATATATATATATATATATATATATATATATATATATATATACTCTCTCTCTATCTGCACTTCTATATACTGCACTTCCATCACTCTGCATATATATATATCCAGAGTGATGGAAGGAGTGTGACACCAGCATGGCTATGGAGCTACTGATACCTACATCATTACCACAGCAACCCATACAGATGGATTTGTTGTCACATGTCAGATGTCTGGATACACAACTCTATTCTGATTACTTGCAAATAACAATCTCAACTGTTCTGATTTGATATCAAATTTGTCTGCAGTCTGAACCCGGATATTATATTGGCTTTAATTGCATGTTTTGTGGATCTAGTTATTTTATTTTTTAAATTTGGTTATTAAAAAAAATATACTGTACATTTGCAGTAAAATGAAATTTGTTTCTTTGCATATGTTCAGCCATGCTACATCAAACAAAGAGCAGAAAATACTGAACCCACAACCCTGTGGGCAATAACCCAGTGCTCTAACTATAAAGCACCCACTGCCCTATGATTAAATGTAAATGTAATTAAATTAATTGAGCAATTCACAGGATACTTAAATGTTTAATTACATATTTACATTTGAACAGCTCTAATTCTAGTATAGGTAATGGGGTCTTTAAAATATTATCACACTTCCATCTACACTCTAGATTCCAAGCATGTACACAATGTCCAAAACTACTGAGTAGGATGCTAGCACACCTGACTCAGATAATATCCACGTGTACTGTTACTCTCTTATCTGAGGGCCAGGACAGGAGCTCGCAAATGTTAGACATCAGCGCCTTCAAATCTTCTTGCAGACAGAAAGCAAGCTCAATACAGTGACTTTATCAACAGAAGAGTGATTGCCTAAGCACAATGCTGGACCTTTGGCCTAGGGCAAACCCCCTCCCTCCCCCACTAAAAGAAGGATAACAATTATTTGTGTGATGAGTCAAAAATGTAGGTCTGCTATCAGTCAACCTTAAGACTGCCAACTGGCACAGTGCTAAGCGGCATTAGATAAGATAATCCCTAAAGAGCCAGAGAACAACCAAGTAATAATGAACTCACTAGATGCAGTCAATCAACGAATGAACAAATTATCTAATGTACCTCGTCGACCTCCATGCTGTCAATCATGGCAATGACCACTGACATTAAGTACAGCATCAATTCTTTTATTTATTTTTATGTAGAATTTAGTTTGTTGTTTCATGGATCTGATATTGATTAGCTCTACATTACTGGTCACTGTGCAAAGGGAAAACTGTCAAACCAATCGCACCTCGCAGCAGTTGCAACATGCGGACTCACATGGTGCGTGATTCAGAGTACAACTATTCTGCTCTCATCACCCAGACCTGGATTTAAAGGGAAGTGAAATGCTGCATAGTACCTCTTCCTCTTTCAATACAACCTCTTTCACTCTGGCACAGATACAAGAAGTTCCACCATCATAGATTTTTGTGAATGTTATTTATCTGATTGTTTTTAGTTATGATATGGCCCATATAGCAAGCATGTGAGATGCCCGGTTGAAGCTGGATTAGTTTATCCTGAGGAGATAAAGGTGCTTCAAAGGGTTCTTTGAAAGGGTTCTATGAGCGATACTATGCCAGACCTGGTCCTGGACCATGCCTGACACAATAATCACATTATCGACTTATTATACATTTTTGTTGATTCCAATATTGCCCATTATGTTTTTCTTAGAATGTAAAGCCTGTTAATGTGAATGAGCCCACATGTTGACATTACATTTTTTCCACCATCTATTCATCTTCCTTTGACCTGTTCAGGGTTACGGTGTCCAGGGCCTACCCAGAATCAATGGCACCACCAATAATGAACCAATCCATCGATATATAAGCTGACTAGTTGAATCAGGTGTTATGGGAGCAATTTATAGAAAAACTGCAATAGAATATCCATTTTTGGTTATCTTCATTTGATATAGAGTTTCTTTATTAATTTAGAGATTCTTCTCTCCATTACAACATTCATGGAACCAAAACTGGCTCTTTAATGGAATCATTCAAAGCAATATTATATCTTTTAGAGTGGTTGGTGTTTTCAGTGTTTAAATTGAACTTTAAAGTGAACAAATCTCCAAAGCTTACAATAATAAAGTTTTCACAGTAACATCATTCCTAGTAGAACTGACCTCACTGTAGTGCAATAACAGACACTGTCATACGCTGTCCTTTATATGCTGTTGAGTCTAAACTATGATGCTTTAAGACAGTCTATCCATGGTAATTTGGAAACAATCTGTCTGAATGAGGCAATTATAAGCGTTACATATTACTAGATCTTCTTCTAAAACTTACTGGAGTTCTACACACTGTGTTAAGAAATCAGCAACTCTATGGGGAATTAATTACATACATCAGAAGATGCTTTTGGATATACACCACAAAGAGAGATGTTTTCATGCTGAGCTGTTTGTAGACATTTGGAGTTAGTAGAAATTTACTGCTTTGAAATGCATCTGCACTGTACTGGTATGTACTATCGTTTGTGTGGATCCCTCATAGCAATGCTCCGAAATCTGTTACAAGTTCTATCTTGGACAGTAGAGACTCCAACAAAAGCTGGACAAACTCTATTTATGTTGTTGATTTTGGAAGAAACAATGAAAGTCCCTTAATTAACTACTTTACTTTTGTCCAAAAGATACTGTGGTATGCCACTGAGTGTGAGACTATTACATGAAACCATTATTCATGTGCCATAGATAAGATGCGAAGAGTGTCTGAGGTGCCCTGAATTGTCGTTCACAATAGAACTTTGTCAAGGAGATTAGAAGTGCAAGGTCTCGTAAAAAAAAGACTGCAATAAAACAATCTTCAATGATATTAGAACTGCAGTTAACACCTAATAAATCACCTGGCTTTGATAATAGAGAGCTGATGTCCCTGCATTTGACACACTCTTTTGAGTTTCACACCTGAATCACAATGAAGTCAATGGCAAAGTGCATACAGACTAGAATAAAACATATGCTGGCAGTCAAGATTTAGACTCCAGTTTACTGGAACTGCAAAGCCTGTTGCAGTCTAATGTCTAATCTAATATGGGCCTATGAATTCTGCTTTATTTTTTCACATACGCTGCTTGCTGCTTGATGAAGTACATACGTCCTTATGTTATGGCCGGAACCTTAATTCTCCTGGAGGAACTCCCTCCCAAGGGATCAATAAAGTTCTATCCTATCCTTGATTTCTGTCTTGGTTTTTTTTCATCTTTTTTCCCCATTTATATTTTTTTGTCATAGAAATGTACAAAAACAAAAAAATGTGGCCCTATATTTCTCAGTCATCTATCACCTGCAATCACACCTGGAGTCAACAACATGACATGTCAGAGTATGTATGCCAATCGGTACAAGCTGTCCTTGATAACACCATTCCTATCTAAACTATCAACGTTGCTGATCAAGAAAATGTACCTATAAAACAATGTCCTTGTTGTCACTGATAATGTCTAATATACTTGATAAGGGTCCACCATAAATGCACTGCTGGTACAAATCTGAGAAATCTAATCTTTTATACTTTTATCTCTGAATTTTATAGTATTAGTCATCATTTTAACACATTTTAGAACAGTCACATACGACAAATCAGTAATTACATAGAGCATCTTGTTGATGTGTTTAAAGAGGTGTCCATGCTCAAAGCACATGGGAATCATTTTGTTTTACTTGATCACATCTGGAATTGAAGGAGAAATGAAAAATGATTGTGCATTCTAGATGTAGCATACCAGTCAGAAGTTTTGAGGATTACATCAAACATACTTATTCATAACCATCTAACAGACTTTTCCACACCAGGCTCTTTTACAGCTGCACTTAGTGCAGCAAAATATTCACTTACATTCATGTTGCTCATAAGGGGGGTAGTTCAATCTCACTGCGATCAAAATGAAGAAGATGAAGAGAGGCCACACTATCTCAATCAGCAGCTGGAGCTACGGAATGCAAACATGTAAGGAGAGAAAAGAGAGGGAGGAGGAAAAAAACACTCAGCATTTTCATGTAAGTGCAGACAAAGCCCACCACCCATTTCTATTCCCCATCCCCCATCTCCCTTTAAAGATGAGTGCTTGTCCCTCACTAATAGGAATTACAGGAAGACAGAGACTTTAGTCTGGACACCTCTTCACTCTCACACAAGCACCACAGCACTCCTCTAATGCTGTTCCACCACCATGTTCTCACTGGCTGGCTTTTATTTATACCACTCATTACTAATACATGACAAACCCATCAGTCACACATCAATAATCCATTCCCAGATATAGAAGGCCTGGTTGCAGATTGAGGGCTGAGCAGAGCTGCCCAGAAAAGGGTCAAAACTGGTCACTAATCACTTGACAGTCTGGCATTTTGGTTGTGAACTTGGATTGAGAAATCAGTAGTAGCATACATTAGAGATACTGTACAAAACCAAACAGCTGCTCAAAAACGAAAATTTTGGAATCATTATAGCTCAAATTGGGGGAAGAGGTACCCTTTGTCCTCCTCCACCCCCCCCCCCTCTCAATTTGAAAGCTACAGTAACCCTCTTTTTAACACTTACTGGTTAAACATATAAATGAATACTCATAGTATAAGACAAGAGTAATCTGAAAAAAAAAACCAGTTTCTGTGCTAAAAAGGGCAATTGAATCCCCAAACAAGCTGTTGATTGTTCCCCCCATCCCCCTTAAAATTGTTTTTTGTCCCCTAAACCCCAATTGAATCAACTGGCCAAGGCCTGTATGGTGTCTGAAATTAGTGACATTAGTGTTTAATTAAAAACAGTGTTTAACAAATAGTGTTTAATTTAAAATGGGAAAAAATATTTGTCAAACTATTCCTTTAAAATCTACTATCTATATTGGATCTGAACTGGAGTACCTTTAAGTAACCCCTGCAGATTACTGGAGGACAGAGCATTGTCATGGACATCTGCCCCTTATGTCCTGCAGCTTCCATTCCTGGAGCCCTGCTGCTGAGTGACCCTCAATGGCTGAACTCCCTATAACTAATGATAATAAGTCCTGAGTCAGCAACATTCTGCTCTCCTTATATATAAAATGTTATAAACTTTTGGTGCCCTCGGACAAGCTGGCCAAACAGCCTCCCACAGTGGTGTCAATTCCTTAAGAGACAAAAGCACTAGAGGCCACAATAAAAATTAGCAATGAAAATGGTGTAAAATAACCTAAATTATTATACTACAATGAATAAATGACTAACAACTGAAAATGAGATGATGAATATACTGTAAATGTTAATCTGACTGTCTATTTTTGGTCAGTTTGTTGGACTCCCTACTTTGTAATCTTCATTGAGCTCAATAAAAGAAAAAAAAAAGAAATAAAGAGTGCCGGCTTAGTACGTTATTTACCGTTTGTCGTCTTCTGTAGGTGAAATTCTTCCACAGCAGCAGCCCCAGCTGAGTGGAGATGGACATGGTTCTCCTCACGCTGCTCTCTCCAGCTGACAATGAGACACAGTGAGAGTGCAAGCTGAGTAAAAGAAGGCATCCGAGCAAACCAACAGAGCAGCCTCAAAAGTCCAGGACAAAGTGCAGCAACCTATCTGAATCCCTTCTGCTCACGTCTACCCTGTCCTCTTCTCTTCTCCTGTCTTGTCCTGTCCTGTTGTGTCCTGTTGTGTCCTGCCTCACCTCACTTAGGAACACCCATCCCTGTCTTCCCTGTAACTGCAGTTGAGGAAATGTTCTGTAAGGAATTTCACAGTTCCAGGTAGCTACTCCAGGAATGGCTGCTTTTGATCAAAGCTCTTCAGTAGGAGTCTCAGAGCCAATCTGAAGCCCTGTTCTATGCTAATGAAACTATTCATATAGGCCGAGGGATTGTGTGTGGTCTTAAGCTCAAGCCATCATTGTTCATAGTCAATGTGGCCAAAGGATTATTTAGTGATTCAATCACAATTTTGCATCTGAGAAAATAAATATGTGTAGTAGAAAGAAATGGAAGAATTCCAACTATATAGACTAGATTTAGGGGACACTTAATGAAGCCCCCTGTTTTGTAGCATTCAAGCTTCAGCTGATGCTTATGATTAGTGTATTATTTCTAAAAGCTGAAAATAGACTTACTAAATGAAAAATATATGTGTTTGTAGTAGAATTTCTTTATAAGAGAATGGATTTGTCTTTCGGGACATAAAATACATATTGCTTCTAGCTTAACTTCATATCTTCATTAACTTCAATATTTTGCAAAATTTCTGCAGAATTAAATATTCAATGTTTCAGAGTTTAGATGTTAAAATCTCTGTTTAAGAGAAACCTACCACCTCAGAATATTTCACAGTGGTGGTGACAAGAATCACGCTTTGGAAGAATTTAACACCTTAAAGCTACCCTCACAAAAACCACTTTGGCACTAAATTGTTACTAAAAAGTTGCCTGGAAGTCTAAAACCCTTGTTCAGTGGTTTTGAGGCAATGATTTGCCTCTACTGGTCACTGCTGGTTTATACCACAGTAATGTCACACTGGTGACAACATGCCCTTTAGCTGCTGAAGTCGTTTCCAGTTCATGCAACATGTGCCACAGATATGTATAAAAAAACAGAACCAACTAAAACAGACACACAAACCTCACACCAAAGCATAAACTCAGCTCAGCTATATCTATCTATCTATCTATCTATCTATCTATCTATCTATTTCTATCTATCTATCCATGTATATCTATTTATCTATCTATCTATCTATCTATCTATCTATCTATCTATCTGACTCTATCTATCTATCTATCTATCTATCTATCTGACTCTATCTATCTATCTATCTATATATCCATGTATATCTATTTATCTATCTATCTATCTATCTATCTGACTCTATCTATCTATCTATCTATCTATCTATCTATCTATCTATCTGTCTGTTTGTCTGTCTATCTATCTGTCTATGTGCCACAGATATGTATGAATGAGAGAACCAACTAAAAACAGACACACAAACCTCAAACCAAAGCATAAACTCAGCTCAACTATATGTATATATCTATCTATTTATCTATCTATCTATCTATCTATCTATCTATCTATCTATCTATCTGATTCATCCATGTCTATTCATCTATCTATCTATCTATCTATCTATCTATCTATCTATCTATCTATGTCTGTCTATGTGCCACAGATATGTATGAATGAGAGAACAGACTGAAACAGACACACAAACTTTAAACCAAAGCCTAAACTCAGCTCACAGACTCGCTGTTAGTGTCTGTAAATCACCTGAAATGAGATGTTTCTGATTTGCTCCTCTCTGTGAAGTAAACTCTCTGTGAAGTCAACAGCAGCTTTTTTTCTCTTTAATAATGAGCGGTAGATGTTTGTTTTGGCTTTGTTTGTTTGTTTAATTTCTGCTGAAGAGTGTAGAGTGAGCTGCTCCAGTAACCCCTGCACACCACCCCTCACCCCAGTGCGATTAAACCTCTCTAACACCCTGCCCTCCTCCGTAGCCTCAGTGGAGCTCTCCCCTGAAAGCCGGGCGGAAAGCCGGTGAAGGTGAAGCTGAGATAAGAGACAGAAAACAGGCTTTCTTTACCTTCTCAGAGGGACACACCTGAAGATGTGGTCGTGAGCATTGGCTGTATTCCGTGTGATCTCAGACTCTCACCCCGAGCTTCTCTCGCTGAAAAGAGCATCTGCTCACTTCCCGAAGGCTTTATGGGAGAGAGCATCCGCCAGAGCCGCGGGTTTTACTGCGGCCAGCAGGAGGAGTGTACTGGGGCTTTACTGGGCAAACACGTGCAGCGCCGAAACACCGCCTTCATCAGCTCCTATAAACTCCTCACACAGAAACATCTGCCGGAGGTGGAAGAGCCTAATAACACTGAATAACTCAGACCGCCGGTGTCTGTACACCTCTATAAAGCTTTATTACAGAGCCACTGTACACTTCTTACTGTAAACATTTAGACTGCATCAAACACACCAACCAACCTGTTCGTCTGTCTGCTGTCTATATTTCTTACAGAGCCTACTGTACACTTCACTGTAAACATTTAGACCGTATCAAACACACCAACCAACCTGTCTGTCTGTCTGTCTATATTTACAGAGGCCACTGTAAACATTTAGACTGTATCAAACACACCAACCAACCTGTCTGTCTGTCTGTCTATACTTACAGAGGCCACTGTAAAACTTCATGTAAACATTTAGACTGTATCAAACACACCAACCAACCAGTCTGTCTGTCTATATTTACAGAGCCCACTGTACACTTCACTGTAAACATTTAGACTGTATCAAACACACCAACCAACCTGTCTGTCTGTCTGTCTATATTTACAGAGCGCCACTGTAAACTTCACTGTAAACATTTAGACTGTATCAAAACATTACCAACCAACCTGGTTCGTCTGTCTGTCTATATTTACAGAGTGGCCACTGTAAACATTTAGACTGTATCAAACACACCAACCAACCTGTCTGTCTGTCTGTCTATATTTACAGAGCCCACTGTAAACTTCACTGTAAACATTTACACTGTATCAAACACACCAACCAACCTGTCTGTCTGTCTGTCTATATTTACAGAGGCCACTGTAAACATTTAGACTGTATCAAACACACCAACCAACCTGTCTGTCTGTCTGTCTATATTTACAGAGTGCTTCACTGTAAACATTTAGACTGTATCAAACACACCAACCAACCTGTCTGTCTGTCTATATTTACAGAGCCCACTGTAAACTTCACTGTAAACATTTAGACTGTATCAAACACACCAACCAACTTCAGTCTGTCTGCTCGAGTATTTACAGAGCCCACTGCATTAATTTCACTGTAAACATTTAGGACCGTATCAAACACACCAACCAACCAACCTGTTCGTTCATTGTCTGTTCAGCTTACAGAGCCCACTGTACAATTTCACTGTAAACATTTAGACCAGACAAACACACCAACCAACCTGTCTGTCTGTCTGTCTATATTTACAGAGCCCACTGTAAACCTCACTGTAAACATTTAGACTGTATCAAACACACCAACCAACCAGTCTGTCTGTCTATATTTACAGAGCCCACTGTACACACTCCCCACTGTAAACATTTAGACTGTGATCAAACACACCAACCAACCAACTCTGTCTGTCTGTCTTATATTTACAGAGGCCACTGTAAACATTTAGACTGTATCAAACACACCAACCAACCTGTTCATTGTCTGTCTGTCTATATTTACAGAGGCCACTGTAAACTTCACTGTAAACATTTAGACTGTATCAAACACACCAACCAACCAACCTGTCTGTCTGTCTGTCTATATTTACAGAGGCCACTGTAAACATTTAGACTGTATCAACACACCAACCAACCTGTCTGTCTGTCTGTCTATATTTCTACAGAGGCCACTGTAAACTTCACTGTAAACATTTAGACTGTATCAAACACACCAACCAACCAGTCTGTCTGTCTATATTTACAGAGCCCACTGTACACCTAATTTCAAACATTTAGACCGTATCAAACACACCAACCAACCTGTCTGTCTGTCTGTCTATATTTACAGAGGCCACTGTAAACATTTAGACTGTATCAAACACACCAACCAACCTGTCTGTATGTCTGTCTATATTTACAGAGGCCACTGTAAACTTCACTGTAAACATTTAGACCGTATCAAACACACCAACCAACCTGTCTGTCTGTCTGTCTATATTTACAGAGCCCACTGTACACTTCACTGTAAACATTTAGACTGTATCAAACACACCAACCAACCTGTCTGGCTGGCTCTCTATCTATCTGTCTGTCTGTCTATCTATCTATCTATCTATCTATCTATCTATCTATCTATCTATCTATCTATCTATCTATCTATCTATCTATCTATCTATCTATCCTTTTGTCTGTCTGTCTATCTGTTCATCTCTCTGTCCATGTTACAAGAAAACTTCATTAAAGCACATATGGCAAGATATGATCTATTATACAATTTGCACAATTTAATCATGGGCCATTAACTGTAACTGTAACTTACTATGACTTCAATAAAATAAACATTTTCAGACATAAACATACTTTTAAAGCTAAAGCTCTGAATTTCACTAGCATTTATGGCAATGCTATAGGTCTTTGCATTTAATGCACTTAGCACCTTACTCCATTTGACCCATCTTTTAAATCCTACGATGCTTGATTGAGTTGCTCAGTGCAGATGATCAAAGTCCATCAATACAGCGACTGAGATGACGATGATGAAAACATTATAGATGTCTTACACTGAACAAGAGAAACAGCTTAAACAATAGACAGTACTTTGAGACATTATAAGTAACATCTACATTATATTTATAACTCATAATTCATAACTTTTTCATATAGTAACCTAAGTTGTGCTTATATGCGACTAAAAAACAAGCAACCAAAAAATAGGATGCGAGTCTGACAAGATGTTTGAACACTCTCCACATCAGTGTAAGGTGATTAGAACATGCTGCTCTCTGATTTTGAATGTAATCCTGAAAAAAGCTCGGATGTCTCAGTGCTGATGGGAAATGCAGTTGTGAAGTCCAAGTGCTGAGCCAAGAGATGGGCTAAAGATAAATTCTGAACATCCAAAGGTCAGCCTTGCTCGCTCACTTTCACGTTGATTCCCATAGAGTGCATATTTTTCTTTTCTGACGATTTTAAGTGTATTTATTTTCATTTGCGCATAAGACTAATATTATTAGGTGGAACAGCTGAATGTCTAACCATGACTGACCAAATACAGATTTTGGAGTGCGTCACATTCCATGGCTTTTTTCCTCACTTACTATTCTTTTGGCAGCTTTCAATGAGAACTGTGGTGTAACATGAGCATTGTGAAAGCCGTGTGAAATCTGTGGACAGTCCCTTGTCTTTCATTCAAGTCCTAACTGTAGAGTTTGTACCAGCACAGAAGAGTAATAGCCCTTAGGTGTAAAAGCAGTTCACAGCCCAATCTGATTGGTTTTCAGCACTTTGGGTTATCAAAGACATTACAGTTCTTTTTTGTTGAATGTCTTTGATCTATTGGATCTCTTACAGGATAACACAGAATAAACTGTTGCTCTCTAAGGCCACAACAGTTTCACCAAACGTCTCTGACTGTTTGATATGTGTGTTATTATAAGTCCGAGTGCCATTAAAAAGAACATGCAGGCATATTCATCAGTATGTCTGCAGCTTACCGACTGCAGCTGACCTCAAGTAACCTCTGATTGGCAATGTAGGGAAGAAGTTATATGATATCATCACAGCTCAGTACACAGCTTTCGCTCCTGTCCAGATGTTGAGGCATCTCGTTGACTGGGGAGGAAGTTATGGCACAAATGCCAGATAACTAATGATGAAAACACCCAGAATGAGGAAATAGCGGAATGCAAAGGACACACTGCACTCTGCATAGTCGAGCAGCTGTGATGTAATTTCCAGTAAACTCCACTGGGTGAGATTAAGCAATGTTGTGTTTGATGTGGATAAATCTGGGAGCATACTACACAGGCAGTAGCTAGGCCAAACAAAGTACAGTTCTTCAGCATGGACGAAATGGCAGCAGGCCTATTTTTTTGTATGCTGTTATTTATGTGACCTTTGTTATGTCTGGGGTTGGGATTCAATAACATTGATCCGTTCTTTTCATATTACTGTGCTTTTTCTTGGTGTTATCTAAGGTTTAGTTCATTTTTTGGCCACTGACATTGATGAGGGTGCTTGATGCAGTTCAAGATTCTTTTGGATGTCTGTGAAAAAAAGGCCTTAACCTTTACAATTTGAGGCCAATTTTGTGGGATATTTTCATAGTTTGACATTTTTATTTGCCAAAGAAATGGAAAAAATATTTATAAATGCCAGATATTGTTAATTGCAGGAGATCCTAGACTACTCAATTGTGTCTTCATTTGAGATGTAAATATTCACAGAATTTAGATATTTGTATTTGTGCACAGCAAATTTGCCAAAACTGTTAGTGTTAAAATAGATATATAATAAATATAATAAAAACAATCCTGGTGTTAATTGAGCACAACCAGTGTTGATTTAATATTGGCAAATTTGCTGTGTATCATGTTTTTGTGAAAAATGTATTATAGTTATGAAGTTTAGAAAACACCCACAAAGTGCAGAAATCAGATTTAAAGGGCTTCCCATACTGTGACGCAGAGGTAGTTTGAATTACTACTAATTTATTATATCATTTAAAATCTTACATATACATTCTAACCCCTTTAACTCAATGGAACAATGGAAATCTGTTTACCAACTTGTCACATTTCTGTCCATTTATTTCATTCTGTTTCTTGTCTGTCTTTGTTGTGTTTACTGTCTTGTCCCTGCGCCTAGCATCATCAAAGCATGCCTATTGACAAAAAAAATGCACTTACACAGTTCAGATAGTGCTGTCATGCATATATCTAAATGATTACAGGTGTGCTCTGATTACACACTAGACTTTGGGACAAGAGTGTATAAAGTTCTCCCTTAGTGAGAGATTGGCCACTCTTTCAGGGTCATTGATGAGCCCCTACTCATCAGTGGTGCATGCAGCCCATGCTCCAGTGTCATTGGCAGTGACAGCTGCCTGTGCTCTAGTGTCTGTGATGCCAGCAGCATCTCCTGCTCCTGTGTCATCTGCGGTATCAGCCACCGCACCTGCTTCAGTGCTAGCAGCACCCGCCATGTCTGTGCCAGAGTTGACACATAGATGGTTCCTCTGTTGGCCTCTAGAACTGTGCTTTTCCCGCATTTGTGTTTGATCCCGTGTGTATATCCCTGGTTTGGTTCCTGTTTCTAGTTTTGTTATTTCCTTCCCTGGCACTGTTTACGTGTCTGTCCCTGTCAATGTGTTTGTGCCAGTTCCCTTACACAGTCCCGTCTCATCCTGTATTCCCCAGTACCAGTCTCTTGTTTTGTCTATGTCCTTGTCTTGTGTCCAGCCCCCTGTCCAATCTGTCCAGTCTCAATATCTGTCCAGTGTCTCGGCTTCTGTTGCTCTGCCATGTCAGTTGTTCATGTCAGTTCTTTAGATAACATGTTCAGTCTTCTCATGTTTCCCATATGTCCCAGTTACAGTCTCCTGTCATGTTTAGTGCTTCCCATAGCGTGTCTTTGTCTCCTGTCTCCTGTCATGTCTCCTGTCCTACAGGGCCAGTCTCCTATTTCCCAAATGTCCCAGTTTCAGTTTCCAGTCTTGTCTCATGTTCTGCCCCTGGTCCTGTCTTGTCTATGTCTACTTTGGACATAGACAAGTGCTTTTCCAGCACATGGTACTGTTGTGTTTTCTGTCTTGTCTCCACTTTCGCTCTGTCCTGTCATCAGTGTTCCCATCTGTGCATCCTTTGTAGCCCTGCTCTCTCACTATCTTCTCCAGGTGTATCTAGTCTCTGTCTGTGTATAAGTAGCCCTTTGTTTCAGTGTGTCTTACTCTGTTGTTGTGTGTGTATATGCTCACTGCCATTGTGTGTGTGTGTGTGTGTGTGTTCATTTGTTCGTTCTTTGTTTTTTTTTTTCTAGTTTAATTGTTCAGTTTTGTTTATTTTGTGTTTTGTTTCTTTTTTTAAATAAACCTTACCCTGCGCTTATGTCCACCTACCTCCAATGTGACACACCCCCACCTAACTTCTACTTTGTTACATTGATCAGTCATAACATTAACACCACCTCCTTGTTTTAACCTCCTCACTGTCCATTTGAAAATATACACTTACCATATAGGAGTACTTTGTAGTTCTATAATAAGAGACTAGTCAAAATAATGCCTGTTCTGTGGTGATCTGGACTATTGAAGAACAGGGTGAAAGGAAGCTAACAAAGTATGCAGAGAAATAGATAAAATGTGAGTGTGCAGGATCTACAGGCCCAGTTGTATCATTTGTGGGAAAATATGCTGCAGGATGCCATGTAGAACCTATAACACATATTACGTTTCATTGCAATTTCATCTTTGTGTGTTATATTTTTGTCAGTGAGTGTAGTTACTATAGGGCTAAAAGAGGTAATAACATAATAAGCAAATAACTTAATAATAATGTATAATTCACTAACTAATAAATGTGGAAGTGGTTAAATGTAGATACCAACAGTTCAGTTCAGCAACAAAAGCTGAACACAACTCTATAAAAACATTGTTCATGGTTTTGGTGTCTGACCTATAAAGCTATAGAGCTTTTGAACACAGCAAGTTTAAATTTCATTTATCTGTGGAGGAGTAAAAGTGCCTTATCATATGTCCATAGAAAGTGGGTCATTATCTGTGTGTGAGCTGAGGTTGTCCTAAGGGACATTAGCCATTATTGTACCCACAGCATTCAGTCAGCTCTTGCATAGAGCCATATCCCGAAAAAGGAAGCCATTTTTTTAGCATGCTTTCAGAGGAACGTTCACATGGTGAAACTATACACCCTCAATGCACAGACTACACCATAAATACATTATGTATCTTAATACTTTTACACCATAGTACAATATCATTACAATTTACAATACAATTTAGGTATATGTCCTTTTCCAGCTGCATCTTATATTTTGCACATTCTTAACACTTACTCTCAAAATGAACAAAATTTAATCAATTTCAGTAATAGAAACATTATTTCAGCACAAGAGACAGAAACAGAATGAAGAATAGGGGAGAGAATTGACACTCCTTATTGTACCAGCAGATCCATTTTTGGAGCCTTAATGAATATGTTATTTGTTCCATCTGGTAGACATTCCATATCTTTTGAATTTATAAGTTATATGTGGTGGGCTCTGGATTCATTCATTTAAATGTGATACACTTCCTCAGGAGATATTTGGTAGTCCTCCCTCCACACCATAAGGTATTACTCCCAATAATGCCATCCTAGGATCTTGTGGAATATTCTGTTGGAACACTTCCTTAAGATCATCATATACATCTTTCCCAAACAATCTGCAACTTAGGACATCCAATTTGTGCTCCACATTTTCTCCAACATGAACTAGTGTGTGTTGGGCCCATCTTTGAAACTATTGCTGGAGTACATTTAATGAATACTTTCCATTTGAATTCCCTCCATGTGTTTGAAATTTCCTTCCAGATATACTGTGTTATGTGCTTTTATGTTTCTGATTCCCATCTTTGCTTTACATTCAAATAATTATCGAGGTTTGTAGATAAAAATGTTTGATACAGTGTACTAATAGTTTTCCCCTTCTTTCCCATTTCTGATTCAAGTAAATAATAAGGTCTTGCCATACTTTGTGTAATCAAAAAAGTCTTTTGCTCTAGGTGGATATATATATTCTTCTTTGCAAAATAGCTATAGCTCAGTCAGACACTGAAGTGTCTCTGAACAGCAATTTTAAAGTTCTGGACTTTAATTGGCCCATTCTAACACATGACTATGCTTTGATCTAAACCACTTCATTGTAGCTCTGGCTGTATGTTTATAGCTGTTGTCCTGCTGGAAGATGAACCTCTGTCCAAATCTGAAGTCTTTTACAACCTCTAGCAGAATTTCCTCCAGGATTGCCCTGTATTTGGCTCCTTCCATCTTCCCATCAATGACCAGCATCCCTGTCTCTGCTGAAAAAAAGCATCCTCACAGTATAATGCTGCCTCCACCATGTTTCAAGATGGGGATGGTGTGTTCAGGGTGATGTGTGGGGTTAGTTTTCTGGAACACATAGCATTTGTAATTTAGGTCAAAAAGTTGAACTTTGATTTCGTATAACCAGAGGACATTCATCCGTGTTTGCGTTGTCCCCTGCATGGGTAGTTGTCCTGTGGGCAGGTTCTCCCACCTGAGATGTGGATCTCTGCAGCTCCTCCAGAGTTACCATGGGCCTCATAGCTGCTTCTCTAATTAGTGCTCTCCTTGTCTGGGCTGTCAGTTTAGGTGGACAGTCTTGTCTTGTTAATTTTGTAGCCTACTCTGACTGACTGACTTGTAAAACCTGGGGAAATTCCACACAGAGGTGAAGGATACTGTCATTCATGCTCAGTTTAAGGCTTTCTTTTTTAAATCAGTGATCCCAGGTAAACATGAATGTAACCTTTTTAGTTATCATTCCACGAGAGCCTCTGGTTTTCTGTTTTCCAGCTTCGGGCATTCAAATCACTTGTTTGCCTTTTTTGGCACCAATTGACTCAGTGGGTTCAGTGTTAAGTCCTTCGATTTTTATTAAAAAACTCTTAGGAATTCACATTTATTAGTTCAATTTTAGAAAGGGCCCTCGATATGGAAGCATGTTTTTACACATTAGGATATTTACACATTTAGTTTCCCATGGTCTTTAAACAGGTTCTTGACAGTAGCTAAGAATAACTTTTCTGAGTGAACCATAAGCTCTTCAGAGAGTCCATAAATGTAAATGCAGATGTTTCACTGCTGCTATGAGGATTTTGCAGCTAACAGAAAATGGAGCCTTTTTTCATGGAGACTGAAATTGCGTACTTACCTCAAACTGTGTTAGTCTGTTGTTCCTGAATTTTGCCTTTTTCATATGGGTAATGGTTGCAATACAATAATTTGAAATACAACACAATAATTTGAAATGCTATTATAGGTATGACCTTGGTGATAGCACAGAAGCAAGGATCCGTCATTGCTACATTTATGACATGCAGTTGATGCTCTTATCCAGAGCAACTTTCAAGGTTACTCATAGTACAGAGGTGGACCAGAGTAGTGTTAAGAGTCTTGCCCAAGGACTCTTATTGGTGTAGCACAGCACAGTGGCCCAGACTGGGAGTTGAACCCCGGTCTTCCACACTAAGCATTGCTAACATCCTTGGTTATAGGACAGTGGCCACCAGGCCCATCCAATAATCCAGAGTTGAAATTTGAAGGAGCAATAAAGGGAGGGGTGAGATTGCATTGAGTTCAAATATGAACAGTCATTCTTCAGAGTTGGGCACAGTGGCTTTAATGTAATAAACTTCCCTTGCTCATTGGTTTTGATTGCTTTGGAAAACTAAAAAAAACAGCTGATAGGACCACATAGCCTTATTCAGAATGTTACAAATAAACATCTGGAGGATAGAAATTGTAATTACACGAGAGGTCAATATACAGATGTCTTCCAGCACTCAAAACACTTTCTTTGAGAAGATCTGTTCCTTCAGGCTCTCAGACCTTGACAGACAGTAGATGCATATGCACAAAAAATAAACTTGATCTCACACAAACATAAAGACTGCTGAGTTTGAATAAATCAAGTTCATGACTATGACGTGTCCATGTATTTCATAACTGCTTCCAAGCAAGTAATGTCATATTGCTTAAGAAGCAGGTAAACAGCTCCTCCACTGAGCATGCAGCCAGAACCACAGATGTGTGTGGTTGAATAAGTTCAGATATGATATGAATGTGCATTCATTAGACAATGCAGTTACATGCTTTTTGCTTTCTCATCAACAATCAAGTGTTTTTCCTACTTTCCAAAACTGCCCCAAACCATGTCAGCAGAACATTCACCTAGTTTTCTGACGGGGTTATAATCACAAAGGCTGGATTTAAAACTGCTGAGATAAAAAGGAAAAAGAAAAAGACTGGTTAGCAAGCTAAATGAGCAATCTCTGACCTTATAGCCACAAACACTTCAGACTCTAAGCCGAACCATACTGTTTATTTTGCTATATTAACAGTCAATATAAACTTTAAAAAGTCTTTAAAAAGAGATATAAGTTATTAAAAGGATTTTTGTTTACTAAATTTCACCTTTACTCCAAACATAACTGACCATCTGGTATATGCAGTGTAATTCTTTAGATCTTAGACATGTTTTTGGTGCAATGTACTGAAAGGTATTTGAGAAATAATAGTGCCCACTTTTAGTTACTCTTTAGTTAATGAGAGTATGAGTTACAAGCCATGTCTGCCACTATAAAAATGGTATTATACTGGTATATTTATGTCCCCTAAGGTACAAACAATGTACGATTCCCTAAAAGCTTAAATTATTATGATTGTACACGGAACATTCTTCTTCTTCATTCTCACTCTAGATTGTTTGAACTAATTGTGTGATACAGGCTTGCACACAGCTTTTCAAGCTGATGTACATTCCAACAGCTTTTCCCATGGGAACAAGTGGGTTGAAAATGTATTGGCATCCTTTAAATGTAACTATGATACAAATACACAACCACTTAACAACACCATAGGAACCACCTGTAATACTTAAGCATCCACATAGAAACAGAATAAACTAGCATCCATTTAGAAACAACATAGAAACCACTTAGCAACACCATAGCTACCACTTGTAAGACTGAAGAATCCACATAGAAACAGAATAAACTAGCATCCATTTAGAAACAACATAGAAACCATTTACAAACAGCATAACATTATAACAAACACTTGGGATACCACAACAAACACCTAGCAACCACCTGGGATACCAGAGCAACCACAATGTAACAACTTAACAGTGGGAACTCCTTTTTGCAGTTTTTAAAGGTAGGTATTCACTTTCACTTTTCAGCTGGACAAATAAAATAAGAATTTCACACCTTAAAGTGGTAGTTCTAAGTGTTTCCAGACTGGCAAGCCTGTCTGTTGTTTGGCCAAGAATGTACAATAACAATGTTACATTTTAATCAATGCATTTTAATTAATGTCATCAATTCATACAATAAACAGTCATATCTTTTATTTGTGCACATTCTAGGAAAGTAGAGGCATTAGTCATTATATGATCCTGTTAGAAATCTGGATCAGAGCATAAAGGCATGAATCCAAGAAATTAAAACAGGAAGGACAACAAAAAGCAAACAGTGTGAGAAAACAGACTATTTACACACAAATGCCAACATTAAAGCACAGCTCCCAGGTCTTCACAATGGAGTCATACCTTTAGAGAGGCAGAGGCAGACTAATGAGATCATGCTCACAAACGCAAGGTGTGTGGTCTGTGCCTGCCCTCTAGTGGACAGAGAGATGAACACCATCTCTAATCTGCTGCTGGTTTTGTTTACTCCAGCTGTTTACAGTAGAGTAAATTGGGTGGGATCTATTCACCCGCATGTATCCCCCGCCCTCTCTCTGTCTCTCATTCTCACACATACACACACACACACACACACACACAATGCTCACCCTCTCCCTGGTACAACAGTGAACAATAGAACAATGGCTCCCTTCTGTATCACAGCTTGGCAGCTCCGTGCTGTTGCTGTAGTACACACGTAATGCTGCACAGCACAGAAGATGAGCGAGCAGAGAAGGTCAACATCAAGCTCCTTCCAGCCAAAGTCCAGGTGGAGAAAGGTGGATTCACTACTTTGATGACTACTCTCGGAAATGCAGATAAGTTGCATGCCAGTAGTTAAAGGGGAAAGAGAGCATTGGGGATATTAGAGCGTCTTCATAATGTTGGTGCTTGGATGGTGGGGATTAGTGTGGTTTAGGGCTTCTCTTAGTGTCTGTGATTCTGTGAATGATGCTTTAAGGTGTGTAAAGGTGTCAGACAGCTCAAACACACTGTCATTAGAAATGCAGCTTCTGTAATCTGGGCCTTTTGGTCAGAAATTAAACACACACTGTGCGCTTCATGGCGAGCTGTGAGATCTCCAGGCTGTGCAAGGATTAAGATGATTAAGGTAGTTAAGGAGGATGGTGGTGATGAATGTGCATTTATGTATGTACCACACACTCCTACTGGAAGGGTAACGGGGAGGATGCTTATTGGTGGGTGTAAGCATGGGAATAAACAATCAACACTGACAACAGAAGAGAAGAGCAGATTTGATGATTTAGGGTCAGTATGGTATTGCACTACGCTGCACCTGTATGCACCTCGTATTTTAGGGGTCTTTTCTTAATAAAGTAAGATTCAATACCCAACGCACATTTAAAACAATTTTGTCAAAAGCAGGTGCACCAGTACAATGCGATTTTCAATAATATAAAAAAACACTACATAAATATGTAGCAAATTTCGATTGAATTAAATGGTCATGGATTATTTTATTAACGCCGATTTATCACGATGAGAAAAAGAAAAAAACAAACAACGGCAGCCTCGACGATGGACGCGCGCGCAGTGCTTCATGGGTAGTGTAGTTTTTACCACGCCCACTCGCCGCCATCTGTGTTGAAAGCGCTCGCTTCCAGAACTACAACTTAAAAAAAGAAACGCGAGCCGGGCTTAAATACGAACCCAACGAAACAAAAACAGGAAAGGACGGTGAAGAGACGCGGATACTGTTCGGGCGCTGTTCAGCGGGTTGTTAAGGGCTAGGAGCCGGTGCGCGTTCGCTGTTCACCGCTCGGCTCGGGCCGCCAGCCCGCTGCGGTGGTTCAAACTTGGCGGCCTCCGCCAAAGTCCCACCATTCCGTGTGGAGCCGCGTGAGTGGAGGAATGGGACGAGGCCCAGCCTGTTCCTTTTCCGGCTACACCTGCTCCGATCCTCCAGGAAGTGCGGCGCCGTAAAGCCCTGAAGTAATAATCCCTCTCCCCCGGAGCGAGGACAGCCGTCGTTCAGCATGGCGCGCGCACGGGGCAGGCCGTCAGCGCGAGCACTCTGATGGAGAGACCGTCGTAGTGCGCGGGGGGGCCACGTGATTCATGCAGGGCAGCAAAATAACAACACGCAGCGTCAACTCCCTGCAAGTTGGGCTTATCGTTTTTCTCCCCTGCTGTAGCCTTTGGGTCTTTGCGGATCGCCTGCGATGGGATGCTGCGGGAGCACGGAGGTAAGAGACCCGCCTCCTGCGCCCTCCCTGACTGCCTGGGGACGACCGGGGGACGGGAGACGGGCTGCTTTGGGGGTTTTGGTTGGTTCTTGCACGCTCGCGCAGGTCTTCAGCTACTGTTGACTGGGGAGCGACCTGCAGTCCTGTCGTTGACGTCCACCCTCTGCCCGCACACGCACGCGCCTGGGCTCGGTGTGGGTGGCTGGGCAGCTCGGTGCAGATGCTGCGGGTGTTGTTTTCGCAGCGCACTGATGCGCCAAATGCGCACCTAAGCGATCTGCCCTTAAACCCGCACTAAGCGCACTGAGGCAGCGGGGATTTACCCTGGGACCCATAGGGATCAAGCAGACGTGCGCAGTAATGTCACACACGCTCACACGCGCGCTGGGGACAGTGCATGCGCACCGACACAGATTAGTGCTCAGGGCAAGCTCGGCTCTTCTTCATGCATGTTGTGTTTCATGAATGCACACTAAAAGCAGCTGCTGCGCCGTATTCTGGTATGATTACACGCTGCTCTGACTCTGATGGAAGGGTTTGTTGTGTAAACCAAAAGAATGTGACTTGGATGACATTGCATTTCTGCCTTTCAGAGGGCAAAACGAGAATGGAAACCCCTGGAGGACAGAAGCTGCACCGATCTGCCATGGTTTCTCCTGTTCACCCTCTTCTGCATAGGAATGGTAAGCTTTGCATGCACTGGGTTTGGGTCTTACTGAGAAGCAGTGCTGCTCAGTATTGACAGCTACGTCTCAGCTGAGTGGGCAGTGAGCAGTAGTGTGTTAAAGGGCTAGTATCCATCCATTCATCCACTGGTATGCATGTATGGTCTGTGGTTTATGTACCTGGAACACTCCTGATTGAGTTATATGTGACCAGGCGTTGATTTTACTGTGGCTTGAAGACTGACTAGTAGTTTCACAATAGTTGCACCCAGAAGGGAGTGTCAGATTGCAATGTTATTGGGAAGGAGGATAAAGTTGACCAGGAACAATAAATGACTAAACATTTAGACTGATTTGGACACATACAGAAGTAGTGTCTCTCGGTATGGTGTTGGGTGTAACGCAACATGCAAGATGTCCCAATTCCTAATTTTATTTTGCGGTGGGGTGGGGTGTTGATTGCATGTCCAATCATGGATGAAGCTGACTATGCAGCTGGCCATGGTATCTTTGTTTTCAAGGCAAGCAGTAATATGTGGATGAGTGTTATCCTGTTGGAATAGCACCCTGGAGTGTACATTCAGAAAAGGTAAAAAAAAAAAAAAAAAAAAAGACCAAAACAAAACCAGTGGTTGTAGGATGTTGATTGATGATCACCCCACATCACCTCCAACTCACCCTTCCCAAAAGGACTTTATGCTCTTTTAGCCCATTCCCAGCATTAGACATGGTGTGTGCATTTCTACATCTGTGTCAGAGTGTGCAAATTTAAGTATAATCACATTCAGTGTTTTAGAAGGGGAGTCCACAAACATTTGGATATATAGTTTATAGTGATTGGATAAATGGGAAAGCACTCTGTTTGCAGTGTTTGCATATAAAGACTACATAGTGAAACTGCTGCAGTTAAACACAGTAAAAAACTTTAGTTTAAAATGAGGGAAAACCATATATAAGCCCTTTAATACACATTAGATGACAGTGTTAGATTTTTTTATAACATGATTGTGCACTATAGTTACTTAAGAATTATTAAAATGACATTGCACATCATCATCTTTACAGCATGGTAACTGCTGTATATGCTGTTTGAATCTGCCATCTATATTTCTTGCAGACAGGCATCCCCACAGCTTCATTGTCATTGTGCATGTTAACATTTAAAACTTCAATGTTTAAAAAGCATCTAATGCAATTTAAACATATCCATTTATATATATGTTTTGAATTATATATATATATATATATATATATATATATATATATATTTATTTATTTATTTATTTATTTATTTATTTTTATTTATTTACTTATTAAACATATTCATATGTTCCCTGAAAGCTTGCTTTCACAGTCAGTGTAATATCATGTAATGGTTTTATGATTGGATGGATTGGATTAGCTGGAGTTAATGTTAAAGCATGTTTATAAAAATAGTTTCATGATGTATATGCTTTAAATAAACACGCTCTAAAGAGATGACATTTTAGGGGAGAAACATTGTCACTAGGATAGTGTTCTCTAAGATACAGTATCTTTAGGGAACAGGATTGTACTGTATTTCAATTATTGACTGCTAAATATTAATGTTATTTTATAAAGTTAATTAACAAAACAATGTTGTATCTTTAATATTACATTTACATACTTTTTCTACAAGGGTTATGCACAAATACTGCAAGACTCCAGGTTAGCTGTGTGTTTCCAGTATTTGACTATTGAAATTATCATTCAGGTATTCTTGATGCTGGACAATTGATATACAGTGCTGGCCAACCCCTGGTTTTATGTTTAACCGGAGTAGAGTTTTGCTCCTATTTATGATATTTACACACAATGTACGCTATACATACATTATACATACATTGTTGGATTGAAACCTACATTATTGCACTGTAGAAGTTCTGTTTATGTAGAAACTATAAAAGGAATGTTTGAATTATATTAACATTATATTTACTACTCTATCTGAAACTAGCTAGACGGTAACCACATTTAAGTAATGTAAGCTTCATGTTAGATAGATTCAAACTACTCCAAGTTGGTGTTAGCTTAGTGATAATACTCAGACTGATGTTATCTACCTGTTACTGGATCTAACTGAAGATAGTTAGATGTCAACTACTCTTTAACTGGCTAATAAAGACAAAATGACAACAAGACAAAATGTTCCCATACAAGAAATGTAGGCTAAATGACAGCACCTAATGAAACTCTTCCCCGCAGCAGCGGCTGTTGTTAACTGCATGCTTACTTGCTGCGTTTAAGCGGCACAACTGATTTACATTTTTCCTGCATCAAGAATGAGAGAAATATTACTTTGTTATAAATTTTAAACCTTAAGTGAAATCTATAGATTTCATTTTAACAAACAATGACTGTAGCATTTTAGGTTACAAACAGTTTCACAAAACGTGCTCATCTTGAACTATTTGTACAGCTGTGAATGTCTGCCTTTGACATGCTTCGCTTAGTTCCTCCTTTTGTTAAAATGTTCTCAAACACTGTTTGGATGTTCTCAAACACCGACCTGTTGATTCTTCAACTTTTTTCAATGTTGTTCCAAATACTCGAATGTTAGTTCTGTGTAGTTCACAGTTAACATTAGCTAGAGTATTTAACATAAATAATATTTAGAAGTACTTAACATCTAGCCAACACAAGCTAGAGTACATAACTTCTAGCTAACATTAGAGTACTTAACATCTTGCTAACATTAGCTAGAGTATTTAACATCTTGCTAACATTAGCTAGAACAGTTAACATACTTAATATTTAATAGTACTTAACATCTAGCTAATGTTAGCTAGATTTTAGGATCTCTAGCTTATTTTAGCTAGATGTTAGCTACTCTAATGTTAGCTAGATGTTAAATACTACTAAATATTAAGTATGTTAAGTGTTCTAGCTAATGTTAGGTAGATGTTAACTACTCTAATGTTTGCTTGATAAGTACTTTATTTAATCAATCAATCAATCAATCAAATTTTATTTATATAGCACTTTTTACAACAAGAAGTTGTCACAAAGCAGCTTTACATAAATCCGGTTCCAAGCCTCAAATGAGCAGCCAGTGGGCAAACAGTGGCAAGGAAAAACTCCCTCAGACTAGGAGGAAGAAACCTTGAGAGGAACCAAGGCTCAAGAGAGGAACCCATCCTCCTCTGGTCGACACCAGAGAGCATAAACTAAGGCACAATACATCGGTATAGAAAAGTATAGAATCTAGTTAATGTTAACTAGATGTTAAGTACTCTTAACTACTCTTAATTGAGGCTAGAGAGATAACCGCTCTTAAATGAGGTTAGCTAGATGTTAGCTTCCCTAGCTAATGTTAGCTAGATGTTAAGTTCTTTAGGTAATGCTAGCTAGATGTCAGGTACACCAGCTGATATTAGCTAGATGTTAAGTACTTCAACTGATGGAAACAAGCTGTAAATGACTCTTAACAGGTGTTGGATGGATGTTAAAATACTCCAAAGATTGGTAATAACTAGATCATTAACACTTGCTGACGTCAGCTATCTGATAACTTTAACCATTATAAGATGGATTTATAAACACTGAAAACATCTCTGGTAACCTAGGATGATGTTGAAATATTAGCCAATGTGGACTAAAGACCTGGAAGATGATCTGTTCTCATCAGCATCCAAGATTCTTCTGTTAGCTCATTAGTTCTTCTGAAGTGGCAACCTTCAGTTTTAACCCAGCACCAAAGCTTAGAGATTTCCCTTGATTTTTGAACAGTGAAACAAATAATGAAAAAAAAAAAATGTTCAAATTGGGCTACAAAAGTTTCTTCAAAACCAGCAGTGTCGCTTGAAAATAATTCTACAGCTCAGGTTTTTAATGTCAGTGCACATTCCTAGTTTTTATCTTACCTGTACATTATCCTTCAGAAAGGCTTTAGATTCATGCATTGATGCTCATTATTTTCAATTCAATGAATTGCATTTAAAAAATGGAGAGATACAATACACTAAATACATCCATAAAGACTTAAACCCATTATGATATTACAAAAAGAATTTTATATAGACTTTTTGTAGACCTGTTGGATTGATTTTTTCTGTTTGCTGTCCATGATGAATGCTGACTGTGAGTTTGCTTTTCTCAGGGTGCAATCTGTGGGTACACCATAGTGACAGGGGGTGCAGCACGGCTGGTGTTTGGATATGACAGCTACGGAAACACCTGTGGCCAGCTCAATGAGGCCATCGAAGGGGTCAGGCTGAGCGGCCTGGACCATAGGGACAGAAAGTGAGTCAGTGCTCTTTCTCCTTTCCTTTCTCCTCTCTTCACATTTTCTGCTTTCTTAAGCATCCACGCTCAGTGCTCAGGCAAGGGCACAGGCTGCGCAGGGGAACGGCTCTGTGCTCTTCGATTATCACATCAATGCACATGTCAGGCAGCTGTGGCTTCACCTTTAGATGCCAGAGAACTGGCAGAAGCACACTGAGGCTTTAATAATTCAGAAAGGCCCTGAAGGAGGCCACTGTCACGTCCTGCATAGTGCTTAATGCCTGCCAGCCGGTGAGGGGAATGACAGGTATTTCAGGCCCTTTCATTTGCATCGATGTCAAAATATGGCTGAAGTGTGCTCACTACTTCTCCGCTTTGCCAGTTTGGAGAAGTGAGTCTGCAGAAGAGGAGTAATTCATTAGTGGGTCTTTCTTTGTCGTTGAGACCATTTTAAAAATATCTGAGTGGAAATCATCTTTTGATGTTTGTTTGTTTAAAATGTGTTTAGTAATAAGGAAAAAGGTTTTGACAGATGTGATTATTATTGTGACTATTAATCATGCAAACCCACATAAAACCCTTGTCTTTTCACATATTTAAATGTATGCAAAATCATTGTAAAAAACATTGAGAGATGTAGATAACATAGCTAAATTAAATCCAGTTGATTCAATAAAGTATTCATTGTGAATTCTGTGATGGAAAGCTTGCCAGGACCTGCTCCAACAAAACAGTCCCAAACCATGACAATCCCACCTCCATGCTTATTAGTTACTATGAGGTTTTTGTGCCAAACAGGCAGGCGCATTGTTCCAAAGGTCCTGGTCTTGTTCTAGTTTAGGCTTGCAAATGACATTTTTTTACCTTACATTTTCCATCAAAGTCTTGTTTAATCTCTTTCTGATGGTAGATGCTGTACACTGACATCCACTCTGGCAGGACCTACCTGTAATCCTGTGATGGCCATTTAGGATGGTTGAAGGTTTCTTTATGCATACATCAGTTGTTTTGAATGTTCTCCATTTGTAAAGTATTACATTGATTTTTTTTACTGGTCTGAGATCTATTTTTAATATCTTCCCAGACCTATCTGCATCTACAGCCTTCTTTCTGAAGGCCTCAGAGAGCCCTTTTGATTTTACCTTGGTGATACAACTCAAATTTCCAAATTCAGATTTGTGAATGTCAGTTTTATTCTGGAACGTGTGTCCTGTGCTGCTTCTTGGTCCTATGGCTGTTCCTGACTCGCTCACATTAGGTGGCAATTATGTGCATGGTTAGAAAAAATGTAATAGCTAACCAAGGACCTGCACCCTTGAAATAAAGCATCAATAAACCTGCATATTCTGCCACCTTGAGCTGTCTGGATTAACAGTGGCCTCAGGAAAGATTAAATTTGTTCTGGGGCAGTCTGGAAGCACTGGCTGGTGTGGGGTGCATCGTTTAGTTATTCAGTTATTATTATACCTGGAGAAAGCTGTGAATTGACACAGTACATTGTGTGGATGAAAAAAGCACCCATTGCAGCACTTCTTCAGAGGCCATTGAATATTACACAAATTAACAGATTCCATATGAAGTGGGAGTGGGACTGGCTGTATGCTTCTTGTATCATTTGGGCAAACAAGGGATGCAGTTCCAAAACAAGCGAGTGGTTCTGTGATTCCACCTCAGTTCATGAACGAAATGGTAGAGGATTTTTTCCTTCTATAGGGTAGCGGTGGAAGGTGACCTTTTAAGTGTGCATAGCCTGGTCGGTCACAGCAGCAACATACAAAGCAGAGAAGCGTCTGACTCGTCATTTTCTACTCTGCACGCTCCTTATTAAACCCCACCTCTGCACTCATTTGTTCCTGACCCACTAATGTGAATTTTTCAGCTGAGTGGATGGGACATTATGGTTGAATGTACTCTTTAAAGAACAACACCAGCAGCCTTTTAACCCCCATCCTTTTTCCGTGGTACTTTGGAGATCTGGAGGACTGACTGCTGGTCATCGTGACATAATCACGAGGGAGTCATTTTACAGAAAAACCCTAAACCTGCCAAAATCGTCAGCTATAGCCCTCATCCAAAATTGCTAGCATGGCTTTAGTATCCAGGCAATGGGCCTCATCCAACATAGCTACTGCAGTGTTAACACGCTGGCTATGATCCTTGTTGAAAAAAATGCCGGTGTTAGCATGATGATGTGAACCTTATTAACACTGGGGTCCTGTCCCTGCTCATGTCACATCATCTAAATTAAACCACTAAACAACATTAAACAAGTCATTTCAGAAGACCAGCTAGTGCTTTTGCAGCATTTTTCAGTAATTTCACTGCTGTTGCTCTTTAAACATGTTTAACAATGGGCTGGATACATGATACAATATTACAAGTTATGTTTTTTGGCATTTTTAGAACTGTTGGGGACATCTATGAGCAGAACGATAGCACTAAATATGCGTAATTCAGTATAGATGTGATAAAAGAAATATACACAGCATGGAAAAATACTGGAACACCTGCCCAGTCATTGTTCCAAACACTAATGATGAATGAAACAATGCTCCAAAATGCTCTAAAGTTGTCTACTTGATTCTGGAGGATTGCTGTGAAGATTTGATTGCATTCCGCAACAGGAGTGTTAATGAGTTCAGGATATTGATTGATCACCATCCCAACTCATCCCAAAAGTATTGGATGGTGCACCGTCATTCCAGAGAACGCAGTTCCACTGATCTACAGCTTAATTCTGGGGGGCTTCATACCCCTCTAACCCACACCTAGTATTAGTCATGGTGCCAATAGGTTCACATTTATCTGTTCCTATTCTATTGGTGGAACTTCTCTACAAGCTGTATGTGTGCATTTGCAGCGTAAAGTAGGTGAAAACATTCACTCGAAGCTGTTTCCACAAACATTTGGACATATAGTGTATTTGTTTTTTTTATTATTTTAACAGTCAAAATAGTCAGTTAATAGTAGTCATAATTACTAGTGTATTAATGACTAATAGTCCTTGATATTACCAGTTAATATTTGTATAGTTAATATATTCATCAGTTATACATGATACATGATACATTTGTCATTGCGTTTGTATTCCAAGAAGTGTCTTACTGACAGGACCCCTTTCCTTGGGCACTAGCATTACTGGACAGTGAGCTGGTCCTTCACTTTCCTGAGCCCTTATTGCTGGCGCTTTAGGAGTTGGTATTGATGCTGTTGTCAGATAGTTCCCATAACGAGCTAGCAGTGGCCAGCAGGTAGCAGACCCACTGCTGAGGGTAGGCCTGTGAGAGTGACAGCTCACCAGGGCGAAAGCAAATACCTCCACTGAGCTGACAGCTGCCACAGGTCATACATCTCTTGTCCCCTCTCGTGCCTCACTTTCTCTTTCCATGTGGCGTTCCTGATTGTGTGGCGTGAAATAACACCATAATGTCATGTGTTTTTATAGTCATGGCACACAACACGCTGTCTACTGCCATACGCAGCACTGCTCTGAGAAGGGTCAGAGGTCTTGCTGTTTTAAGCAGTAGGTGGTAAGCCCTCGCATGGGAAAGTAAACACATGTGTAATTGGTGGTCATTGGATCAGCTGACAGAAAAAGCTGAATGGCTGAGGGTTTTATCAGGTCAAATTTCGTTTGATTTTACAGATTAACGTACCTTCGTTCATTCAGCTCTTAATGCTGTCCACTGTCATTGGTCCTGTGACACCCTGTCCCCCTCTTTTCTTAATCGTTTATTAGCCAAAAGATTCTTTTGCATTTACTTTTATATTCTATTTCTCCAAAGACTCAAAATATACTATAAATAAAAATAAGTAAAAAACAATTGTAATATTTCTCTGTTCGTTTGAGTGGACCTGATCTATTGGTGTGCTTTTAATGCTAAGAACATTTTCATACCTGAAAGTCTGAACAAATGTGTTTTTGTTACATTGTGTACTTTTGGTCTGGTTAGGTCTGGTTCCACAATGCATATTAGCGAGAGCACTAAAGGACATTTAGAACATCATGCCATCACCTATGTGTGCCTGATCTCCCTGTACTATACATTGTTTGGTTTGTAGAGGGGTGTGGGTCTGGCTGTGTTTCAGTGTGGCGAAATTTTACTTTCTACGTGTTGTGCCGAATTCTACCTCACTGCCAGTATCTGGCTCCCTTTGGGTGCACAGCAGAGTGAGCATGGCAGATTATCTACACCACTGCAATGCACACGTGCAAGCGAAGGGGAGTCATATTTCCGTATAATGCTGGTTATGTTTCACCTTCTGTTGTTCCTGTAATTGGTCCAAAAGTCCCAACCATCCAATAACGTGTTTTCACACTGCAAACCATCCAGTTCACTTGACCCAGACCGAAGCCACTTCTTTAGGTCAGACAAAATTCTGATCGATTGGTTGGGTCTTTTTGGTATATGTGCAGACTTGTTTTGCAAACAGCAAAAAAAAAAAGTATATCTTTTTGTTATGCATCAAAATGAATGGACTAAACTGTGCCCACTCAAAACGATCATAAGTACATTCAGATATTTAAATCTAAATGTGGATAATAATTATATAATTAAAAAATAGTTGCACCAAGATGGAATAAACTCAGTCAAACCTACCCATCAGGTATCATTTCTGTCAAATGATACTTGATGGGTAGGTTTGACTTTGTGAGCCGTGCACATGACGTTAAAGGTCGGGCCTTATCGCTGTACCCGACAGACTGAATAAGGTTATCCTATTGTGTGTGATTCCATTTGTGCTGTTAGGTTGGTAGCATCCTTTGTAAGTGACATATGTCTTGAGGAAAAGTTTGAAATCAGTTTGACCAGTTGAAAGAGTTCCAAGAGGGGACACATCATTTACATTTATGGCATTTAGCTGGTGGTCTTATCCAGAGCAACAAGGTTACTCATATTCAACCCCGGTCTCCCATATAGTGTGGTGGCTCACTGGTGGTGGTATCTGTTGTGCCACATCATAAGGCTCTTGGAAGTGGGACCTTTCATGTGGATATTACCATAGGATGCTGTTGAAGGCAGTGGATAGAAGAAGGCACACACCAGGGACAGAACCAACAGAGTGTCCGACATGAGCAGAGTAACCTAACAGCCAAAATTAGTAATGCCCACCATGAGTGTCCTGATGGCTACAGGACTACATGCATGCTGACCATTACAATGTCTGCTCTTAACACCACATTACTGTCACCAAAGACTGCAATGGTGTTGTCAGACTGTCATAGAGTCACTCAGAATGACAGCAGGTCCTCTCCAGTGACAAGTCCTGCTTCTGTCCTGGTGTAGATGACTTATGAATCAGTGTGTGGGGGCATTATGGTTAGTGCATCGCTATCCCCGATTTAAATTTTGTGGGATGCTACTGGACATGCTATCACTATCACTATCAATATCACTAACACTTCACCTCTACTGCAAGACTTGCAGAAACTGACTGAGAATATTGAAGCTGGATGGGATGGATTATCGCAGGATACCATTAGGAACCCCTATAACTCCATTCCAAGATGTCCGGAATGTTGTATTGTACTGAGAGACTACTTCTGTATGTGTAGCTCAACAAATGTTGCCCATAGCAATCAATCCAGAATTTTAATAGCATTTCAGTCTGACACTTCCTTCCAATTTCATGAATATTATTATTAAAGTAAGCCTGCTTGATTAGTTTTGATTATTCAAAACCATACAGCCCACCTAATAGTGTTGCATTTTAAAGTGGTAACTGGTAAAGCTGTAGCCAAATTGCTTAGTTTCTGATTAGGTTGATTAGGCCATTTTTGGGGGGGTAGCTCAGCTGCTGTCTTTCATTCTAAATGTAAAAAATAATGTGTAAATACGATTTTCCAGCTATTTATGCGAAGGTCATTTGGACAGCCGGTCAGTGGATGTCTGATACAGGTTTCAGTGAGTGTGCCATGTTTTCAGACTAGCAGAAAGCATACGATGGGTCTGTGGGTGGAGTACTCCATCTCTTCTTAACCACATATCAAGCCTCTTCGGCACAGCAGCATTGACAGCCCTCTTTTAGCTTTCATGCTTTCTCTCTTGCTCTCGTTTTCTCTTTCTCTGCAATCGCATGTGTCTTCAGCTTCTGACAGGCTGCTTTTGTGCTGAGTATACAGGACAATAGGCCTTACGGCTCTGTGTGGGCACAGTGCCCACTCCACAGCTTATGAAAGACCAAGGCAAGGCCATGGTCACGATGGAGAGGTTGGCTAGAAGCAGGCCAAGTGTAGAAACAAGCCTTCTCTTCACTTGTCTGCCAGAAAACTGGGGTGAACCAGCACTCCTGGGATGAAAATATGTGCTGCCTGGTGTCGATTTTTATCACACAGTGTCGAAGGCTGTATACGACGCACTGTTTTGGTATCTGATCTGTTCAGCTGAGATGAATGATTCTCACAAATTTGAAAAGCTTTTAGTGTGTTATGGTATTGTCAGATACGTGCATGGATCATTTGTGTTGGTAACAAAATCAAATTGAATGTGTTTTATTGTGAAAGTGTTTACCACTTTACTTCCACTTTCAATATTTTATTAACTATAGTAAAACTACATATTGTTTCAACTATTGTTGTTGTTGTTACCTTGCCAAAATATATGTATGTCATTTTGGAATATTTAGAATCTGATGATCTGATATTAAAGAAGTCTAATGTACTCAATCTGATGGTTTACAGATATGTATTCTTCCTGGATCCCTGCAACATAGACCTTGTTCAGAGGAAGATAAAGTCGATGGCCCTGTGTGTATCACAGTGTCCCACTGAGGAGATGAAGACGTATGGAGACCTACGACGCTTTGCCATGATCAACGGTGAGTCACTCAGTTACACACAGCATACTGCTCAGCAGAGCCCTCACATTTCCCTGAATACAAACACAAACCAAAAACCCCAGTGGAGGCTTTGGGATTCACAGTTACAGCATTACATTAGATGTAACAGTCTATGCAGTGGGTTTTTGTTTACACTAAACTGGGAGATGTTACACTCATCATCAAAATATAGTTGCCCCCAAAAGGAATCAATTACAATGCACAACTGTAAGGATGTCGTTCCAGACTGTAATGGAGTCACTCTCAATGGCAGTGGGTCATCTTCATTGACGAGTCCCGCTTTTTTCTTGATGGAGATGACCAACAAATCTGTGTGGAGGCAGCGTGGTCAGCACCAAGATCAACAGTGTATTGTCAGGCATTTCACACAGAGAAGGCCAAGTTATATTGCCATTTCTCCAATTGAAATTGAGGGGAATGCAACTGAAGTGCTATTAAAAATCTGCAGTAATTTAGTGAAAATATTCAAGCTGCATGGGACAGATTATCGCAGGACAGTGATGGACTGATTACAATTTTCTTGGCTGATTCCAATTTCAGATTTAAAAAAAATTCTACTGTTTCCAACACCGTAATCTTCCCAAATAGGAATTTGAACAATTCCTATGTACACACGTGGACAAAATTGCTGGTAATGGTCACAGAAATAACTGGACTCTGAGAAACGTAATAAATAAAATGTCTATGAAAATGAACAAATGAAAACCCAACATTGATTTTGAACCATGGTTTAACAGAATGATTTAAGTAAACTCATGAAACAGGCCTGGACAAAAATGATGGTACCCCTGAAAAAAAAGTGACGAAAGGGACATGTTAAATCAAGGTTTGCTCAATTATTAGCATCACAGGTGTCTACAATCTTGTAATCAGTCAGTGGACCAATATATAGGGCTACAGGTAGTCACTGTGCTGTTTGGTGACATGGTGTGTAGCACACTCAACATGGACCAGAGGAAGCGAAGGAAAGAGTTGTCTCAGGAGATTAGAAAGAAAGTTATAGACAAGCATGTTAAAGGTAAAGGTTATAAGACCATCTCCAAGCAGCTTGACGTTCCTGTGACTACAGCTGCACATATTATTCAGAAATTTAAGATCCATGGGGTTGTAACCAACCTCCTTCTGAGAGACTGTCCTATGGAAAGATGAGACAAAAACTGAACTTTTTGGCAAGGCGCATGAGCTCTATGTTCACAGATGGAAAACTGAAGCATATCAAGAAATCACTGTCCCTACTGTGAAACATTGAGGAGGCTCTGTTATGTTCTGGGGCTGCTTTGCTGCATCTGGCACAGGGTGTCTTGAATCCGTGCAGGGTACAATGAAATCTCAAGACTACTCACTGTCTTCAAACGCAGACTGAAGACTCATCTGTTTCAGGAGTATTTAACTCCATAAAGACATATGTTTAAACAGGACCTACGCATGAGGAATCTCTAGATTCCAGCCTTGTCTACTAGCTAAGGATATTCTGAGTGAACAGCAAAGCACTTTTGTAAGTCGCTCTGGATAAGGGCGTCTGCTAAATGCCGCAAATGTAAATGTAAATGTCAAGACTATCCAGGGATTCTAGAGAGAAATGTGCTGCCCAATGTCAGAAAGCTTGGTCTCAGTAGCAGTTCATGGGTCTTGCAACCAGGATAATGACCCAAAACACACAGCTAAAAACACTGGCTAAGAGGAAAACATTGGACTATTCTGAAGTGGCCTTCTATGAACCCTGACCTAAATCCTATTGAGCATCTTTGAAAGGGGCTGAAACATGCCGCCACGAAAAGGCACCGTTCAAACCCAAGACAACTAGAACAGTTTGCTTATGAGGAGTGGACCAAAATACCTGCTGAGAGGCGCAGAAGTGTCATGGACAATTACAGGAATCATCTGATTGCAGTGGAGCATGGTTGAAAAGCAATGCCTGACTTTCATTGATTCATTTTCATAGCATTTTTATTTATTATTACTTTTGTCAGATTTAAGTTATTTCTGTGACCATTGTGGTTTTTTCTTTCATTATATGAGGGGTACCAACAATTTTGTCAATTTTGACTTCCACATGTGGAAGTGTGTGCACTGATAGGAGATTCTGCAGTTCTGGTAACTCGGTGATCTGAGGAGTATTGCCTATTTTGTGTTGTGTATCTTGAGCTCGGAAGATACATAATGTTTCTAAAACCTCTAGCCTCAACTACAGGAAATGGCTCATCCAGTGCTATGAATTTGATGATTTGGCTATGGTAATTGCTATGGTAATTGCTATAGTAATTGCTATGGTAATTACTATGGTAATGAATATGGTCTTTTCATTGCAGAAGAAAGAGAGCAGATGTGTGTTGCTGTACTTTTGCTCTCACTTGCTTTAGCCCCTTTGCTATCTTTTCAGCTTGGGCTTGTCCAGGGAAGTGTAGGTGTTTATAAATGTCTTAAACCTAATGTCCTACTTTGGGAGTTGTTCCTCCACAGCTGTAGGTGTTGTAAATTTGGAGCTTGTTGTCATGTTCACTGGCTGTGGAATGGCCACATCAAGAAAATCAGCAGATTCCGGTCACTGGCCGATTGATCAGTGCAAGACACGATTAGGAGCCTCTGCAACTCCATGCTGAGGTGTCTGCCATGTTGTGTTATACCAAGTAATAGGTGAATTGAATAGCATTATCTGGTTCCAGTGGCAGCTGTCAAGGAGTGGATCTATTAAGCAGCAAGTGAAGAGTCAGTTCTTTAAGTTGGTGTGTTAAACGCAGGGAAAGTAAGTCGGGATAAGAACGATGGTGGAAAATGGTAGCGCGTCTCAGAATGAACAACTCATCCAACCTTGAGAAGGATGGGCTTAAACTGCGGAAGGCCATGTCTGGTTCCTCTACTGTCAGTTGAGAAATGAAAGCTGAGTCTGCACTGGACACACGCTCACCCAGACTGGACAGTTGAGGACTGGAGAAAGGTAGTTTGGTCTGATGAATCTCAATTTGTGAGGCATTTCAGCAGCATGAAATTATTGACCTGACCTGCCTTGTGTCTGCACTCCAAGCTGAAGGAGGCGGTGCAATGATATGGGGAATATTTTTCGCACATGTTGGGTCTGATACATCCAATCAATCGTGGTTTGAATTCCCAGCTTCTAATGGCCTTTTCCAGCTTGGTAATGCACCACATCACAAAGCAGAAGTCGTCTTAAACATGTTTCATGAGCATGACAATGAGTTCAGTGTTCTTCTCTGCTGGTTCTACCCAGTCACTGGATTTTAATTCAGTAGAACATATTTGGGATGGCGAATCAAAGAATGTTGGAGATGGAGCTGCCGGGCAGAAGGAGAAGAGGAAGACCTCAGAGAAGGTTTATGGAGGTAGTGAAGGTGGACATGGAGAGGGTTGGTGTAACAGTAGAGGAGGCAGGGCATAGGGCAAGATGGAGGCAGATGATCCGCTCTGGCGACCCCTAAAGGGAGCAGCTGAAAGAAGAAGAAGATATTTGGGATGGCAAATGTGCAGAAAGTGTGTTGACACATCATGTCACCATGGACCAGAATTTCAATCAATGCCACAAAAAATACAGCTGTAAGAAACAGCAAAAGTAGGCCTTAGGAGTGAAGTATTAGTATACGCTCCATAATAAGATGCTCTGTGAGTGTAGATTCATTTAAAAGGAGACACAATGGTGGCAGATCATCTACTGTGAGTCCCGTTTGGGGACGTTTCAAGGTGCAAATATATATATAAAAAACCCTTTAGTAATGAATATGGTGTTCCCTGGAGAACAACCTACATTTATCTACTGGGCAAGGACATCGGTGCAGGTCATCATCACAGATGCCACCATCACGTCACGGCTGTGAATTGTTCACTGCAGCTTCGTCCACTGGTGAAACAAAGAGTTTTCTCACAAGTGCAGTGGTGACCCCAGCATATTGTCTTCCTTCACACTGTATCTCCATTCAGGGGCATTTACACACTCCCGCTCTCAGCACCTAAAGGACACACACACACACACACACACACACACACACACACAAGTGTGCTGAGTGAACAAAGATTCTATTGACCCCACTCTCCTGCAGCTAGTCTCTTGTTTACAGTCCAGTGGTTTAACCTTGTGTGTCCTATGTGGTCTGCAGGCTCGCATGAAGGATCTCTGACACTAGGGCGATACAGGGGTCACAATTTGATATATCACAAGGTATATTTTGCACCGTTAGCAAGGAAATATATTGTTTTGTTTTTTTTTACTCCCTGCGCCAGTTTTCCGGGATGATTTTATGGTATCCTATATGTTAATTTTTCTGAAAATGTAAAAAATGGTTTATAGGAGACAGTCATGAATGTCAAATTCATACTTCATACCTGTATCTGTTTATTGACTTTTTGGTGGTAAAGACTACCATTTCAGTTTTACACAAGACCACCTGGTTGTTCTACAGTACCAACTGTAAAGCATGGTGGAGGGGACATCATGGTTTAGGGGCAAGATGTCCTTGTGGTATAGATACCTTGCAGGAAACAATGAACTCAAAGGGCTTTCAAAACATTTCATAAAGGAATGTAAGGTCAAGATCTTATTTATGTTTAGGGTGATCAGTCCAGTTGCTCCTTATTTTACAGTACCTGGATTTCTATACTGTTAATTCTGTGCTGTTCTCTTTCCGTTTTCCAGGCTCAGAGCTCTGCTCCTATGAGCTGGCTGGCCATAAGTACCCAAGCCTTCCGGAGCGCTTTGACAAGTGTCCCAAACTTCCAGTTCCGCAGAGGTACGTCTCTCATTTCGCTTCGCTTAGTCTTCACTTCTGCTTACTCTACTCTGTCCTGCCATCTATCCCTGTTTTCTTCTTCTCTCTGCAGTAAAGTTCTGCCAGTCTTTAACCGTTGCACACCTGTGGATATCTCCTGCTATTCTAAGTTTGCTGAGGCGGTGGTGACATTTGTCAGTGATAACACCGTGCTCCACAGGCTGATTGCTGGGGTGGTGGCCAGTAAAGAGATCATTGTTGGGCTCTGTCTTCTAGCCTTAGGTAACTGCTTTCCCTGTCTTTCTTCTTCTGGAACATGATGTTACACACCAGTGCCAATACGTCAGTCCAACAGTGTCAACTAGGGAAGCACAATGTATTGATCTAGCATCATAATCAAACTATGTGCATATAGGTTTTCATTTTGCATTATTTATCTATCAGAGACAAACTTTATCTGTCTAGTATCATTTGTTTTACTGCAGTCTAGGATAAATGTGTGACATATTGATTTCTGAGGAGATCTGGTGAAAAATCCTGTGTGTTTACATTTACACATCACCCTTAACTGAATCGCCATGATTTCAAAGGTTGATATAAGATGGAGAAAGATCAGAATGTCGATTAAATACATGTTTGTTTTCAGTTGTTTCACGGCAAAAAGAACAGTGATTGACAGACTAAAAAATAACTAAATGTACATTCATGAAAAAATAGACCGTAATGGAGTCACTCAGAATGGCAGCAAGTCCCACTTTTGTCTTTGTGAAGATGATCAACGAATTCATATATAGAGGCAACATGGCCAGTGCCAAAATAGTAGCTCAATTTGAAACATTCACCCAAACGTCTATAGCCTATCTGCTGTAGAAAATGGCTTGGTTCTGAAGCTCTGATGAAGCAAACATGTTGGTGCATGTGAAGCCTCAAGTAGTATGTTGGCCAAAAAGTTATCTAGGTGGTTGTCTGTGCTCTGTATAGCTCTACAGGTAGCAAAAGGGGTCAGTTTCAGTGGAGCTTCAGAAACAAGCTATTTCTCTGGGTAAGGATTTGATTTCCCCTTCATAAAATGTTAAGAGCAGAAGTAATGATGTTTGGGTGGTTGTGTTAAATTTAGCACCACAGCTGTAGGTCTTTTCCTTGGAAGGTGGTGGACGTAAGTTGCATGGTACCTCCCAACACTCTGCTCTTTTTGTGTTGTGCTTGTAACCCTGGTGTTCAGGTGAAATCCTCCTCTTCTTCCTATTACTGTAAAACGAATAGGGTCTAACGAAGCATATATACTGCTTATTCTGTATGTTGATCATCACTGTGGTTCTGCTGTATTAGTACTGGAAGTTCTGCACAAAACTAGGATGACCCGTCTGTTATTGTCATGGAAAAGTTGGATAGCTTCCTATGACCACTTTTGTGGAGGAGGGAAATTAAAGACAGCAAAAGCTGGCAGGGGGCAGGGAAAAAAGATAGGAAATTTGGAAGCACCATTTCCAGAGCACATAAGGCAAACAATGTGGATTTCGTGTGAAGGTTCCACTAGGTTATCGATTTTGTTGTCCATAAAAAGAACTACCGTATTTTCTGGACTATAAGCCGCTACTTCTTCCCCAGACTTTAAACCATGCAGCTTATAATGAGGTGGAGCATTTTCTTCTTATATATGTTACTTTCCAGGGTTTTTTTTAAACTTGGGTGCAGCTTATATTCCGGTGTGGCTAATAGTCCGGAAAATACGGTACTTGGTTTGAATAAGCCTTAATCCTGGTAGATATAGCTGTAGTTTCTACATTAGGAATGTGTATGCATCTCTACCAATAGCAGTGTATATAATAATATCAGATATTGACATCAGCCCATTAAAGGGTTTATTCTTTGTGACAAAACAGAGGCTGCTATCCGTTCCTACTTATATAAGGTCTAGAATTGTTAGTATTTCTGATTCTACTTTCCTAACATGCCTGTGTGGATTGTGTGCTGCAGTGCTCTCCATGATCCTGATGGTGATTATTCGCTACATCTCTGCCGTCCTGGTGTGGATTCTCACTGTTATCGTGGTGCTTGGCTCTCTGGGCAAGTTTCCCTTCCCTTCTCTTCTTTCTGCTTTCTCTCTCTCTCCTTGTCTTAAGCTCTGAGTGGGGATCTTTCAGGCTGGAAAGTGTCCATTTGGAACAGTCTGTATTTGTGTGGGGTGCCTGCAGTGAATTTGAATTACCTTGGCTAAACTGTTAGTGTCACGTGCTGTAGCCACTTGCCAAATCACGCTCTGTTCATCTCTCCATATCTGCCTTCTAACATGTATGGAGCTGATTTTACACCTGGCATGATAACTCCAGTGAAGGCGTGAAAATCTGAAGGTGTGTGTTGTGTGTTTGTAGGAGGGACCAGCGTTCTCTGGTGGTTATATATAGACCACAGGCTGACGATGAACGAGACTGTAGCGAAGGATGTAAAGGAACCGAAAGAAACGAATGGAGAAATGGAGGCTTCCAAAGACCACATGCAAGCCCTGCTGGTCTATGCCAGCTCAGCTACTGTGTTCACGGTGAGTCAGAGAGAGAGCAAGAGAGAGAGAAGGATGGGGAAGTTGAGCGTATGAATAAATAATCAGCATTGAATATGTACTCGTTTCTGATCCTGGACACAAAATTTAAACAGTCTGGAAGTGAAACTCTCACACAGTAACACATTCCTTAAGTTCTTGGAGGAAACTCATAACTTTTTCCATTATGTTCCATTCCCTTTGTTATATTTCTTATCTATTCTCTTTACCCCACTATCTCTCTCTCTCTCTCTCTCTCTCTCTCTCTCTCTCTCTCTCTCTCTCTCTCTCTCTGTCTCACTCACAGGTGATCCTGCTGCTGCTTATGTTGTTTATGAGGAAGCGGGTGGCGCTGACTATCGCTCTTTTCCATGTGGCTGGGAAGGTGTTTATCCACCTGCCTCTGCTTGTGCTGCAGCCTTTCTGCACCTTCCTCGCCCTGTTCCTATTCTGGGTGTACTGGATCCTGGTGCTCCTCTTCCTCGGAACAACTGGTGAGGTCCTAGTCTGCTTCTGGCCCACTGTATCAGGACAGATATATAGACACACACAGGGTAGAAAGATATGTAGTTAGGCAGTGTCCACTCAAGTCTGAGTTTACGAACAATGACCTTCAAACCCTTCTGATGGTTGGAGCCTTTTTATTGTCTGACTGAAAAATGTCAGAACTATGAGAGAAATGTTGATGTTTATACTCTAGTATTTCCATACAGCAGTGGATGAGTAGAGATATGTAAGGAATTGTGTATGGTTTACTTATGCAGTTATTAGGTATAGGTCGTATGATTAATTTAATAACACTTAATAACACTAATTGCAATCCTTTTTTCAAATCTGACTAAACACATTTTCTAATATTACTTGATAATTCAGAATGGTATCTATATTCTAAACAGACAGCCTGTTATACTTTTAGTCCTAATTTGTTTTATGTCTGTGGAACAAGACAATAAAGCATTATCATCGTATTAAAACTAGGGTCCTTCAAAGAGGTTTTACTATATAGAACCATAACAACTCGGGGAACTAGATGCTTAGATGCTTCATTGACTCTTTGCCTGGTTATAGAGTTCTTTGAATAGATGCAAAATAGATGTTTTCTACATATATACTAGCCTTAAAAACAATGGTTCTATAAAGCACTTTAACATGTTTAACATGCAACAGAGCATTTTGCTGCATCTGCTAACCAGGTAATCCATGCTGTAACCTTCAGTGCAGGATCAGTATTGTGGTCATTATCTTACATAAAAGCTGGTAAAAAAAATCGGTTTTGTTTGACGGTGGCTTAGGTGGTCAGAAAAACAAAGTTCAATTTTGTCAAACCACTTTTGGATAAGCACATTAAATTCTATGTGGTGATCAGGTCCTTCAACCAGTGTCTCCCCGGTCTGTTTTTATAGGAAATCCTGAGAAGAATGAGGAGACGGGGCTGACGGAATTCAGGCTCAGCGGCCCACTGCAGTATCTCACCTGGTACCATGCTGTGGGTCTTATCTGGATCAGCGAATTCATCTTGGCATGTCAACAAATGACCGTAGCTGGAGCAGTGGTCACATACTACTTCACCAGGTCTGGGAGGCATCAGTGTAATGGTTTTTAACTGTATTTTAAATGGCCAGGAATCAAAATGTAACATTAAGCTTGTTCAAATGAAAACAGCTCAGTAGGAGCCACCAGATGATTCCCGTCACTTCTGGCAGGACATTCTGCACTAGTCATGGAGCTTCAAACCTACACCCAGCTTGCACAATAGCTTATGTGCTGTAGGCTGTTGTGAAGACTTATCTGGACACATTACAGATCATTATGTTTAGATTCTTTTTCCAGTCCTTAGATTGATGCTACCCCAATGTGAAAACTGATCACCTCAAAGAAATGTGGAGAAGATGTTAATATAGGGATATTTTGTTCTAGAAAATATTTGGCATAACTCATCTGGCTCTGTTTGTTTGCAGAGACAAGAACAAGCTCCCTGTGACGCCCATTCTGTCGTCAGTGTTGCGTTTGATGCGTTATCACCTGGGGACCGTGGCCAAGGGCTCTTTCATCATCACCCTGGTCAAAATCCCTCGCCTCATCCTCATGTACATTTATAACCAACTCAAAGGGAAGGTCAGCACAAATGCTCTGCACTCTGGTTAATCTATGAACAATGGATTTAGCATTTTCTCATACAACCATCTGCCATAACAGCAGTAGTGACAGGTGAAGTAATAAAACATTAATTATCTTCATCTATGGTGGCATCTGTCAAGCACCTGTCAAACATTCATTTCTTGAAGCTGATGTGTTAAAAGTGGGGAAAAATGGGCAAACGAGGGATCTCAGCCACTTTGACAAGGATCAGATTGTGACGGCTACATGACTGGCCTGTCAGACAGGTATTTTGGACTGTGCCCGGTATGCAGTGGTCAGTGGCCAAAACAAAAACTGAAACCTAGTGGAACAGCGAGAGTGTCGTAGGTGCCCAAAGCTTATGATGCTCATGGAGGCCCCACCTCACGACTTACAGGACTTTTGCTGCTGATGTCTTGCTGCTTGATACCACAGGACACCTTCAGAGCTCTACTCAGTAGGCAGGTGGTCTAGTGTTCTGGCTGATTGGTCCATATGTTCATACTTGCTTTGTCTACCACCACAATCCACGGTATCCATGATAATTTGCATATTATCTTGAAGTATGTTCAGAAATCTTTGAATTCTTAGCACTTCGGCTTGAGACCCAGGTGGTGTATGTGAACGTGAGTGAAGACGTGAAAGGTGGGGGTGAGGAGGGTTGTGTTATAGGATCGTTACCCAGTCTGCCTTTATTTTCCTACAGGAGAATGCGTGTGCACGCTGCTTGCTGAAGGCATGTATTTGCTGCCTGTGGTGTTTGGAGAAGTGCCTCAATTATCTGAATCAGGTATGGTGGGGAATTTTCCAGAACTCTCATACAGTGGGTTGGGCTAATGCAAACCTTTTCAGATCATTTCCTGTTGTAAAGGCTGTGACTGTTCAGACATATGAAATTTACCACACTCTTAAAAGTAAAGGTGCTACAAAGGCCTCTTTTTCATTGGATGGCTGAATGTATTTGAAGGTACCATCAGTTGCTTTAAAGGTTCCTAAAGTAGTTCTTTGTATGTCATACACTGTAAGGACAACATTACCGTGATATCTGCTCATTCGTTGATTCTTCTGAACGCAAGGATATTAAAAAGAGTTTATAACTGTCTACTGTCAAGGGGAGGCTTTCTACTGGATTATGGAGCATTGGTGCAGGGATTTGATTGCAAATTGTTGGAGGATCTCCACCACACCTCATCCCTAACTCTCCTAAGTATTGGATGAAGCACCATCCATCCAGGAAACAGTTCCACTGCTTCTCAGTTCAATTGTTCATCTGCTCCAGAGAGTCCTGTTCTATTGGCAGTACTTCTCTACAGGAACTCAACAAGCTGTCTGTGCACATTTGCACCTCTGGGTCAGCACTGCTGTAGCGGAATTAAAGTAGCTGAATGCAGTCTTTCGAAGGGGTGTCCACACACATTTCTATATATAGTGTAGCTCAAAAGAGATGTTTGTAGCACCGTTATTTTTGAGATTGTACAGTTTAAGGTTCTGCATCTATAGAGGTGTGTTTCTGCATGTATTGCTGTTACACTGTTGGTGGCTGTGTAGAATTGATATGTTGAATTGTTGGAACATTTTGTCTGACCTCTCTAGAATGCGTATGCAGCGACGGCCATCAACAGCACCAGTTTCTGCACGTCGGCGCGAGATGCCTTTGTGATCCTGGTGGAAAATGCTTTGAGGGTGGCAGCAATCAACACCGTGGGAGACTTTGTGCTTTTCCTTGGCAAAGTGAGTGGACTATGAGCTAAAGGCTTTCTCTACAAGCTTAGAGCTCATTTAATGAAAAACAATTGAATCCTGCTTTTTTTTTTAATACACTGTGCAATGTTACAATCCATAACAGAAAAATAAGCCAAAATTCATTATGGTTGTTATGAAAACCCATTCATGTTGAAGTGATAAGGAGTGTTGTTAAGATTAAGATCAGCAGCATTGCAATGAAATTTAGCCTTTAAATTTAACCCGTTCATAGCAGTGAGCACACACACTCCCCGAAGCCTGGGAACGACACCTCAGTGGGGAAAGTTCAGGGAGCAGAGGGCCCTTTTCCTTCCTCCACTCTCTGCTGATTAAGGGGATTGAACCAGTGACCTTCCTGTTCCAAGCCCACATCTCTAACATTGGCAATGACCATGGCTACCCACAAAAAAGCCCTTCAGATAGGGCTATGTATTGGCCAGATGTGTGTCATGCTACAAGGGTTACAGTTCAAGACAAAACAACTTGAATTTAACCTGTGCAGTGAACACACACATACACAGTAGTAAGCACACACAGACACCACAGTAATACAATGAGCACACATGCCCAGAGTGTTGGGTAGCCTCTGCTGCAGTTTGGGGGTTAGATACCTTGCTCAGAGGCACGTCAGTCGCAACCTGTTGATTCAGGGGCTCAAACCGGCGACCTTCCACTTGCAAGGCTTCTTCTTTACCTCCAGTCAGAACAGTTGGATCAATACTGCAGTCTGTTGGTTTGGGTTTAAACATGATACCGTATTTCAGTATGGCTTATAGCTCATCTCAAAATATTAGAAGGTTTTAATTCAAATTGAAATAGATTACTGCTTGAAAGCTTTTATATCACTTTAAATGTAATGAATATAAAATATGACAATTTAATACAAAAACTATTGAAATCTTTTCAAACTATACAGATTTTTCGAGACGCGCTAGTATACAGTCATTATAAATGTGTCAGAAAGCATTAAAATGTGCTGCATTTCTTGGCTGTCAGGAATTGCTGACTTTCAGATGATTTCAAATGAAATCTTAATGTTTCATCCAGGATTGCTCTTGAAATGAAGGGCACCCAATAAGAACAAAGGTCATGTAAATACATCTGCGAGTTGAGGCAAGGAATAATTGTCTCAAGGAAACACTTCTTTGATGTGGTAAACAGCTGGTGTTTGATCACCTTAACCAGCAGGCAAGCTGGGTACTGTTGAATTTGAAAGGACATGCATTGAAGGGGTAAAATGTCATAGGTTGTTACTGATTGCAGCTGAAGAAATCAATGTATGCTGTGTGTAGATTCTGATTGTGACGTGCACGGCGTTTGCGGGGGTGCTGGCGCTGAACTATCAGCGGGACTACACGGAGTGGGTGCTGCCGCTCATCATCGTGTGTTTATTCGCCTTCCTGGTGGCCCACTGCTTCCTGTCCATTTTCGAGATCGTGGTGGACGTGCTCTTCCTTTGCTTCGCCATCGACACCAAATACAATGACGGCACGCCTGGCAAGGAGTTCTACATGGACAGGGCCCTAATGGTGAGTTGGAGTTGTTTGGTTTGGTTGAACAGTTGATTGAAATTTTGCAATTGAATGCAGCCTAAAGCTACTGATTGAACTACTGGAGTGAATAAACTGAAATTCAGTGACTTTTCTCATTCAGTTCATTTAGTTTCAAATTACTAGTTGCTTAAACTTGAATTTTAGTGGTGCACTGATGTGGGAATAATTGGCAACCCATACCCACAGAGAAAATAAGCTCAACTCTGTAATCAAAGGCTGCACCACAACACCAAAAGGCATCCAGACATCAGGGTCTTCTCATCCGTGTTTGTCAGGCTTAACAGACTTCAGACTTCCCTGCAGTGTTTTGGTTGAGACGAAACATCAGCTTAGCACTTCTAACCCAGAAATGGGCTGTCCAACTGACACTCTACAGTTAGTGTAGTGGAGAGATATGCCTTCACAGCTATGTTTTGCTAATGTTTCTATTTTGGCATTGGTATGGGTGTAGATAGATATTATATGGACAAAAGTGTATTTCAGTAGTTTCAGTATTTGTAATAGATAGAGCACCATCATTCCAGGGAATTCCACTGTTTCACAGCTCAATGCCGGGGGACTTATACCCCTCTAACCCAAACCTGGCATTAGGGATGCCAGTTGACTCCTATTTGTTTATCTGCTCCAGAGAGTCCTATTCTATTTGCTGTTCTTCTCTGCAAGGACTGGATAAGCTGTGCGTGCATTTGCACATCTGTGTCAGCAATGCGTGCAACTTAAAGTAACTAAATGCAATCATTAAAAATGTTCCACAATTACTTGGAATAAAAATGTTGTTGCACTGATCTACATTGAAAATTAAGGTTTTTAATGATAGTGATATTTTAATTACACTATTTTAAAACAGGAAGCATTAGATTGGATTGGATACCATTCTCGTTTGAACTGGTACAGCAGTTCAACAAAGATGAAAGTTGACACTGAAACTCAATTCCACCACTTACAACTAAGCACTGTCCTGACTATGGCTGTGTCTGAAACTGGAAAGAGCTTGTTGACTTGATGCCTTGCTGCCCACACTCTCTCGTGGCAGTTTAAAGGTCAATGTCTGTGTAACCAAATCACAAAGGCAACAATATCAGATCAAATCAAAATTTATTTGTATAGCGCTCTTCAGGACTGATGTCACAGAGCAGCTTGAAAGAAAACAAGATTAACAACACAGGATAAGAGATGGACCCCCTAGTGAGCAAGCCAATGGGCGATAGTGGTAAGGAAAAATTTCCTCAGAGCTGGAGGAAGAAACTTTGGAGGAACCAAGCTCACAAGGGGGGACGCATCCTCCTCTGTCCAAACTGCTTATACATAATATATTATATATATTTCTCCAATTTGTCCTGATGTTGCCAACATATTAACCACTCACTACTAAATATGCAGCATTTATATCTTTTCATTAGTTAATAGCATTTTCATCCAATAACAAAGAAGGCTTGATCACTAACCTTTGATTCATGTATGACTTGGTGTCTTCCTGCCAAAGAATACAAAGTAGGCAGCATTTTTTTTTCTATTTTAGACACATTTAGTGAATTTGGCACTGATTGATTTGGTGTGAATTTGTACTTGGTAGTACTGACAGTCTGTGCCCTCAAAATGACCGATTTTGGGACCCAACCCAGGAACCTTCTGCTCTTCTCTGCTCTGGGTACGATTGCGAAAACATGAACCTAATGCGAATATTTTTAAGCAATGATCTACTGATGCTGATATGATTCTGATACCATCCCCATTCAATTGTCAGCATCACAGATACGAAAGCATGTTTAGATTTTCAGCTCTTAGCAGGATTTTACATCTTGCAGATTCCAAAGTCTGCTGTCTTGGAGACAGAACGGATATTTTAAGATTCAGATGGTGTCCTAGATACCTTCTAAAGGTAGCATTAAACTTTTGTTCTTGAAAGATTCTTCTTTTGATAGGCATTTAGACATGTGAAAGGGAGTCCTTTTATGTGATGCTCAACCTTGAATAAACAGAGCTAAAGTTGCAGTGTTCTGTGCAGTTAATAGAAAGAGCTGCTGCAAAGAGAATTTTTGATGTGGAAGCATAATGAAGCTGCATTCCAGAGTGGTGTTGAAAAAATGAAAGCCTGTCTCGTTTATATTAAATATGCACAGTGTGTAAACTGCTGAATTCATCTGGACCTGTATGACTTAAGTCTAGAATGTAGCTCATAAATCACAGGAAAGGGTGCAAAACTAGGAAAGAGGACCACCTCTCTGTTGCTCTGAATGCTGTCATGCAAGTCCAGAAGTGTGTGTGTGTATGTGTATGTGTATGTGTGTGTGCGCAGCAGACCATTCTTCAAGAAAAGAAGAAAAGCCCTCAGTCCTTTGGGGGATGAATGAGGTCACAAGCTGAGGCTTGATCGAGCTTAAACTGGGTTGCCTGGACGAGAAGGTCTGAGGCTGAAAGACCAAAGCACGTGAGAAGTTTAATCACTGATGATGTGCTCTCACGTTCACAAGGAGACGTCTTATTACAGCAATTAAGGGATGAATGAGATGCAGGTCTGCACTCTACTGAAATGCGTGTTATGAAGATTCAGTGCTGCTTAGATCTGGAGACTGTGGAGGAAATGGAAGGTTGTGGTGTTCATGAACCACTTGTTCTTGTTGATTATTGAAGAGTTTATTGGGAAGATTTCATTTTGGAATGCCACTAAGGAGGAACAGTGTTTGTGCCATGGTGTGTCTTACATTACTTGTAGGCTTGGCATAACCCCACAAGATAGATTACAGATACAGATACCAGAACCGCAGTGTTAATACCATGACATCAAAGTCCGAGCACCAAATGTTAATTAAACTGAACAGCAAAAACATATTGTCTCAGTAGTGAGTAATTAACTAATAGACCCCTTTTCAGTGTTGTACACAAAGATGATGATGTGGTAATGCGTGCACTTACTGGCAACCGCAGTCTGGCAATGTCATCATGGACCTACACTAGCAAAGAAAACTAATCTAGGCATTTCTTTATTTTCAATAAAATTACCTGACAGATTTATATAGTATTATTGAGGCCATTAGTCATCTGGTACCACCACTTTTCCCTGGTTTTGCTTTTCCTCCCCCCACTGTAAATACACTAACTTTTGTATATCTTACTCCGGTACTCAAAGGGAGTCAGTTTTGTTCTCCTTAGGACCGATTCAGCATCCTTGTGCACTGATCTTGGATACAAGTCGTTTCTGATTGGCAGTCGTGCCATAATTTTCAGCATCGTGAAGCTCACCACGTCCAATTTTTGTAGAGGCAAGGTCGCAGAAGTGCTGACTGCTTTCTGCGATCATTTTTTTCAGACTGTAGATTTGTGGCACCGTCTGTCAGTTTGTCTTGATCAGTGAGTTTCTCTTAGCAAATGCTGCTCCTGAGTGCTGAGTGTCTTTTTTTAGTGTAATCTGGTTCATATTTATACTGACCCTTTATAAGGAATTGATTGGATCTCGTTTGCCTGTGCAGTATGTAAAGTGGTAAGTCAGAGTAGTGTTGTGCCGCTGCAGCGCAGGGAGAGCTACGCTGTGTTTAATGGTTTATAAATTGTTTAGCAATTGTAGTGCAGAGTGTTCCAGGCATGGAAATGAAATGGAAGAAATGATGGTGAGTCATGTACATATTGCTTAGCAGCCACAAGTGAGGCATAGTTGATAGAAGCCGTGAATAGCCAGGAGTGTTGAGAGAAATGTATACGCAGTTCCACTGCTGCACAGCTCAATGCGGTGGGGGTGGGGGGTGGTGGTGGTGGGTTGAAAAAGTTGAAAAGTAGCTGAATGTATTCATTAGAAGGAGTGTCCACAAACATTTGGACATATAGTTTACCATTAGCCCTATTTGGATGTATTAGTTTATCAGGGGGGTGTCTTAACTTAAGTACAGGGAGATCAGAAAATGCTGCACCTAACAACTGGGTTTATACATATTGCCCACCCCTTTTCCAGTCTAACGTTAATCTAAAATTGAGGTGGACCTTTATGAGCTGATCAGCAACATTCTTAATTTAACCTTTAAACCAAGTCTTTAAGCAATACTACAAACAAGCCCCAAAACCAAACCAATAAAGATGCTTTGGCCACACAGGAGGTTGATGAGATGTTACATCTAACAGTTATGCATTTGACCCTGCCCTTTCACTTTACCTATACTCCAATCATCTCGCAAGTTCTTCACAGGGGTCTTCAGGTAGGCACCTTCCTTCGCCTGGGTTTCACTGAATGAAGTCCACGACACCTCTAGAAGGCTGAACAGTTTAGTGTCCCTTCAGTATATTCACAAAACAGACTATATGAGCTCTACACCACTCAGCCTCAGTGCTTCTTATTCACATCCACTGACCAGGTCTTTCAGCTACTTCTGACAATTGCTTTATAACTGCCCTCAATACACGACCTCTGAACCCGAGGTCACCCAGCAACACTGTAGCAACACCTAGCCCCCATCTTTTCTGTTCCTCAGTGACAAAATGTTCTCATCCAAACAGCTTCAGACAGTTGAAGAAATGCAGGTTCATTTATCATCTAGCAGAGGAAGCATGCAGTTGAAGATTAAATTCAGCAACCAAAGGTTTTTCAGTGTGAAGTAACACATGCCCGTAAAAAATCCAGAAAGGGATTTCAATGAAACACAATTAGATCATTCTACATTTTTGTCAGAACATGAGGGAGAAGAACACATTTCTGTTCTAGAAAGGAATAAAATGAGCAAGGACTAACCCTGGCGTTCCTACTGCAGATCCACCTTCCAAACCTGCGTCTCCTCATGTCTATTGTGCACCTCCATATGTCAAACCTGTAGCTCCATCCGTCAAATATACAGCTTCAAATCTGAATGTGTAGTTACAGTCTATTCCAGCACTACCTTCATACAGATGAAGGGTTTGTAATTTGACATTTTTTTTTTTGCAACAGTTTTCAAACCATAATTTACTTCTGAAGTTTTAACAAATAAATTGTGACCGAAGCGGCCCTTTATTCAGTTTTCACTATGTTTCATTTTTTTTTTTTATTATTTTTTTCCTTCAAAAAACCCTGACAGCCTTTTATATGCATTTGAAGTCACTTGACTTTGCACCAGTTCAGGTTATTCTCTGGACTTGAAGTGTTGACGCATGAAATGTTAAGAAAAACTGGAAGAAAATGGGGGGTGATTTGGTGATGTACATCCAAGCCATAAAAATTTACTTCACTTTAATTTGAAAAGAAAAAAAATGTTCACTTTTTCCTTTCTTTCTTCCTTGTTTCTTCAGGAGTTTGTGGAGAACAGCAGGAAGTCGGTGGCCCCAACAGAGCGGGGGCGGAGCAAGCGATCCCGTGCCCGTGAGGAAGCAGATTTGGCGGAGACGAAGGCCGCGGTGAGTGGCCATTTGGGGGATATGGCAGGGCTGGATTGGGAGACCCTGCAGGAGTTTCTGCTCTACTACCTGCTGCTCTGTGTGCTGCTGGACTGGGTGGTGTCTGAGCATGCACTCATCGTGTGTCTCAGTCAGGACATGATCATCTTCCTCTGTGTGTGCCTGCCCACCTCCACGCTCTTTCTGCTGCTTACACTACTTCAGCACATGCCCGTCATCGCTGCATGCTGACTAACACTCGCCATCCGTCTGTCCCTCCGTCATCCATCCTGCTGTCATTCTACACGGCGCACTAACAGAGTCTATTTTTTTATGTGTGGGATTCTTTCCTGTTTTTGCTGTTGTTCTTGCCTGTCTTTTTTTATTTTATTTCATTTTATTTTGTTCTCGCTGTCTTGAACCCAAAGTGCAGCTATGTACATAAGGTGTTTTCTCTGCGGCCTTATAATCACCGTGTTGCTCTTGGAGAACAGGATGAGCTTGGCCATGCAGGGGATGGAACTGCCAAGCTGGAAATTCAGAGGGAATGAACAGGAGGCAGCAGGGAGAGAGGTTTTAAAAGCTTAGGCAGTGTACACATTCCCAACCGCAATGATTTGAGTCACGTTCCAGACCCATGGGTGCTATCATTAACTGCACTACTGCTTGGTTCTGCACTGGTTGCTGTTGAATTAAGGGCTGTTGTAAATTACTTATGGGGATTTCTTTTCCTTTTTCTGTCTTCTTTCCTGGGTCCAGTGAATTTTCCAGATGTGCATAATGCTAGGGAAATTCTGTAAAAGCATTACTACTCTTATATAGCACTCGTGATGGAATATGAATAATGCTCAGCCACTCAAATTACCGTCAAATCAAATCTTTTTTCCTGGTTTAGTGAAGGTGTTTCAGGTAGACTTTTAGCTGTCTAGATTTTGGTCTCAAGACAGTCTTTCTGTTGCAGCATGTTCCATTATTTTTTTATTTTATTTCATTTTGGCATACTCATGCTCATTGTCCAGTCTGTCAAGTACATGATCACTCTTGGAATACTAGGGATGCACAATGATATTGGAATCCTAAAAATCCTAGGAATCCTAAAAAGTCAGTTAAGTTTATTTATTGAGATCTCAGAACCACAAATGAGAAAAGGGGTTTTGTACCAGAACTTAAGTGGGTGTTCCCAGGTCGTTTCATAATAGTTACATACTGTCAATATAACAACAATTAAAGACAGAATATTGACAATATTCAATTCTAGAAGAGCAGGGTGTTCCTGGAGGTACCCCTGTCCTGCATGTTTTAGCTTTTACACACCCCCTGCAGCTCTGAAGGGCTTGTTAACTAGGTTTTTGTGGTGGGAACCAGAATCTTAACTTCCACTCTTTGTAAGTGTTAAGGAGATTTTGTTATTTTGAAGCATTTCTCTTGGTTCCATTCGTCATTAAATTTTGGCAAGATGTGCAAAGAACAACTGGCAGATTCACATTCTCAACAACAAAAAAATGTCAAATGCTTTACATGTAAAATGTATTATAAAAAATGTTGCACACAGAAGGAATTAACTGATTGCAATGCACAGCTGCAATAGTGTCATGGCCGACTCAGTATGGCATCTTCAGTGATGAGTCCCTCTTTCTTCTGGATGGAGATGACCAGCGAATCTGTGTGTGGAGGCACCATTAGGAACCTCTACACTTCCATGCAGAAACGTCTGGAATGTTGTGTTTTACCCAACACCCACACTAAAAGACACGACTTGTGTATGTGTAGCTCAATAAATATGACCCATAACAGACCAATCTTAACATTCCTTGCAACCTTTATCTTCCTTATACTGTATGTAGCATTGCAGTCCAACACTTCCTTCTGGGTGCAACTACATGATGATCAGCATCAGCAGATATTTAAGGTTGATCAACAAATAATTCCCATATCAGTGCATCCCTGTTTGTAACATCACATTTTGCAACTTCATAATTTTTCCTCATTCATACGTGACTTTTTACTGCATCCGCATTTTTCTGACTGTAATTTTATTCCCAGTGTTTGTGTGATGGGGATGTAATAAAATTGAAATCACTTTTTTCCCTCTTAGGCTCCTGGAACAAGTTCAGCTTGACCAAAAGCAGCCCATGGGACTTTTTAAAGACATTCCAAAATGTTTATTTTTACCAATGTGTAACATGTTTACTATGGTTTCACTCCAGGGAATACAGTATTTTAATAAGAAACTGTAAAAAAGAAATAACAATGTAATGAAGCACTTTATATTGAAGCGCTGCATATTTTAAAAGGCTGATGCATTTTTCGTAGTGATGTCCTTTTTATAAGACTAAAAAAAAAACAATTGCCATCTAGTGAAACGCAGTATTAATAATGTCTAGAATCACTGTTTTTATTATGTAAGATTTTCATAACAAGCTTTTTGTTCTTTTTTTCTTAAATGGGTTTCTTGACGTTTATTAGAAACCCTCGTGTCATGCAGCAATGAAGAACTTTTTTTTTTAATGTCCTAACACTGAAGCATCTGCACATTTTTTTGCTCCTGTTGATGTTTTATTATTCTCAGTCACGTTACAGAAGTTTTGTCTGTGTTTGGGTTGGGAATAAGAGGCTAAGGTTCGTGCTTTATGCCTCAGTGTTAAGATGAGGTTGAGTTCTTGCCGAAGTTGGCGATTTTGGATCTTCATTTTGATGGAAACAGAGTCTGCATTTTTCAGCACATGGAAGAGGTTTTTATTCAAATTTTTTTTTTGTCACAGATGAAGTCAATGATTTAAAGCATGTAAGGGAAGGCTGTTCTTTGATCGTTTTTGGCCAGTGACAACTGTTCTGCTACCGGCCTGCTGGTTCTTTCAGGTGTACTTTGTGCTCACTTTGAACTTTTTAAATCAGACTGGATGTATTCAGTGTCTCAGAGCGGATCCTGGTGAGGAAAATATTCAATGCAAATTCTCAGCTAGGGCTGAACAATATTTCAGTAAAATATAACCGCAGTTAAAAAAGAAGAATCAAATACTAATGGAGATATTTGTCACTCCAGCAGTGGAAAGTGTGTGTTTCTACAGGGCATTAAAGAAATGATTTGGTCAAATTCTAATTCACACAATTGTCCCCTAAGCCCAGGCATAGACAGTTAGCTCAAATCCGATTAGTGTTCATATTTGTAGTCCTTGATTTAAAGCTATATGTAGCTAACAAGGACTAGAATGCCCACACATTTCACTCAACCTGCTCCAATCCATACAGCCAGGCTAATACAGTGTGGCACAGCTAAGTTCCCTCCTGACTGACTGCGTACTGGACCACTAACTGCCTCTGAGCACCAGTTAGTTATCCGTGCTACCAGATTATACGAAGTGGAGCACAGAAGCCATAGTAGGTCACATGTTAAAAAGCCATTGACAATAAAGAAATGTACCAATTTGCACAGGGGAAAAAATGAAGGGTTGGAAATGGACACTGGAGATGGGAAGACCATTTGAAGGAGAAAAATGAGATGGAAAATTGGATGTTTTGTCACTTAAACTTAACTTAAAGAGGATATGAGGAGCTAAACATCCTACAGCAGGTATCCAGCAGATGCTAGACCTGTGGTAGCTTCACTTCAGTGTTCTGTCCTTGTTTTTCGACAGTCATTGATAAAAAAAACTATGATCTTGGTTTAGTGCATCTGGAATAAATGGAAAATTGTAGTCAGTAGTTCAGAGATTGCAATAGACCTTCAAACATATCGAAAATTCATTTTTTTCATGCACTCATAGCTGCATCCCGAAGAAATCAACTGACTGCAATGAATCATTACAGTGGTCAGCAACACATATACAGAAGGCCAGGTGTCATGATGTGGAGTGCAGGTTCATATCACCGTGAGGGCCTGCAACCAGTGGCCCAGTTTCTCCTGAACACACACTCCGGTGCACTATTCTAACAGGACAACGCTTGTCCGCATACTGCTGCCATCTCAAAAGCTTGCCTTGGAGACACAGATACTAAGCCAGGGCCAACCACATTGCTTGACCTGTCCCTGATTGAAAATGTATGGGCTGCTATTGGACGCACTATGACCACTCCATCCCTTCTGTAAAATCTGAAGGAGCTGAGGGAGAATATTGCAGCACACCATTAGGAACCTCTACAACTCCTTTCAAAGATACCATACTGAGAAACACTACTGCTATATGTGTAGCTCAATAGATATATAAGCCCTTATCAGTGTAAAAGTTTAATCATTTATAGTTCCTACTGTTATTTTCCTCCCCATTAGCATTGCAATTCCACACTTCCTTCTGGGTGCAACTATTTCTGGCAATGAATATATAATGCAGTGGGTCGTTCTCAGATTAAGTGGAATGCCTTGTTTTAAACACTCAAAGCCCACCTTTAGTGTCAGTACTTTCTCTGGGAGGCTGATGTTGGAATATTGGAGCGATTATTTATGCAGCCCTGTTTAGACCCCTGATCAGCATTCTTGCTCTGAAAGCCTGATACATACTGCCCTATATTAAGTTGAGCTGGAAACACTTGCAGGCATCAAATGAAGCTCTGGGCATGTATTCATCCACAAGCTGAAGTGGATCTGGAATGTTGGCAGTCCCTTGCATATTTAAACTGACCTGAGTTATAAAACTGATAACAGCACTCCCACTCTTCATGAATACAAGCCCAGAACCTGCTTTATTGATTGTGTTGAAGCACAAAGATTGTTTTTTTTTTTTTTTTCTTTATCCTCAGAAAATGCTTGACACTACAGTGCTATTTTGGGACACCAGGCCCTGCCCTCTCCTCAAGTGCAGTGTGTTGTGTGTGTGTGTGTGTGTGTGTGTGTGTGTGTATATTTTTATTTTTTGTGGGGGGGGTTCTTCCTTCTTCAGAGTGCTAGGCTGGCATTTCTGCAAAGAAAACCTTTCAGCATGTGAGCGTATCTTTTTCATTTATTTTTAGAAAGTCAGAATAGTACTAACCTGGGTTAAAAATGGCTCAGCAAAGGTTTCTCTTTCTCACACTGCATCCTGTGGAGAGTCCAGCAGAGTTGAAGTCACTGTGTGATGTGTGAGCATTCACTTTTACATCTGCAGCAAACCCAAGTCTTCCTAATTGCACTACATTTCTCAAGAGAAGGGTTTTCTTTTTAGTTTATGCTGTTTTTGTTGTTGTTGTTGTTGTTGTTGTTGTAAGGCATCCCTGTGATCCTGAGTGAGGGGGAGAGGAGAGGCACACAAAGTAAACCTCGCATCTTGCCTTAACTCATCCAGCGGGCAGTGCCCCCTACTGGATTTAATCAGTTAGTTACAGTGCAGTACTTTCCCCATGACATTCAACCGTGACAGAGCTTCTGAGCCTTAAACCAGACCTAACGTTCTACAATGCATCTTTGACAGTATCTTCTATAACACCTGAACAGGATCGGAACAGCTATGAGGACTATGTTTATGTTTGTTTACAGCACTTGAATTGAGAGAGGAATTGATATGTGACTTTCTTTGTAGTTCTGTTCTTTATTGAAGGATTTTTCCATGAAAGGAATTGCGTTCCATTCAAGGATTTTGGCCATCATTGCCTATGTTGATGCTAACTCGAAAAGGATAGAAAACAAGGTGTAAATATGAAAAAGCTGAATTGCATGCATCATTGATTTTCTAATACTTGATTTTTTTTTCTTGTCTTATTAACAGTGTCAATCCTGCCAGTTAGTAATTACATCAGTCTCTTGAACATTCATTTAAATAAGGTGGCATTTGAAGAGTGAATGACATTCAGGTAATGTTTTTTTTTCAGTATATACTAAATTTCCGAGCCCAATACTGAATATTAATGAGCATTTAGCCTGCTAGTTACCACCCACGTTGAACAACCTACATCGAATTCTTCAGAAAATAAATTACTGCATCTGTCAGTACACTCAGGATCAGTTTCCTGGAAATGTATTTAGCCCAGTGCTGGACTCTGTTTCCCTTTCTATGTATGAAAAATGTATAAAAAAAAGAAAAACGTTTAACCCGCATGGGGAGAAAATGGAAAAGAATTGTTTATTATAAACATTTAAACACTTCAAATTCAGCTCATAAACATTAGCTGCTGTGAGAATCGTCTACCCATATTAGCAGGTTAATTAATGTTAGGAGTAGCTGAGCATTGTTACATATGATGTTCTGAAGGTTCTCTCAATGTATATAGATTTAAAATGATTTTATATAAAGTCAAGTTTCTCAAACTGTTCAGCACATCATACAGATGTGCAGTGTTTACATACATATGTGTCTGTAACAGCAGGTGGAATAGGTTCACACAGATTCTAGCTAAAATGGGCACCCAGTTCATAGGCTGGGAGGGTTAAAAGGAGAGGAACTCTCAGAAGACTGTTGTTGTCTTTACCTGACTGGACTGATACTGTTATTAATACTTTGTATATTTTTTTTTCTTATTTTCTTAGTTTTGAAAGATTCCCAAAGGTGTTCATTTAAGGCATTATTCATTTCTTTAACCCCTTAGATCCTGTATTTAAAGCCACACTTCTGTACTGTCATAATGACATTACTTTCATGTTTATGGTCACTTTCATAGACCCCAAAATAGAACCCTGTGGGAAAAGTAATATATATGGGATAATTCACAATAATGTCTGCAATTAGAATAATACCTGAATAAAAGATCAAGGGTTCAAATCAAATGGCCAGACATTTGGGCGCAGTTGCTTTTGTGTGGAATTCTCCTGAACATAGAAGGAGAACCTCAGTGGGAGCAAAATGAAATGAATATGATGTGAAGTATGCAGTTTTTTTTATGTACAGTACACTGTATGTGAACATGTTATGATACATGTTGGACTGATGATAATGTTGACAACTGTCTTTTTTGACAAGGGACCTGAATGTGTGTTGTGGATTTCTGTACATTTGTCATTGTCTCACGTCAGGAGGGAGGGGAAAGTGAAAACGTGGACTTGGAAATCTGGGAGAGAGCAGAAGAAATAACAGCATGAATCAAGGAGAATAAAAAGCAGATTTAACATTTTCCACACTCGTCTTATGCTCAAAGCATGTTATGAATTGCACTAAGATGGTATTAATGTTAACACAGGTACCTGTAAAAATTATACATATATAGATATATGTTGAAATTGTCTTATAGTAGAGTTGATTGAAGTGTTTGATGAAAGTTTAGCGAGGGGGTTCCCTCTAATTTATCTGTAAACGCTTGGGAATGCAGTTTTTCGGCGTGAGACTTAAGCAGTTAGAGAAGTTTTCTGTAGTATATGTTGATTCTGCTCCAGTTGTGGAGGATTTGGGTCGGAAAAGCTGGTCCCAGATCTTCTGCAGCCTGAGGCAGTGCTGAGTAATGGCAGCAACCGGCTCTTCACGCCAGCACCCCACCCCTCCTCCCCACCCCACCCAATCGCCTCCTTTTTTGCCGAAAGCTGGCACAATGGGAAAGTCAGACAAAGTGCACAAAAGCTGTATTGTGCTAACTGGTTGAAAACCAGTTTGTTTTTGTTTTGGTATGTGGTCAGGTCCTTGTTTCTCTCTCTCTCTCTCTCTCTCTCTCTCTCTCTCTCTCTCTCTCTCTCTCTCTCTCTCTATCTCTGTCACTCTCTCTCCTCCCTCAGTCAGCCTGGCAGCTGAGCAGCTGTTGTGTGGCAGGGCCTGGCCTGTCACTGTCCATTAGAGAGATGTAGAAAAGCTCTGCTTAGAGCAAGAGCCAAGCTAGCAATTCCCATAGCCACCACATACACACATACATATAGACGCACACTTACACACACGCATACGCATACACATGCACATACACACACACAGATATGACCTGCATGCTCCCGGTCCGGGCTTTTTCTAACTCTTTAAAACAAAAGAGCCATTTTTGTAGGACGTGAATTGTTCGCCATTAGAATCCATGTGACTTAAACACTGACTTTAACTTCTAGAACAATAGCTTTATTCAGCCCAAAGCCACAGTTTTCATTTAAGGTTTTTTTTGTTTGTTTGTTTGTTTGGTTTTCTCAGAGATGTGGGTCGATCTCCTCTTCATTACTGGAAACTGCTTCTATTCTCATCATTGTGGGGAATAGGCCGTTTCTGTCTAAAGATACTGTTATGAATAGGCAATACATCAGTTTATTTGTCTGGTGTAACACTAGCTCTTAGCTTTTACCTGCAGTAAAGTTGTTTGTAACAATGAACTAAGTTTTTGTTTCCGTTCTGTTTTTTATATTTATGATTTCGTATGTATCTTGTTTTTTAAAGTAATAAAATGGAAAATTTTAAACCTTGTCTTCTAAGTTCTTATTGCTGTGGAACTGAAACTTAATCTGGGTATGTGTGAGTTCGGTTAGTGAAAATTAGCAGTTGAAGTTGGAATTGCTTAAATTTCTGCACTGATTGCTCATGTAAAGTGGTCTATACACAATCAAATAATTAATAACACATACACACTTGTGCTGTTTGTGTATTTTATTGAGTACAATGATTAAGCACCCAGACTGAAGGCAAGAAATGTAAGAACCTTTTCTGCATTACTCAATAATGGTCTGATATTTATCAAAGTCAAAATTGTAGATACAAAGAGTCGAATACACAAGCGGTTTCTCAGAACATTTTTAGTCCAAAGATGGTCGAGTGAGCATTACATTGAGCTCCCTCTCTCCTTGTTAAGACATAACGTTAAGATGTTTAGGGGAACCTGGGCCCATGTCTTTAATTGAGCACATTGTGTTAACATGGTGCAGGCTAAAAAAAGTAATTGAACAATTTAGAATTACAACTTGCCCATTAAATAAAGCAATCAAAGCCTAGATACTGACAAATCTGTTCTTCAAATTGGCCAACAGAATGTTTCTGTAGACTACTGGAATTATTCTGCTGCTTCCATCATGAGATGCACCATATATAAAAATTAGTGAGCTCGTTTGTGTGCTCTCCTAATGCATACATTAAGCTACTTTATGAGGTGTCCAAATGCACAACCACAGATTGTCTAGTTCCTGTAGAGATGTACTGCCAATAGAATAGGACTCTCTGGAGTAGATAAACAAACATGAACCTAATGCCAGGCATGGGATAAAGCCCCCTAGCATTGAGCTGTGGAGCAATGGATCTGTGTTCTCTGGAATGATGATGCTCCATCCAGTACTTTTGAAATGAGTGGGGATGTAATTACAACAGCCTTACCTCACTAAAACTCTTTTTGTTGAATGCAATCAAATGCACAGAATCTTGTAGATTCTAATAGTCTTCCCTGGACAGTAGAGTTAATCCAACATAAACTCTTTTTAATAACCTTGTCCCAGGTGTCCCAATACTTTTGTCCACATAGTGTTCCTTTACCTTCAGCTCTGTAGAGGTTGTCACTGACTCTGTTTTTGTGTTTTTTATTCACAGCTGTTACAAGGTTGGTCATTGGCTGAACTGACTGCCAGGCTGTTAGCACACAAAAGGGTTCTTTCTTTCTCAGGACATTGTTGAATTGGTTGTGCCAAATTGTTTTATTGGCTCTGCCCAATGATACCTCTGCAATTTCCCCTTATTTCTCAGCTTTGAATAGGCTTGCTTTCCTTCCAGAGAGAACTCTGGTTTCCATATCGATTTTTCTTTTTAACAAGACGCGTAATCAAATGCACAAATCCAGATTTATTACAAACATCTTTTTATTACAAACAAGTGTTTCAGTATAAACATATGGCTTCAGAGCTGAAATATAAAAAAGTCTCAACTGAGATACATTTGTGACATTCTCTGTGGCTACAGTGCTGCTAGAAAATGTTTTCGGTTGTCTGTATTCTTGGCCTGACATGAGACAAGATCTTCATCTATGTCCTTTAAGTAGGTGAACAAAATCAAATAAAACAAATGACGCAAAAACACACAGGACCTACAGGCCTCTTACACATTATGTATTGAGTATATTTACAAATGACTAAAATGCCAAATGGTGTGGATGGCAGGATGTTGAGGAGAAATGCTGGTGCTTGTATGACGTTTGATGCCCAACACCATGTGGACAAGCCAGAAACATGGTGGAAGAACTAGTTAATGAATGCTACGTTTGGAGAACAAAAAAAACGCACAAGAACCTCATCACAACTGTAAAGCTTGGGGGTGGCAGTATCATGAGCCACACACACACTTTTCATTTCAGGAGAATGTAGCAAGGCAAAGACCCTAGGCAAAAGTCTACAAATAAATAGAAATGTAACAGTTTGCAATTAGAAAGTCAAAGTCCAGATCTTAAACCAACAGAAATGTAGTGGGAGGACCTAAAAAGAGCAGTTCATCCAATGAAGCCTACCAAGGTCCAGCAATAATGTGCCAAAATTCCTCCAATCTGTTGTGTAGGATTGATTACATGCACTCCATAATCTGAGATTTTCCAAAAATCAGATTTTGTCAGTAATCCATGTATGTGCATTTGAGTGTACAGATAACAGGAGATTCCAGGTTTACAACAGTCCTGCAGCAATCTTTCAGGGTTTTCAAATATTTGCAGATATACAGAAAAGTACTTTCTAGCAGCACTGTATACACTAAATATTAGTGTAAGCCAGGTGCTATCCTATTATACTGTGTGTACTAAGCAGGAATCTTTGGCATTCCTTTCAATGAGAAAGCTAATAAATGCACCAGAACAACAGAGGGAATCCTAGAAGTCTCCCCATATTGGCCGAGCTCCATGTCTGTCTATATACACACATTACTCCGTCATAATATTAAAACCACTTCCTTGTCAGAATTGTTTCATCTGGGAATTAGACTTGCATCTTCATCCCTGCCCTGAGCTCTCTTTATCCCTTTATACATCATCATCATCCTCACTAGCATTGAAGTCCAGGTCCTTGTCTTTGCGCTGGCTGTTCTCTGAGGCATACTCTTTTTGCAGCTTCTCCAGCTCTCTGAGTTCAGCCTGCAGACGTTGCAAGTGCAGAGCCCGCCGGTTCTGCAGAAGCTTCATTGGGAATGGGTTCAAGTCCATGAAGGCTATGCTTGTCAGTTTCCTGTGAAAGTTGGGTAAGAAAGGAGGTCAGAGCTCCTGAGAGAATACACACAAGCTTGTTTTTAAAGAAATAGTTTGGTGTAAATCTTTCAACACAGTAAGTCAAAGTCTTCCCTTTTACCGCAGCTGGAGTCGATCAGACAAGACATGTTTAGGATGTGAAAATAGTGTCTTTCATTCTGCGTCTTGCCCCAAAAACAAATGTTGATAAGTGCTGCAAGCTTATACACTTTCATGTATGGTATCTGATACTGTATGTTATTATAAAATGGCATGTAGCTTTATACAGTATGACTTATAGCTCATGGAAATCAGAAATCAATCTCAAATTATTTGGATATTTCATTTCAAGTTTGAGTATATTCATATTTAAACGGTATAAATAGCATGTCGAGTTCAGCACACTCGACCACGATCATGGCGAAGACTGCTGACCTGACAGTTGTGCAGAAGGCAATCATCAACGCCCTCAACAAAGAGGGTAAGCCACAGAAGGTCATTTCGCTCCTAACAGAATTCCATTAAAGCAAACATATTTATAGAAAATTGTCAGGAAAGGAAAAATGTGATGGTGGAAAACAGGGATGTGCACAGCTTGGAGAGGATTAGCAAGAAAATTGGAGTTAAAACTTGAGAGAGCTTCACAAGAAGTGGACTGAGGCTGGTATCAGTGCATCAAGAGCCAGGAAAGGGGCTACAGCATTCTTAATATCAAGCCCCTCCTGAAGCAGAGACAGTGTCAGAAGCGTCTTATCTGGGCTAAGGACATTTTCAAATAAAAGTAAATTTTGCATTTCGTTTGGAAATCAAGAGTCCTGGAGTCTCAACTCAAGCTCCTGGAGTCTGGAGGAAGAGTGGTGAGACCAAGGTTTCTGTAGTTCATTGTGAAGTTTCAACAGGCTGTGATAGTACATAAAGCCATGTCAGCTGCTGGTGTTGGTTCACTGTGTTGTATCAAGTCCAGAGTCAACACAGCATCTACTAGGAGATTTTAGAGCACTTCATACTTCCATCTGCTGATGATAGAGATGATGATTCCCTCTTCCAGCAGGCCTCAGCGCCTGCCCACAGTGCCAGAACCATCTTATATATCCTATAAAATATTCTAACAATTTGAGAAACTGGATTTCTGATTTTCATGACCTATGAGACATACCGAACAAAAGTAATATTTTAGTTTAGGTCTATTTGAGATTACTGAACAATTTGAGTGTGGGAAGAACACATTCACTTTCTGACTCCTTTCTCCTTTACATTCAGAGAATTCGGCCTTTTGTATCTACAGAGGCCACCCAGAGAAACCACTCATTTCTACTGCAACTCCCTCCTGGCTGGTCTTCCTCTACATACCCATCAGGCCCTTGCAAGTGATCCCCAATACTATGAATGGACTCCTTTACTCATAACCCTCTACTGTGTTCTCTCCACTAGCTTCCTGCAGCTGCTTGCATCAGATTCAAAACCCTGAAGTTGACCTACAAAGGCAAAAATGTACCAACCTCCATTGCAACGGTCAAAACCTGATCCATAATAATAGCCCTTGCAGCACCAGGAATCACTGACTCACCGTCCATCAAAATACATCGAAAAACAAGCATCTAGACCTTTTTCTGTCCAGGCACCTAAGCGGTGTAAAGAACTTCCCCTTGGTGTTTAAGTGCTTTGCTGCTTTCCAACAGTTACTGAAGACCCATCTCTTTCAAGAACACTTAAATCAGCACTACGTGTTACACTAAGGAAGAAAAGCAGTAAATGATAAGTGGTACATTTTATATTATTTTGTACCTTGTTGAACTGTTTGGCTGCACTGAAAACATGTATGTAACATGTCAGTTTGTGTGTCCAACTTCAGCTTCTGACTTCGGGGAGTGTTCACATGGTGCTTCCTGGTTGGGAACTGACACCACTTAAATGCAGCATACTGTCCGGTGGGGTTGCAAATCTGGCATCCGAGTGAACAGACTTCACTTGAAGGACTTTGGTATTATGGATCTTTTATTTCTAGGTATAGTAATGACTTTGTATGTGGCAGTGTCTAAGCTTGAGGTATTTCTGGAATTTGGATGTTCTGATTGGACATCAAAGATCTGCCAAATGCCACAGATGTAAATAGATGATTTAGGCATACGGCTTCAAGGATACTAATCGTTGGGTATATTTTCTTCTGTTATTTGCAATATCAATAGAAGCAAACGTTAGACACACCAAACACTATGTTTGAACTGATCAACTGCAATCAAACAGGACAAGCCCTCCTCTGCAGCAACAGACAGAAAGACTATTTATGCATGAGACATATGCTTTCTGCAGCTGAAACACTGCACTGAAACACCCCCAGTCTCTCACTCTGGGTGTCAGGCAGACAGGAAAAAAAAAATCATGCTTTGATCAGAGGCTTTCACAGCCCTACAGGCGCCTTTCATTTCAGAGTTTAAGACAAAGAAGGAGTGCAGAGATGTGACCCAAATACATTTCATGTGTTCTGCTGCTCACAGCAATGCCAGGCCATAAACTCCTCGAACTCGCATGTGTCTTGGGCTCTGTGCTGTGTGTGAGCTGGCTAAATTATACATGCTGGAGTCTGTCTTCAGCGTAAAAATAGAAACACTGTGTACAGCTCTGAGACTATGCTGAAACAAAGCTGCGGAAGGGAAAGAAGCAGGGAGGATCTGAGTAACCCATATTGGAGAGGTCAGCAAGTGCATTTTCACTGATCCTTTGGGTTGATAGCAGGTTAAAGGAAAAGCAGACATTTAAAGACCGAGAAAGGATCTATCAGAAATCAACTGGAAACAGGAAATATGGATGAAGTGCTTAAAGCAGCATTATGAAACGCTAACCTTGAGCTCCTCTGCCCCATCTGAGAAGGATCCCAAGCTGCCCTGCCACAGCTTCACATTGGCTTCCCACCTTCTGGCTGCTAGACCTGGACTAGTTTCCCACCCTGCCCTGGTTTAGTTGCCCACCCACCATCAGCAACTTTGTAGAAATTTAAAAAGATCCAAATTAGTTGCTACTGTTACTATTTTGTCCACCAAGGACTAACATCACACCAGTACACCAGAGTATTAGAGCAGACATGTGGGGGTTCAGTGTCCCCTAAATAACTATATATAAGTAGTTTGACCAGAGGAGGAGGGGTCCCTCCTTGAGAGCATGGTTCCTCCCAATGTTTCTTTTTCCAGCTCTGAGGGAGCTTTTCCTTGCCACTGTTGCCTGTTGGCTTGCTCACAAGAGGGTTTATTTCTTATCCTTTGTTCCTGTGTTTTGAACCTTTTTTATTTTTTCATTTCTGTAAAGCTGTTCTGTGACAACATCAGTTGTGAAAAGCGCTATACAAATACATTTTGATTTGATTTGATTATGTGAAATTTGCCATTTCTTGCTCCTGGCCTCTACAGTAATTCATGCTTTGAACCACTACTACAACACAAGCTTTTCACCCATATCTGGACAAGCTGAGAGATATCGAACAGGCATCTGAAATGAAAGAAATGTGGACTTACTAACACAGTAATTTATGCAAATATGCTCTCGTGTGTTTTCCTGCCTAGTTCATTAGTTACATATTGCAGTTTGGAGGCCAGTAGATAGCATGGTAATAGCATGCTGCTTATTTTAGATGAAGGCAGTATACAACAGACGTTGGAGGAGGTTGGTAGCGAGAATGCTGATGCCATACACATAGCAATTTTATGAGGGCCATGGCTGTAGCCTCTGTAATCACTGTGGTAGTGCAGTTTTACTGTCAGCCACAATCAGTCAAGGCCACTCATCCAGAACCTTGAATAATGTGGAGAGAAGAACCAGTGTTAAAAGTCCACTGTGCTGGCTTTACAGATTGCACACCCTCAAAAAGAACAGTATGGTTTCTTCTGTAGCATTCATGCCTGGCTTTCCATTTGTGGACATACTGTATGATCAGCAGAGATGGTAAACTAATACCCGGTCCTTGAGTCCTAGTCATTAGACTCAAACAGCTCAGCAATGCATATGTTTTTACAGTGTAATGTGTCATGTTTGGCCATTGTTTGACTTTGTAGGACCCACGATGCCCCTTTACCTGCTGTCTGTGACTGTTTTGGTGAAGAAGCGGAGGTACTGGTAGATTTCCACACTGTCGTGTATCTTTAAGATTTCCTCCTCTTTGTATTTGAAGAGAGCAAGAGCATATCGGAATATCACCTGGGAATAAATGACAGATGATACATTAATGGTTGCAGTGAAACCTAAGTCAAAAGACTCTTCAGAGCTTCTACAGGTACTATGTATTTTCACTGACAGTAATTTATACAGCATGTGGATGTTCTTCTGTTTCATACCTCTCCTCTGTATAGGATCTATTGTAAACTGTATACCAGTGCTACAACAAAGCATTGCATCTTTACAGTAGACCAGGAGAAAGCTGTACGTTAATGAGTTGATTTCTTCACTTTTGAACTATTTCTACCAGTCCATTCTTCATCTCATGTTCACGGCCAACAGGTCCACTTTTCAGAGTATGCAAGAATTAAAAACAGCAAAAAACACGAATGCGTCATTTATATGGATAGCTCAGCCATGTTTTGTACCTTAGTGCCTTCATAGAAGAAGGCATCCCAGACTTTAAGCAGGATTTCACTGGGCAAACTCTCCACAAACAGCACCATGAACCAATTAAAGGTGATAAGGGAGACATCCACGTTGTGCTCCTCCAGATGGGCCATCAGCCGCGGCAACTTCTCCACCATAAATTCCTTAAACACACGTTGGTCTGCCTGCATGCAGAAGGCCAGTGAAGAGATAAGAAGAAGAGAAGGAGATCAAAACACACCTTTTCATGAAATTATCTTGACAGGTACCAGTGTGTGTAGGATGAGAACATTGAGATTTACCTGAGAGCCCAAAAGAGTTTTGGTGTAGTAGTCCTGAGGCATGAGGAACTGCACTATGCTCACCAGGCACCAAAAGGCATCTTCCTCATTCTGCAGCACCAACAATGCAAGAGCAGCCAGCCTGAAGACATCACATTACACACACATTAATTTAAAGGTGATGCAGTCATAGCCCACTAGATTGTGATCTAGTGATTGTGATTGTGAGCCCTATTGTGATCTTGGAGGAGAAAGAGGATGTACTTATGTTTAGAACTGATTTTGTGCTGTACTGTGACCATTACACTCTTAAGTGTTAACTGTGATATTTCTACTCTTATGCAAATGTGATTGAAACAATATTCCAGTTTATGTTTAATGTTGTCACTGAAATACAGAGCTTACATTATTCTTCCTTTTGAAACTATAAGGTTCTATCTGACATTTTATCAAAATGAAGTATATTCTTATCCTTAACATTATTCAAATTTTTGCATAACTGGTATTCATTTTAGACTTATAAAATGGAAAGCTTCTTATTGTCCCAAAACAACAAAATGTTAACAGATTTACCACTAGATGGTAGGATTTCACAGTGCTTCTCTTCCTTGATCCTGGAGGCACCCCTATCCTGCACATTTTAGACGATTCTCTGCATTAAAACACCCCCTGCAACTGTGAAAGTGCTTGTTAATAAGCTGATAAGTTGCAGGGGTGCATCCAGGACCAGGGTTGAGAAACACTGTGCTAAACTCAGATCTGTTATAAACATCAGTACTGAGTCAGTATATTAATTAAAATGTACAGGAGTTGTAGTGGTGACCTTTATGCTCAGCCTGGGGAATCAACAATGGAACAATCAACAATGGAACACAACTAAAAAGTAAATTAAGGTACAGTGCATGAACAGCAGTTTTTAAACATACTGTACTAATATATTCCCTGTGAGTTTGTCTTCAGTTAGGAATTAGCCTACTTTAATTAATACATCATCGTTTAAAAAAATAACATAAATCATATAGTGTTACTTTTAAGCAGGAACTGTGACTTAACCTGTGAAGCCCTGTGGTCTGCCAGTGACTTCTCAATGGGCTTCTTAACGGATGTAAACTTTTGTCTAAATGATCAGATTCTGATGGAGTCTATCTAGTGAGAATCTATTCCTAAACCTGCTGGGTTAATGCATGTACCTGTTGAGTCCCTGGCAGTAGCCGACAGTGGGGTTCTGCCAGGCGAATGCTAGCAGGACTCGATGAAGCTGCCCCAGAGCTGGGCTGGAGGAGGAGGAGAAGTGTCGGTTGGTAGTCAGTGTACGATGCAGGTCCAACTGTATCTGTCTGGATGCTGGGTGTGGTGTGGTGCGGCTCTTCTTGCATAACTGCTGGAAAAGGTCTGGGTGGAGCTCCCGGACTGAGCGAATCCTGGTCTGTACCATCCAGCGCCACACTCGTCGCCGGTACTCTCGTGGGATACCCCACCGCAGAAGACTTTTCAGCTCTGGAGATGAGTTAAGGTCATCAGGGGAGCGGCCTCCCAGGTACTGTGTCCAGCGAGCTAACAGGGACCTGTCCCCCATATCCTGGTGGAGCAGGTTGTTGGAGCGGATTTCTAGAGCCTGGATCTTGGACAGCAGCCTCATGTCCTCTACCTCATAGTCAGGGATGAGCTTAAAGCCATACTCATCAAACTCTCTGAGGAGCAAAACAGTGCATTAGTATATCAGACAAGAGTTGCCTGGTTTGACTGTGAAGGTCAGCTCTAACCAGCTCTTGAGTCCTTTTGTGATTTTTGATCCATGTTAGCTTTTTGGAGAAAAACAAACACCTATAACAGTACAAATGCTCACAAGTAGTCTATATGCTCCGCCATCTTCTCACTTCCATTTACTGATGTTGGGCAATGTCTCATGTTGAAGAGGTATTCTGTGACAACATCAGTTTCACTAAAACTGTTGTAAATGTGGGCTGGTTTGCTAAAAAAAACAAGGTTCTTATAAGCCTGAATGGAACCAATTCAAGAACCAGAGTTCTTTTGGTGGAAAAAGACCTATTTGTACTGCATTAGTCACGTAACACTTGTTACGTGTTCAGTGAACTATGACCCAGATACAGTGCCATGAATAAGTATTTATCCTACTTGAACTTTTCCACATTTTTTCCTGTTGCACCAACAAACTTAAATGTATTTTAATTGGGTTTATGTGATACACCAACACAAAGTAGCAAGTAATTATGAAGTGAAAAGAAAACTATTTAGACAGTGTAGTTAAAGGCCCCATACCGCAGGATCACATTTCACTGCAATTACAGCAAGTATTTTTGTACGAGTCTATCAGCTTTACACATCTAGAGGCTGATTTTTTTGCCCATTCTCCTTTGAAAAATTGCTTAAGATCATTCAGACTGGATGAAGAGTGTCTGTAAACAGCAACTTTCAAGTCTTGCCATTTGCTATTTACTAATTATGTGACTTCTGAATTCAACTACTCACACTGGATTTTATTTAGGGGTATCAGAGTATAAGGGGCTGAAAAATACTCTTTTTATGTTTTTATATATGAAATATTTTTAAAACCCTGTATCATTTTATTTTCACTTAAGCTAAACTTGCTACTTTATGTGGGTTTTTTACCTAAAATCCCCCCCAAAAAACATGTGGGTGTAACATCAAATAACTTTTTCAAGGCACTGTACACATCTGGCAGGATGTTTTGGGGAAACAATCAAATCCCTTCAAATTTATTTGAAAATTTAAGTCGCCAGGAAACATGAGGGAAAACAGGGTTATGAAATGTTCTCAGTGTTAAGTCATTTTACTCAAAGTATGTGCTTTTACCTAACGCTGTCAAGTTTGATAGCATCTTTTAGGTTTTCTTGCAGCGCATCCTCTATTAGTGTCCTGACAGTGTCTCTCTGCTCTGCATTCAGCACTTTAGTCTCTTGGAGTTTCCGCAGGACCCCCAGGTATCGGCTCTCCATCTGGCAGTTGCTGGCCTCCATATAGGCACACTGCCACAGAAAACACACAGAGAAGATCCACTGTTAAAATGAAAACTATTTCCCACACTGGACCTCTTTGTCACCTAACAAATTACAAATCAAATCCTAATCTGCACATCCAAAGCTGAAGTGTGAAGGGATTTGTTTGGATATTTACCCAAATGATGTTAAAATGCTCTCACCTTCACCATAAGACATTTCTCTTGTTCCGAGCTGTTCCGCCATAGTCTGGTCAGCTGATAGATCTCAGAGTTTAGGAACTTGTTCTGGGTCTTGTAAGCTTCTATATCATCCTGAAACACACCAGACATAAATTACATGTTGAAAACAACAGTAAGGAGAACAATAACCTACTCACTGAGAAGAAACGACCTTCCCAGGCAAAGTGTTGAAGGGTGTTAGAACCACTTACAAGAATTAGGCTGCTATCTCACACCACAAACAGAGGGTCCATTACTCCATTTGCTCTGTTTGGCAAGACAGACATTCAGTGTTCAAAAATAAGCTGGGTCATGCTCTAAATGTGCCACCGTAAATCTGCTCGTTTCATAGCAGGCCAACAAGCTGTCATTCATGAGGCAAATTCAGATCCTGTTTGCGCAACAACACATGCCCACACACACACACACAAAGAAGTGAGTATTGCATTTCATGACGGAATTACCCCTTTTTTAACCCAGTTGTGACTGTAACAGTATGAAGCTTATTTGGGCCAAACTGCTGGCTGATGACCAAAAATATGGAAATAATATTAATAATTCAATAAACTAAAGTGGACATAACATGAAGTGATGTAGAAATCTTTCAGCATCTGAGAAAATAAAATTTAACCTATTCATGTACAGTGTGTTTATATACTCAGATAAAAAAAGCTCCTTAGAACATACACTCACTGACAAAAAATTATGCATTGCTGGACTGCATGCAGTTATGTCTGAGGTAGATATGTAAATGATAACAATTGTGGTCCAATTAGACAGAAGTCTTGGGTGTGAATGCACTTCACCCCCTGCCCTATAAAAAGGTCCTCAGAGCCTGTGTTACAACTCAAGGCAGGGCTTTCAATTGTGACTTCAGAAGTATAACGCTGCTCAGAAATAGCAAGGGTTTCTTAGGAACGTCTCTACCAGATTGCAAATACGTCCTTTTCCTGTGTGGTCACAATATTTATCGCTAATCAAGCATTTATGGCACCAGCTGAGACGCCAGGTTTGGCAACCTATGAGTGATGAACTGTATGCTTCCAAGCCTAACCATATCTCTTCTTGTATTCAGGGCCACTTCTAGACAACAGGGTACTAGAGAATTACTATTATTATTATTATTATTATTATTATTATTATTAGTAGTAGTAGTAGTAGTAGTCGTATAGTAGTAGTAGTAGTAGTATTCTTGTCATAACCACACTGAAAATACTTAATTAAAAAATGCATACTTTGGCACATTTGGGGCCAAATTTCCTCAGGTGACCAAAAGTACACAGAACTTTAGATCAATTATTATTTATTAATAAATGAATGTTTACCCTGAGGCTGTCCAGCTCCTTAGTGAGCTGTCTGAAGGTTTGCACACTGATGCACTCCGAAGAAATAGTGCGCCGCGGGTCAGCTATGCATGCTGCCAGTTGCTCTGAGAGTTTGAGGATGACCTCCTGCTTGGCCTGGTTCTTCTCCATGAGGAGCTTCATGTTGTCCTGCAGCTCAGTCACATGCGCATCCCGCTCATCCAGGCTCCTCTGCAGGGTCTCATTCTCACGCCTCAGCAGCTCCAACCGTTCCCTCAGGTCAGCAGCACAGCGCTCTCTGTGCCGCAGCATCTCCAGACGTTCCTGTTCACCCTCTGTTGCCAGAAACTGGGCACATGCACGTTTTTCCAGTTGAGCTGCCTCCAGGGCTTTGTGCAACAGCCACACCAGCTCCTGAAGCAGAAACATTACTGATGTCAGAGAAAGTCAGTATGAAGATGAATCTCCAAGAGTCACAGGGGCAATTCACCTTATTCTGCATGAAGGCCATCTTTGTTTACTGTGTTAAAACATCCAGTGCAGGAGCAGATCAATTGATATAGATAACAACCACAGTGATAAACATACAGAAAAATATACTCAGGTAAAGGGTGTCACAATAATAGGCAGAAGGTGAACAACAGAGTGTTTGCTTGAACATTCTGAGAAAACCCCATAGCTTATATCCACCGCCTTTCAAAGAGGAAGACCTGGGTCTGCTGCTGAAGAAGCCATTTGTCTTCTTGTCTATTTGTCTGCTCTAACTGTTTTGTGGAGGGAAACCTACACCACAATATGCTTATCCAGAGAAATGGCTCAGGTTAGGTATAAAGCTGAGTCAACAGAGTCAATTCTCTGTATAAGGATGTGCTAGTTTTACCGCAACAGAATGAAATAAATCGGCTATTAAGCTCTGGTGAGACAGATGTGGTGGGTGCTTGAGGCTCTCAGATACAGTTAGCCCAAAGTTAGTCCAAATGGTAACTGAACTAGTGAGCTGTTGCTGCCCCCAAGTTATCCTTAGATGACTTATTAGATCAATTATTTGAATTGAAATTACAATGGAAGAACACTGTCTACTGTATATACAGTATCTGTACAGGCAGCTGTAATGTTTTGTCACCGACACCCCAAACTTGGAAAGTCAGGCCTCTGCGTAAGGATATTCTAGACTTGCTTTCCCCTCCACAGAATAATAAGAGCAGACTAGTGGATGTTTTTAGTGTAATTAGCTCATTCAACCACAGACGCAGGTATTCTGCTGTGGAAGGAAGAGATATAAGGAAATGTTTGGATGATGTTCATAACACTGCAGTTCAGGCAAAATCCTCATCTTCTTCCTTTTACTGTGACAACCATGAACTGAGCATAGTATACCATTCATTCTGTATGTTTATTATTGCTGTGCTCCTAGTCTATATCAACAGATCCACTGCCACATGGAAAGTTCTAGTACAAAGTTGGAAGAAAAAAACTCTTTAAAGTGAATGGAAGAATAAAGTGAATAGGCCACTTTATTGTTTTCCCTGTTCTAAACCAACCACTTTACCCCATGAAGTTCAATGAATTAACTGAATAGTTCTAACAAATGTGTTGGAACAAAGCCCAGAGCATGTTCTGCATGTTCCAAGCATATGTTAGCTTTCTAAACATAATGGAATGCTACCACATATCTTGAGAAAGAGCTATGATCTCCACCTTCTGGGCTTTGACCTCCTCAGCTAGAGTCAGTTTCTCCTGCTGAAGTCGGGTGGTGCGTTCAAGACCATCTGTCTCCTTGCGGTCGATGGGCAAGGTGGCTGAGTTGCCTTTCTTCTTTTTTCCACTGGGCAAAGACAAAGAGCAACCAGAAACCTGTGGATCTTTGTGGGGTTTCTCACAGTCAACCTCTGAAGACTGGACTTGGCTGTGAGGAGACACTGGTGCAGGAGAGACATCAATGGCTGAGAGAGTAGGATGTAACTAGATACATTCTTAAAGTCACATTGCAGTGAATCAGTGGACAATGTGTGTCCTTCAGTAATCATATGTAATACAGAAGTTCTATACTAATTCAAAATAGTTACAGCAAGTCATGGCGATTACTTACTGGGTATGTTGGCTGAGGAAATATTGGAATTGTCTGTCTTGGGGGGATCAGTGATAGGAGGGTCCACCCAAAATATACTCTGGCGTAGTTCCTGAGATTGTCGTCGAAGAAGCAAGCTGTGTACTGAGTTTCTGTAACAAACCATTGCCATGTTTTTGAACAGAGCCAATTAAAAATCATAACAGGCTGAATGTCTCAAAGAATATCTACTGTTAACAAACCCACAATTTTTTGAAACTTAGGAACTAGAACAATATTGTAGCTGAATACAAAGCACTACTTCCTAAAATGCGAAATTGCAGGCATTCCAAGGAACATTATTTCATCAGTAGTTCTTAAAAATGCTTATGTTTAAAATCAAAAAGACAGGAAACCACTGCTACACACTGTACTATTCTACTCACTGTATCTCGATGAGCGGGTGTTTGATAGAGACGTTGAGTGGGTTGATTTGCACAGATATATTGGCAGCTTCCTCTCCAACCAAACCTGGAGGAATCGTTACAGTAGGCAGGAAATTTGCTACAACAAAAAAACAGACATCATGTTGTGAATTGGCGGTCTGCCACACTTGAGGTCAGAATTCAATGTTGCCAGGAAGACCCTACAATACAATAAGAAAACATGAGTAGTCATTAATATGTGTGAATCAAACATACTAAACTCTTTCAACCAGCAACACAGGTCATTTTTCCAGTCACCTCCTTGAGAAACTGATCCAGTCTGGATAGTATTATAGATTACAATCTCAAGACAATATATAGTTATTTAATATAATATTTCCCTTTTTTGCAATTTTTTTTTACAATAATTATTTAAAATATATTCATAAATGTTTTATGTCTGAACTGTCTCGTTTAATATAGTAATCATAGATTTGTGTGCATAGTGTATAGTGAATGCATAAGCTGTTTAATGTTTCTTGTTCTTTGATGCTGTTGTTACACTTAAATACTATTTTTGTTTCTAAAATAAAGAAAATCTAAAAGGCATAAAGCTTTGCAGTATCTGTGTGAGTATTCCACAATTGTCAGCTCTGCCTCTGATTACAAACACAAAAGGTGGCATGTCCAGTATGCAGTCATTCTAGTTGAGTTCTGAAGTTCACAGGCAGAGTAAGACGGTCACGAGTTTCATTTGCTGTGTCATTCATTTGTAGTCCTTAAACGTAAACGTAGTTCAAAAAGCTACTTTTTGATATATATATATATAGATTGTATAGATTGTGTCAAGATTCCATTATAAATGGAACAGCAAAGTGCCTAGAAAAGTGAAATTTGGCTTTGTTTCCCTTGTCTAAGTGAAACAATTTCAAAAGAAAGTTAAGCAGCCTCAATAACTCAATACAATATAGATGTCAGTAGTGGGTTTGTCCACCATTTCCCATTGTATCTTCAATGCTTTTAAAAATATTTTCTGTATTTCCATGCTTTCCATTTTCTTTTCCTTTTCTCTTGTCTTTCTGCTTCTCATCCTCCAAGTAATCCCAAATCCCAAACCACTCTTGCTCTCAAAACACATTAGGTAAAGGCAGGGCTTAATGAGCTGTGGGTAGTGTATAACCAAGCAAATCATAGATTTCCCTATTTTATACATCACTGCCACCAGTGGTGTCAACATAGGAAAGGTTGCTGCCACGGCTACATATCAGTATAATACTCTCTAGTTTATCAACCGAGGCAGAGTTATGGACACAGCACAACTCCAATTTCCAACCTGTTGGGGGCACACAAGCCAGGTTTGGAATAGTAAAAGTGGAGTTTATCAGTATACATTAAATGTAGTTACACAAACAACTTGTTTAACAAACTGATAAAAGGATTGTGTGTGTAAATAAAACAGTATTCAGGGCCTACGTACGCTTTATTATGCATCCATCCATGATATCCAAGAACCCTTTGTGGGATTAATTTGGCTCACATGAAACATAATTGCACTTGGCTTTAAGCCAAACAACTGCAACAAGACCCGTTAGAGGACGTGGTCTCAGTCTGGTCCCAAATGAACTGAGCAGTTTGTTTGTTGTGAGAACATGATCCAACCTTGATCTGACCCAGCTGTCAGGTGTATTCTTCTAGTTTGAGCTGAATGGCTCTGCAGGTGTAGTCTAAGCTGGTACATTAGTCAGATAATCACTACAACTATTAACAAATGCTCAGTCTGCTGCTGATTACAAAATATGATAATAACTGATTACAAAATATGATTTGTTTAAAAGCAAAAATAAATAAATACAGGTGTGAAAATGCCCAAAGGTCCTGTCCTGAAGACTGTCCTTTCTGTTTAAAGGCACCTGGTGTACAGTTCAATTCTGACTACATAATCACATGGTACAGTAAGACACTTTCTTTTAAGCTGTGTAAACTGCAATGAGAGTAAGAAAGAAATGCATGACACTGAAAGCTGCAACACTGGGTAAAGTAGGTGTGGAAAAAACACAAGTAAAGAACGTCATACAGCTGGATAGATCAAATGACACCATATATTGTTCTTGTGTGCCTGTGTAAAGCAGGGCGAGGTGCCATCCTGTCCCAGCATGTCTGAAAATATCTCAGCTGTAAGTGAGTCTCAGCTGTCCTTTAGTGACTAAGAAAACAACCCTATAGGGTCAAAATGCAGAAAAGAAGACTGAAAGGGAGACCATTTTAATGGTTGCAAATATTAATTTCTACTATGAGGCAAATGTCATGCAATCCGTATAAATAGGCAGCACAGATTTAAAATAAAACATGTATCCATTACACTACTGTACTATATATACACACACACTACTGTATACAAATCAACAACAGACCTAAAAAAATGAACAATGAGGCCTACAATTATAGGTCAGTTATGCAATGCCTTAATAAAATCTGTTTAAACTGGCATGGTTCCTCTGGCTGACCACCTGTTTCATCAGCTCAGACATTTGTTTCATCACTTCCTGTGAATGTTACTGCAGGGAGGCCCAACTTTCCTGCCCCTGAGCACTTAAACTCAACAGTTTTATCAGTAACAGGCGGAAACTGGCCATTATGCTCCTGGTTTATTGTACAGTAGAACCCACCCTTAGGAATTAAGTCTCAGCTGGAAAGAAAACATAAACTGGAAGTAGTCATTTTCCAGTTCCAAGTTAACCCAAACCACTCATTGTGGATTACTGAAAAAAATGCCCACAAGGGACTTGACTCATCATTAGGTATCCTCTCGCCGTCATACTAGATGGCCTCATACAGGAAACAGATGCAATTTGCAAGCAGAGCAGAACAGCATCAAAGCAATGCAATCTTGCTGTGGCTCTGACTCCCTGCAGCACCAACCCATGTCAACACCTTCACTCCCCTCAAGCACTGGAAATCTAATACAGACTCTAAATCAGGAAACCCTAAAGCTCCTGATTTAAACATGCATTTTGTTAACCAAGTTCAAGTGTTTGCTCAGGAAACAAGAAAACTCACAATCTACAAAATCAAACATATCCGTTTTCAAAGCAACACATTTCAATGATAACATTATCATTACACGCAGAGCCGCAGATCAGGCTCACTCTTCTATCCAAAACTCTTTGCGCTGACACTTTACTCACTGAATATGGACATTTACTCTCTCTATTCAAATCAATCAAATGGCACAGACACTTTAACTACACACATAAATAACAGGTTAGACTTACTGAATCAAGCTGGACATTAGTACTTTCTATACATGTACACTGACACTATCTTTACATGTACACTGACACTATCTTTACATGTACATAACAGGACAGAATTACTCTGGACCACCTGGTCTTTCTTCATGTATTTTATTACTACCTGCATAATGTTTATTCAATAACACCTGATATTCACATTGGTCCAATATTTGCTCTGTTACTCCGTAGCTTTATTGTATTTCCTCCTACAGCCATTTATCAATGACTGGAGCGTTTGCAAGGAGGTTGTGTCAACAGATGGTTACCAACATTCATTGTGTCTTTCGATCCTGAACCACAAAACTCTCCTGTTGGTGGGTCAGTCGTGGTGTCCAGCCACTACTCACTTCCCCCTGACTGCCAGCTCTGCTCTTCACTGCTGTTCCATATCCAACAAGAGGCTCTTACTGTGGTCTGCCCCAGCCTTTACACTGCTTTCTTTTTCTCCCTTCCCATAAGGCCAACGGCTGAATGCAGCCTCTAGACAATTTGGGCTGGGAAGTCCCTGCACCCCACCCTGACTGGGTACAAGCATGTCTGCCATCCTTTGTCTCTTCAGTCAAGCACCAGATCTCTGTGGTGTTTTCCGACTTCCTCTCATAAGCTTCTTCACACCCCTCTTCCCATGGCACAGTCAGCTCCACCAGGATAATCTTCTTTCCTGTTGTGGAGAAATGCACTGTGTCTGGTCTTAAACTGGTGTGGACAACATATGGGAAATGAAGCCTCCTCTTCAGGTCTGAATGCAAGATGCTTGGCCTGGTTTGGTGCCCTCCTTGACAAATGTGATGCCAGGTAGCGGTTTGCTTTTATGACTTTTCCTGGTCATCTCATGCTCTCATGCTCAACGAGCACTGTCAGTACTTTGTCGTGTCTCCATCTGTATCTGCCCTGGGCAAGGGTGGTCTTACATCCTGTCATGATGTGCGCCATGAGCTTGCAGATTGGGTCATCTCTCATTCCCCATTTATATAGATTTACTGGTGTGGGGAGAGGATCATAGACAGCCCTGAGTAGAAAGCAGATATGGCTCCAGACTTAAAATGCCTCAATGCCTCTACTTTCTCTTTGGTGTTTTTTCAGTATCCATGATTATGTCTCTCACAGCAAGGGACCTTGTAGGGTCCTTTATAAACTAAGATTGTCGCTTCTCCTTTTCTTTTCTCTCTTTCCTTGTGCTTTCCGCCCTTCTTAGTCACCTTAGGCATTCCCCAAGTCTGCTTGTGAGCTATTTAATCCATTCCTTCTCCTCATTGCTGATTGCTTGATCTCTTATATTAGGTTGTGAATGTCATTCTCTCTTCTATTCAATTGCTTTGCTGCCTTGACCTTGATCTGAGTGCCCCTTGTCTCGAACCATTCCTTTGCTAGACTGTTTGATCTTAGGGTGTACATTTTCCTTTGTGATTTGTGACTGCTTACATCCTAGGATGCTTCTCCTACAACCATTTATCAATGCCTGTAGCTTTGTCATCAGATGTATGTATGTATGCATGCATGTACTTGAGTGAGTGGGTGAGTGAGTATGTATGTCTCTAAACAATGGCTACAAATCTTTTTCAAACTCAGTCAAAATGAAGCCAAAATGCACACTGCAAACCCCCCTGTGCACCAGCAACACATCAAACAGACTCAGCTCATTTCAGCAGCAAGTCACCTTGGCTGTCTGACTTTGACATCAGACTAAACAGTCACTTTATGGGTGACAGTTCCACTGAAATTTACAAGCAAATAAAATTATCCCTACAACTAATCAAACTGTATATATATATATATATATATATATATATATATATATATATATATATATATATATATATATATATATATATATATATATATACAGATTGTTATATTTATTTATTATATAATTTAATTATAAATTATATTAAATAAATAAATATAATTTATTTCTGACAGGAAAAGGGTATTGGAGTTTTATTTATCTTTTCATTAGCAGGAAAGTTCATTAAAATAGTCAATTAAAAATCTTTATTATCATCTTTATTGTCTTTGTTAGTTAACATATTTAGAAAGCTATTAATTGAGTGATTCATAATCTGATCTTAGTTTCAATAATTGATAGATAAGTCAACTTTCAAAACAGTCATTGTGGCAGCCCTATTTTACACATTTTCTCACGATGAAAAGTTTGACACAATGTAACTCACAATCAGAAATGTCTCTGGTAGTATTTCTGTGAGTGGTAAATGATATTCCACAAAAAAAGACTTGGAATTCCAAGACCATTAATGACAGTTCTAAACTTGTTAGGTCAAAGATTGGACTGTGTTGCTAGGAGAAACACATAAAAACATATGCAGAGCAAGCTGAGCAGTCTGCCAACAACTCTGAGCAACCTCACGCCTTAATAGTCTACACCTTTAACTCTTAACAGTAATCACTGTAAAATGTTTAGTCAAATGTTCACATATTGTTAGTCAACAATACATATGAATTTGAGCCTTAAAGACATTAAGGCAGAACTCCTCCGGTCACATGACATTCCCAGACTGAGAGGCCTTTGATAATGGAGCACTGGACATTTGCTGGGATTTCAACATATAATCTAGCTAATGCTCTTACAGTGTGAGGAGATCACTGTGACTTGACTTGACTTGACTTGACTTGACTTGACTTGACTTGACTTGACTTGACTTGACTTGAGGCACTGTAGAGCTGTGAAATTACACTAAAATGAACTGAGCAAATATTCACTGTACACTAAAATATTGGGACACCTGCTTATACAGTGATTCCTTTGAAATCAAGGGTACTAAAAAAATCTCTAAAGTCCACGCTTTCTACTAGATTGCAGAGCATTGCTGTGGGGATTTGATTGTATTTAAGAACAACACCATTGGTGAGGTCAGGATGTAGGATGTACATATAGCATATGTGAAAGCTTTAGTAAAAGTAAAGAAACCTTCCTTCCTCAACCAATCACTTGCCCCTACCAGTCTTTAAAAGGCTGTTTGCTGCTTATACAGATGGTGACACCTCACTTTTCCCTCCTTCTTCCCCATCTCCACCTGTTTAGTCCTGTCCAGGGTGTTGGCTCCACTCCTGCCTTACATACTTGGCATATAAAATGTTTATATATCAGAATAAAATGTTTCCACATACTCCACAGAGTCTTCTGGTAGAACTTCCTATTCTTTCTTGCACACAGAAATGTACATGGTTTCATAGCTATATAGTGGGGCAGCTGTCTAACTGCCTGCTTGTCAAAAGACAGGAGATCAAATCCTGTCAGCACCACAACTCTCCACTGTCAGATGTCTGAGAATAGAATGGCCTGCCCCTATAAGATATGGAGGGTCAAAATCTGCAGATGGGAATAACCTATAAACAAATTAAAGAGGGGGGGACAGACCAAAGATCTTACAGTGTCCAGTATATTTTAGCAATTTTAGCTGGAGCTCATTTATTATTATTTTTTTTACCCCAAACTTGTGATCATACAGGTAGCACATTAGACCACTGAGCCACTCAGAGCCACTGATGTTTTTGAGGCTTAACCTAAAACCAAACCGAGAAGAACTAAATTTTCACATTTTTAATCAATCAATTACTTTATCATTTTATACTGACCTAACTTTAAAGTCTACATCCAGCCTCAGTATTTGCAGGTGCCCCACCTACTTAGGATATTTGAAAAATGTACATTAGGGCATTGAAAACAGAAGTACACAATTGTAGTACACAAGTCAGGTTTGGAAAAGCAAGTACGAGGAGTAACTGCAAGGAGTACGAGTGTTAAAATGCATGTGGATGATTGTGGTTATTGCAAAAACATCTTAGAGGAATATGTGCTGAAGTTGCCTCTCTGTGCTTCTTTTGCACTGCATTGGTTCTTCTTGATTTAGGACTTTTAGCCTATATACCCTTTAGCCTTTAGACCAAATCTAACAGCCAAAAGTTACTCCACATCACCATCATCCTCCTTTGCTGGAGTTTCAATAGGCCTACTTGTACAGTCTACTTGTAGAGCCATTTCCTTTGAGGCTTGTAATTATTTGGATTGCATTTACTGGAACTCCGTGGATAATTAACAGCATGAAAGTCAATTCTATGGAGGCCAACACTCCCTTGGGAAGACCCTCCCACCTGCGTCCCTGATACAATCTGCAAACATGATATATAATGAAATTCAGCCACGGCCTAGCCTGATGGTGTCTGGAAAATTCAGTATGTCGAAATCTGTCATGTGACATAATTCACAAAAGAGAAAGTTTTCATAGTGAAAGTCCCGTGATAATGCATGTGCATGTAATTCGACAGTGATATAAGGCAATAACTTCCCAGTTTGGAAAACCAACAGGGGATTTCCCAATGTCTCTGGGTGCCCTTTCCCAGAGGCCTTCTGATAATGAACAGCACACATATTTCTTCTCCCATATTTCCTCTCTATGGCAGGTCAATCCACAGATGGCTTGATTTTCACTTACTGGCCCATTTTAGAAGTAAGCATTGGATTCCTTGTTTTTCTTGCAAAGTATCAATATTTTCTTAGTATTTGATTGGTAATATTTTTATGTGTATTAAGCATGTGCTTACAGAGTACTGATATCTTGACTAGGTGTGTGCAATCCAGATGAGTAAAACTCATTTTTCCATTTAGCACCACCTATTTCTATGCTGTCTACACCCCTCACTCAACATCAGTGTGCAATCGAGCCCCCAAGCTACTTTCCCTTAGGAGTTCACAAGGTACAATACAATATATTGTACTGCCTGGCATTGAATTTGAAACCTGCAAGGGCAAGTAATTACTTTGATGCTGAGTATTGCTTTATGTTGCCTGAATGCTGAACTGTTAATAAATATGGGACATTGTGAATAGAAGGTTGCCAGTTGTATTCAAGGTTAATAGCAAGGCAATTAAGTCCCCAGCTGCTCCCCATGCACCATGGATAGGGCTGCCCACCACTTCAGGCATGTGTGCTCACTGTCCCTTAGTGTGTGAATTCACTAGTGTGTGTGTGTGCATCACTGTGTGTGGATGGGTTAAATGTGGAGGATAAATTCCTCTGTGTACAGCAAAGTGGGTCTATGAGCAGCTTTACTGTTAATATTTAGTCATTTATTAGGACTTCAAGTATGGACCATTGGATTTTGCTCTTGCTGGAAGTAAAGGGAACAGTTCACGTAATTGATTAGCCAAGATCTACCAAGAATTCAAATTCCAGGACAGAAATGTTTCAAGTTCCAGAGTTGAAGACCCCTAAAATATTAACTGGCGGTAAGTAAAAACAACTACTCCACTACACTGTGAATCTGAGCATTGGCAGCTGAAATTGAGTTACTGCAATCAGTTAATTTACTTAACACATGCATGACTCAGTTCTGAGAGCTATTTAAGATCAAATGATTATTTAAAATCTTAAATGGTTTAAGGAAATCTGTTTATTACAATAATTATCTTGTCTGCCTTTTGTGTCACAAGGTCTGAACAATTTGGTCAAAAATCGATTGAAACGTAGACAACGCATTGCAAAATCAAAACATTTTTCCATGGTATTTTCCATGGTCAATTGGGTAACTTTAAAAAAAGGAAACATACCTTTTCTCAAACTATTTTACCCTGTGCTTTCACTTCCATCTACACAGCAGTTAAGCAAGCAGCTGCTATAAAACATGTCTAACCAGTTAATCCAATTCTACAAGAATTATTGTTTTTGGCTTTTGCTTTCTACTAATAACTGTCACGTGATCGGCTGACCAGCTACAGTCCCTGGGAAAGTCCTAGCATTATCCAAGTGCAGGGCTTGCAAGCTACAGTAATTACAATTATTGTTGTAATTACTGATATCCTAATTCCATTCTTTCATTATCGTTAGTCCTACCAGGGCAGGTATCTAAGAGCTGCTGGCCATCCTGTATGAGGTTCTCTGAGGTGGACATGGAGGAATTAGCACTCAGTTGGTCTCTGTGATGCCATCGTCTCAGTTGCAGCTGCTGAAGCCAGTAGATTTTAGCATCCCAGTTTGCAGCCTGCAATGAGAGCCTTTAGTGAGACACAGCACAGGTAGTTCTACATATAGTACAGAACATATATAATGCTGTCACAACTGTGCATCTCTATAATAATAAAAATGATAATTTTTAAGGAGAAAGAAAACATGTAATTAACTTATAAATAATTAATTGCACTCTATGAAATAATGAATGCCGTTACTCTTATATAGCACCTTTCAGTACACATAGCAATGCTAATAATTGACACTCAGAAAAAACAAAACAAAAAGCAATAGCCAATTGTTCACGGTAGGATTTGGTGTAGGGGGTGCCAATACATGTCTGGACACAGACATAGACTCATTCAGATACACCAGAGCAATTTACCAGAGAATCCAGAGATAAAGTATTTGTGACATCTTCATTAAACATTTTCAATTAATTATTAAATGTCTATGACTGACAATTAGCCTTGCACATGTTGTGCATGCACAGACATCCAGTTCCTAGTCAAATTATCAGATATTGACCCTGATTGGTCAGTCCAGACCCACGTTTGGGTGTCTAGTGGACATACAATGTGATACAGACATAATTTTTGATACTTGGGGTGGTAAAACTATTTTAGGATCATTTATGCATTTCAGTTCCAAATCATACTTTTCCATCCACATACTTTCAGATTCTGAATGCTAGCAAGGGATGCTCGTATGTTGGAATCCTTCTCAGTAGACCTAATTGTTTATTGTTACAAAATGTTCAATTTGGGCTCCAAACGCTAGGAAAAAAATGATTAATTCTTGGCAGTTGAGGCCAAACGCTCAGTTTCAGATTTAAGTTTTGCTTGTGCAGACTGTGCATTTATAGTTAGAGGATTAAACAACATGAAAAGCAGAGAGTTGTCTATGGCTGAAAAACAAGCAATTGTGCAGCTGAGAGAAGATGGAACACCAATCAGAGCCCTTGCACACATTGGCCAGAGCCAGTACAAACATTTGGAACATCCTGAAGAAGAAATTCATCACAGAACAAGGAAAACAACAGCAGTTGATGACAAACATTGTAAGTGCTGTAAAGAAAGACCTTAAAAAAGTAAGTGACATCAGCATAAATGTTATTAGATGAGTGTTACATTCATTTAATTATTATGAATGTAATATAAAAACCACTGCTTTTTTTTGTTAAAGCCAAGAGACGAACAGAGTCAAAACATGTACACACACACAAACTGCACTACAGTAATGCAGCTGTAACAGTGAATACATTACCAGTTGTTACACTGTAATTGCATTGATTTCTATTGTGCAGTTACAGTTATTTGAGACAATGAACATAAAGTGGGACCTAAAATATAACTGCAGTTTCTGTATTTATTGTTCTCAGTAGTCCTCATCTTATTATGCCGTGGTCTGGTGGTTAGGGAACCAGGCTTGTGATGGGAAGATTGCCTGAACTGGCAGGACATGACTCAAGTGCCCTTGAGCAACGAACTCCCCAACTGCTCCCCGGGCACCACGAATAGGGCTGCCCACCACTCCAGGCACATTTGCTCACTGCCCCATAGTGTGTGAATTCACTAGTCTGTATGTGTGTGTATCATTGTGTGTGGATGGGTTAAATGTGGCAGAGGACAAGTTCCCCCTTTGAGCACCTTTTTTAAACGATATCCTTACTTTAAATGAACATCAATATTTTCCTGTAAAAATGACTTTTTCAGAGATACACTACACTACTGTACTAGTAACCCATTACAATAAACTCCGGTGTAATGGCTAAAGTGTTTTCCCAATCATCTGGAATGTATAGGTAAAATGTATTATTGTCACAGTGTTTCCATAATACATGATATCCATTACAATATTTAGATTACAAAAGTATTGAGACACCAAAACATTACATCAACAACAGGTTTTAGGTCATCCTAAATAAATATAGAGTTGGTCCAAGGGCTGGGCAAAATATTGTAAATATCAACAATATATTTTAATATTGCACCAGCTAAGTATGTAAATATCTGTGTCCAATTTAATTAAAAACATTATTGAGCATGGCCATTTCTTTAGTGTTTTGAGATAAGTATATTTTATTCATATTGTCCAACCCAAGTTAGTTCCCCTTCACAGCTCTAACAGCAGGTTTGGAATTCTGCAGTTACTGATTGGAGACATTTCTGCACTATGTTGCTTAGCTCTCTGTGACCCCGCTCTGTAAATTTATTTGGTCTGGCACTTCGTGACTGAGTTGCTGTGATTGTTAAATGCTTCCACTTTTCAATAATACCACTCACATTGATCGTGGAAACTCTAGGAGTAAAATTTCACAAACTGACTTTTACAGTCCAACCTTGGAATTCAGTGAGCTCTTTAGAATCACCAGTTCTGTCACTAATGTGTGTAAAGGCCGACTGCATAAATGGAACACCTGAATTTAAGAGGAAGAGGTCCTAATAATTCCCAATACTTTTGTCCATACAGTGTAGTGATTTTTTTTTTAATGAAAGCAATGAATAATGATATTTACATGACAGAATAACCCTACCTTTAGTATGAATGTGCGTTCTGGTGTCTGTATATGGAAGGTGCCATCCTCTTCTTGCAGTGGGTAGCTGAATGTGGCATTGCACAGCTCCACCTTGCCCAGTGGGTTCACGTCCTGTGCTGTGCGATAGTAGAACATCTGGCACTTCTTCTCATCATATGTGAACCAGCGGTACTTCCAGGCTCTGAGCGGGCCACCCTGCTTGTGAAGATAGCCACACAGCTTGGTGCCAGAGAGATGTTCAGCAGACCTCAGATCTACAGCTTCCACTTGTGCTCCCCCCTTCCCTTGGTCACCTGTGGACAGACCCATTGTGTCCGTGTGTGTCGCTTCTGGGCTCTCTATCAAACTGCAACACTCTACACTTCCAAGCATGTGTTTTGTTCTCTGAGGGGGAAGTGACCCAGACACATCAGCACTGAGATTTCCTTCACACCCTCCTTCTCCCTCCATCCAGCTGAAAAAAGAACAAGAGAAAAACAAATGCTCAGCAAAACAGTGCCAGCAGAGGAGGGGTCATGGCTCTATATTTACCTCACACAAGACAGAATGGTGCAATGTGTGGAATGAAATGCACAGGGTAACCCTTAAAATGAGGACAGATTAAATGTTCTACTGTAACTTCATTTAAAATGTTAAGAGCCAGACTTCAGGGCAACACTATCATTAATTTATATATTTGACATTTTTATTGTCTATTCAATTTACCACAATATTTCTCAAACCCTAAACATAGCACTCATGTAAAACTATGCTTAGACTCAAACTAAACCTATTTGCAGATAACCTATAGTAAAAAATTACATTTGTGCAAGCTAAAGGCTAAAGTGTTTTATTGTGATACTTCAAGCTGCATGACATTTATTACAATATTTAATCTTTCTGAACTTGGTAGGAAAGGAACAATGGATGCTCCAATGTCCTTAGGTTAAGGATTTGATCACTGCTCCTGTCACTGTAAGGAGTCCGATGTGTCCTCAAAAATCTCCCTGTGGGTTTCCCCTAACCTCCCAAAGCACATAATTGAGTTATCTATGCTAAATTACTACTAGATTCCACTAAATATGTGTGAATGGGTGTGATTGAGTGTGTTTGTACCCTGGGTTTGTATACTGGTGCCTTGTCCAGTTGGTATTCCTGCCTTGCACCCAGTGATTCTGGGTAGAAGGTAAGAGGTGGAATTAATGTGAGAATCATTCAAATATTTTTGATACCTGCCATTTTTTGAATGTTATATTTATAGATTTTAAATGGTAAACTATACATTTAGAGATTTGCTATCCCAAATCTTATTTATTTTATTTATCTAATGTGAAGTGTTTGTGATTTTGTGATAAGTATTATTTTTATTGTTGGTGGTGGTATTATTATTAATATTATTATTGTTGTTGGTATTATTATTATTATTATTAATATTATTATTATTGGTGGTGGTATTATTAATATTATTGTTAATAGTAGTATTGGTGTTGTTTTTGGTATTATTATTATTAATAAATAATAATAATTTTATTGTTGTTGGTGGTATTATTATTAATATTATTATTGTTGGTGGTGGTATTAATATTATTGTTAATAGTAGTATTGGTGTTGTTGTTGGTATTATTATTATTATTATTATTAATAATAATAATATTAATAATAATAATAATAATTTTATTGTTGGTGGTGGTATTATTATTAATATTATTATTGTTGGTGGTGGTATTATTAATATTATTGTTAATAGTAGTATTATTAATATTAGAAATACATTACTAACATATTTTCATTGTTGGTGGAGGTATTATTATTAATATTATTTTTATTGATGTTGTTGGTGGTATTGTTAGTGGTGGAATTATTAAAATTATTATTAATAGTAGTATTGGTGTTGTTGTTGGTGGTATTGTTGTTGTTGTTGTTGTTTCAGACAAACAACTATTCACCAAGTCAAACCAAGTTTGCTTGTCTGAAAGGATCAGAGAACTAAAGTTAACCTCTGGAAATGAAGACCACCGGACCGAGAAGAGCAGAGCAGAGCAGAGAAGAGAAGAAGACAAGACCTACCTTTCCAGCGTCTCCAGACGGGGAACAGGATCTGCTTCAGGATCCACTTCCTCACTGAAGCTCATACAGGACACTTCAGCAGTGTCAGAAGAGTGTGTTCAGTCCAGCCTTTCGGCTGAGTGCAGCACCCACACTGTCACTGAACGACGCGCGCGCGTGCGTGTGTGTGTGTGTGTAAACCTGGCCTACAGCCATATGACCGTGTTCACAATAAAAGCCACAGACTTTGTTAAATGTGTATTTAGGACCTAATATGTATTATATTCTGGTTGTTTTTTTTGGCGTTTTACTCAATAAACACAACCAAAACACACACACTCCATGTGACGAACAGAAAACACCACACAGACGGCGGAATAAAGTCCACTAGATGAAGTACACGATCTAATAAAACGACATTAAAGAGGTTTATCATGAATAAGTGTGACATATACACACACAGGGGGTGTATTTCACCTCCCTGTCGAGAGGGGGCGATGTTAAGCCCTGTACTGCCGTGCTGGAGCAGGGTGCGTATCTATGGTGTATGGGGTTGACAGCGTGTTTGTGTTTTCATGCCTCAGATGGTTCTCCTTCCCTAAAGGTATGGTTAAGATGTTGACTTGTGATTGGTGCCTTCAAAGATCACTTCTAGTCTGATTCTGTATACAGCCTGATCTAGCTGATCTTATTGTCACTATGGTGATAGGATCACTGTGTGTGTAAGGTGTGTGACAGAGAGAGAGAGTGAGAGAGAGAGAGAGAGAGAGAGAAAGAGGAGAGAGAGAGAGAGTGAAAGAGAGAGAGAGAGAGAGTGAGTGAGTGAGTGTGTAAGGGTGTGAGTGTATAAGGTTTTGACTAAGGGTGTGAGAGTGTAGGTGGGTGTGAGTGTGAGAGTGTGTCTAATCACATCACCTGCATCTCACCTGTTGTTTACAGTGAACAGCGACCAACATGAGAAACCTGAAGCTGCTGAAGTGTCTGAGCTCTGTGGAGCTGCAAAGTCCGGGTTCTCCTTAGTGCTTCTCTGTCAGGACGGACAGTGGCTCTCTGCTCATCTGCTCTCAGTTCTCCATCACTGAATATGATCCCCAGACAGGACAGGTAAGCCCACTCTGCAGTCGAGTGTGGGGAGTGATGTGTTGAAGACATACGTGGAATGCCTCTGATTACATACACAGTAAAGTTGAAAAATCTAATGATACACATCAACCAGGTACAACCTGCATCACTCCTTGTTTCTTCACTCATTGTCCATTGTGTCAGATCCTCTTACCACATAGGAGCACTCTGTAGTTCCATAATTACAGACTGTAGTCTGTTTCTCTGCAAACTTATATAGCCTCTTTTCACCCTGTTCATCGATGGTCAGGACCTCACAATACCACCACAGAGCAGGTAGCACGGAGGGAGGGTCAGGAGGAGGAAACTGATGAGCTTCTGTCTCAGACTGCTACATCTACAGGGTGGAGAAACTAGGTAGGATGGTGTAATAGAGTGACTGTGATTAGCCACACTGTTTAAACCACTTCCGCAGCACTGCTGCGTCTGATCCAGTCATTTCAGAGCAGCACATACGAACACGTCACCAACAATGGCAGTGTTGAGAGTGCAGTGCTGAGAATGAACCACCACCTACACAATATCTGCTCTGTGGTGGTCTTATGGGGTCCTGACTGTTGAATAACAGGGTGAAAATAGAATAACATCAAATGTTTTTGGTCTAGATGGGACATCCTACACATTTTAGGATTGTTGAAAACTTCTTTAAGCATCTTTATAATATATAAATATACATACATAAATAAAGGCCTGAGAGAGCTCTTCAGATCTGGCCATGGTGATACCACTAAGGTCAAAGGTTTAAAAAAGGACAGGCTCCCCTCCAAAATCCTCTTTAACCATGTTCTAATCATCTGCAGATAATGTGCTGCACCTGATTCTAATTAGCAGAGATCTTGTGTTTAGGTATTGAATGAGGTCTCATTGACTGCTGAAGACTATCTTCCAGAAAATGGTGAAGGTGGTGTTGTGGGTATTCAAGACGTACCAGATCAGGAGTCTGTCTGTGTGGCCACTTCGCGTGGTGATGTTATTTTGTACAACCTTAGCACTAATCAGGTACTTGTTCTGTCACTCTCTGCTCTGCTCATAGTCTTTATATATATACACATGTCCTGTTGGTTCAGTGTAAACTGTGATATGTCTCTGTTTGGGTAGTTGGAGTGTGTTGGTACTGTGGATACTGGTCTGACTGCAATGAGTTGGAGTCCAGACCAAGAGCTGGTGACGTTCTGCACAGGTAGGTTTCAGTGAACAAGGTTCGTAGTGACATGCTGTAATTCACTACATGTATGATGATGTGTGCTGTGGATCGTGTATGTGTTTTTCTTTTGCTCCAACTTTGATTTTGTCTTTTCAGGCCAGGAGACCATTATCCTAATGACTAAAGACTTTGAGCCCATAACTGAGGTGGACATCCATCAGAATGAATTTGGGGAAGGTGGGCTTCACAGGAGGCTCTAGACCACCAGACACGTCTTTCTGTTTTGCAGTTGGTAGTTATCCCTGATATACTAATAAAAGACTGGTTTTGTGCATCAGGTAAATTCATTACAGTTGGATGGGGGAAGAAGGAGACTCAGTTTCATGGCTCTGAGGGGAAAAAGGCTGCACAGAGGAAGGCTGCAGTAAGTTATCAAACATCTTGTGATGTCAGATTTCTTTATTTTAATAGTTAAATACTAAAGAAAATAGGGAATATTCTTGAAATGCGCAAAGAAGATGATAAATGTATAATGCTAAGATATTTTTTGCATATATATATATATATATATATATAGCACAGTTGTTGCTATAGTGTATAACACTTTCATAGCTGAAAGTCCAGACCAAGATCCAAACCAACATGTTTTTGTTATGCTGTATATTTTTGTTCTACTTAGATCTGGTGTCACACTGCAGTTTACTTTACTATGTCTTGTCATCATTGCTTACATGGGCTCTGTCTCCCTATATTTGACATTTAATTTGTTTGTAGAGGAGTGTGTGTCAAATTGTTTTTCCTGGTGTTGAGCCACATTCTGCCTCCCTGCAGATTACGCTTGGATTCCTTTTGTTACTGATTATAATTAAGGGTTACAATAGAGGAATCACCATTCTGTGCACACGCTGCTGAGTGAGACGTGTACACGAGGACAAGATCAGTTAGATTTCAACACATCTTTCACCTAAAACCTTTTTTTTTTTTTTTTTTTTTTTTTTTTTTTAAAAATCACAATTTTCCCATGACATGTAATGCTTCCGACACAGCCAGTACACTCCTGCATTACGTAACTGGGTTGCAATACATCAACTAACAGACACTTGTGCTGGTCAGCATTGTACAGGGTGTGATATGGAGAGAGATTCTAAAGTGTTTTTATATTAAACAAACCGAACCATAGTCATAGATCACCTTTTTAGGTCAGACCAAATTTTTTGGTCCATGATCCTGCTATTTTGGTTGGGACCAAATAAGGAAGGAACCCTAAAAGTTTTGTTTGCTGACGCATTACAAACTTGCATTTCATGTGTTGTATAAGGATGTGCAGCCTGCTGTGCCATGGGATGATCGTAGGCCAAGGATTACGTGGCGAGGCGATGGACAGCTGTTCGCCGTCAGTGCTATTTGTCCTCAGACTGGTAAGTGTTATCCACTTGCATACAAATTAAATTGTGGCGCATAAAAGCATTTCATTTGTAGTGAGGATTTTTGTTTTGTATTAGGGGCCAGAAAAGTCCGAGTGTGGAATCGAGAATGCATTCTGCAGGCAACCAGTGAGGCTATCAACGGCCTCGAACATCCTCTCTGCTGGAAGTAAGAGATTCTGAAAATCAACCAAGGATGAACTGTCTAGCAGAAGGATGTTCAAGTTAGTGACACTAGTGAATTATTGTTCATTTACTGTAAAACTTAAAAAGCTTGTGGCTTGTGTGTTTCAGACCGTCAGGAAGCCTGATAGCCTCTACTCAGCGGCATCCTAACAAACATAGTGTTGTGTTTATGGAAAAGAATGGTCTGCTTCATGGAGATTTCACTCTGCCCTTTGCCAAGGAGCAAGCTAAGGTAGATCACTTTCTGTCTCATTGAAAGTGTTATTTTTTTTGTTTTAAGTCACAAATTGATACCTATATTTTACGGTTGCTTTAATATAGCACTTGCATATGTATGTATATACCTATATGTAATAAGACTGGGCAATATGATGATATTTTATTGAAATTGTGATAATTGTTTTATGGTGGTACAAAATTGAACCTCGTCATCATCAGTACTTAAAACATGATGACCAACTGCACTCTTCGTTACAGCGAGTGTAATCAGTGTTGATTAATTAGAGAAAGTGTGGGGACAACAACCTGACACTGATTTTTTTTTTACTGACATTTTGTCTACATCTCTAAATATTGTGAGAAATTTCATGTATTGTGAAAACTTCTTTGAATATTGTAATTTAATATTTTTTATCATTTCACCCACCCCTAATTTATAAGGTGGATTATTTAGGGATTAATTATGTTAAATGTGACTTTGGCTGAGATGAAATATGCTCCTGTTCAGGGCTCAAAATAAAACTTTTTGTATAGGTGTTTTACAGGTGTTTTACAGGTGTGCCAGATTGTCTTTTTTAATAAAAAGGAAACTGTGTTTGAGGTTGAGTTTGTCAGTTCCATGTACCAAATGGTTACAGCCATTCAGTTATTCAGTTTTGACCAGGAAAATGTTTCTATTCTCTGGCACCATTGAAGGTTGAAATAAGACATAGCTAGATTAAAATACAGACTGGTGGATTAATTTTTGTAGATTTTCTCAAATTAATATGTTAATATAAATATATATTTAATTTTGTAGTGCAGTTTAATGCTTAACTCCATATTCATTTTGTCAGGTTTGACCCAGACCTTTTTAACTGACCATATTTCTTTTCTCATGTTTGTTATAATTTAAATGAATTAATTCATTATTATGTTTTTAATAACATTTTCTAAACTTGCCCCTCTGCCTGTTACAGTTAAACCCCCCTCTAGGGTAAAATGTGTTCTTTGCCATTCATTTACATGAAGTTATTCTTGTCTTGTGTCTCAGGTGAAGGAATTGCTTTGGAACAGTGACTCCTCAGTTCTGGCTGTCTGGATTGAAGACGTGAACTCAGGAGAGGATAGTAAATTCAATACATACAGTGAGATTCTAATTAAAATTTCCTCACTTTAATTTACAGTCAACATCACTGTTTAGCTGCAAACACATTCATATTTCTGGTACAGGTAGCCTTTTATCTAATGGCTGACACTCTCTCCTTGTAGTTCAGCTGTGGACAGTTGGGAATTACCATTGGTACTTAAAGCAGAGCCTACATTTTGGAAGTGAGCCCTTGAGGGCCCCAGCCTGTGTGTGCTGGGACCCAGAAAAGCCACTGCGCCTGCACTTGCTGACTAAAGGATGGGCCAGCTACACCTATGACTGGGGTTGGTGCACAGACCGCAGCCCTGGAGATGATTCACAAGACAATGCCAGTGTGGCGGTGATTGATGGAGGTGAAAAGCAACAACCATCTTATCCTTTTAGAAACCTTTTAGAAAATGAAAGAGGACCCTGGCACTTAAAGCCACTGTTTACTGGTTTTAATTTTTGAAAAAACATTCAATTCAACATATAATTATATATTAATGCAGTTTAATTATAGGAAAATGCTCTTAGAATTTTGAGATGCAGCCCTCTCAGAACTGAATGATTGGTAGTACAGCTGTACAGACAAGCAGTAAATAAATAAATCTGGTGTTTTTATTTATATATTTATATATATATATATATATATATGCAACTTATCTGATCATAAGATGGCTGATGTCTACAGTGCAAATGTGCAACATATTGATTTGTTCCGGTGAAGGAATTCTCTGCAGGTACAGCAGGGCAATTATATATTTCTACTCAACAGCAGTGTTTATGCAATGTAAGACTTCCCTGCAGATCTTTAAGTATGTGATCATGATTTTACAAGTTCCTTTTATTTTACAGATAAAGTTTTAGTGACAACATTTCGTCAGTGTGTGGTTCCTCCACCCATGTGCTCCTATGAGCTGCAACTTCCTGCTGCTGTCAACCTGGTCACCTTTCACTCACAGCTACAAAGGACCAATGAAATAGCTGCATTAACAGCTGACAACCATCTACATATCTACAGTCAAGGTGACAACAAATCAAATTTTTCCCTCTTTGCTGTAGCTCTGTGAGGAGGTTTCATAGCTAAATGTCAAATATACACTAAATTGTAGTGTTTATATTAGAATGGCCTTGTTTCTCTATTGTTTCAGGCACTGGAGATGCAAGTAAAGCTTCTACAGGACCACCTGGATTTAAAGTTGTCTGCCAGCCATCTGTCATACAAAGGACATACAGGTTGGATTAAGAACAGTTTGAACATTATTGTTGAGTTATGAGATTTTAAGTGTTTAGTAATTACACTAATTTGCCGTGCATGCAGTGTTTTAGTAGACCATGAGGGGGTGCTGGCCATGCGTTTCTTGCTATGGCTGAGGGACGATGTGTTTGTGGCAGTGACGTATGGAGATGCCCTAACTCAGTCACGCCTGCTCATCCTCAAACCAGCTGAGAGTGAGGGCTCAGATCACAGGCTGGAGATCAGGTACAGAAATTGCAGTTGCATGTATTCATTGTCTGTATTTAAGATGTTGATGCCAAGTGTAACAAAACATTATGCCAGAAAATCAAACACTTGACCATCATTCAGCTTGAACTTAAGGCACCATTTTGTCTCATAGGGAAAAATTTTGCTGCTTTAGTGACTAAAATGACTAAATTGGTTAATGCAAGTGTAAACTTTTAACAATATTTTTATTTTAATGGTTTCTATGACGATAGCCACATATACTCCATATCTAAATGTTTGTAGACGCCTCTTCTAATGAATGCATTCAGCTGCTTTGAGTTGCACCCATTGTTGACACAGATGTGCAAATGCCCACACACACACACATCTAGTCCCTGTTGAGAAGTATTGCCACTACATGAACCTATTAGCGTAATCCTTAATGCCAGATGTGGACACTGACCTGTGGATCAGTGGAACTGTTCTCTGGAATGATGGAGTTTTGGGATGGATTGGGTAGTTGGGGATGAAGTGGGGTGATGATCAATCAGATCCTCACAGCAATGCTCTAAAATCTAAAAAAAGCCTTCCCTGAATAGACCGTTAATCCAACAAAAGAGTTGGATTTCAAAAGAAATAGTGAATGAGCAGGTGTCCCAATACTTTTCTCCATATAATGTATTGACAGTTTTAATCTGAATTACATTATGTTAAAATTGTATGATGAATGGACTAATAAAAAAAGGTTTTAAAGAAATCATATGGATCAGAATGTGCTTCTGTAACAAGCTGCTACACTCATCTGTCATTTTGTCTGTGCTTTAATCAGGTCAGAGTTACATGTGGAAGGCCATGTAATCAGCCTGTGCCACAACCCTAAAAGTGACACACTGGCTCTGCAGCTTGAGGATGGTCAGATTAGGAGAGTGCACTGGGGTGAGTGTTGCTGAGCTCCATGGTGATCTTGACTGTGTATTTTCACCTTGCATACTGTATTTATGTGTAAGATGACAGATGTAGTTTTATAATTTTCACCATTATAACTATAACTATCTCCAAACCTGCCAGAAATATTACAGATGAAAAAAGACCTCAGTAAAGTCATTAATTTACCTTCATACAAATGTTCTTGAAATAAATGTTTACCATTACACACGTGCTGGTGTAGTAATTATGTACAGTGCTCTTGTTTAGACTCCACTGAGGTGTCCGTGACAGAATGGAAGGATTCTACTGGGTGCATTGTAAACTTTCCCCTGCCTTGCATACATACTGCACTGTGTAACATCAGAGGACAGGTAGGTAGGAGTCGATATACAGTGCATCCAGAAAGTATTCACAGCATTTTTTTGCACTTTTGGTTATGTTACAACCTTATTCCAAAACGGATTAAATTTATTTTTCCCCAAAAATTTTACAAACAATAATGCAAATGTATTGAAAATATAAACACAAAAATATAAAATGTGCATTGGTATTCACAGCCTTTGCTATGACACTCAAAATTGAGTTCATGTGCATTTTGTTTCCACTGATCATCAGATGTTTCGGTACATGTCAGAGCACAAACCAAACCATGAAATCTAAGGAACTGTCTGTAGGCCTCCAAGACAGGATTATATTGAGACACAGAACTGGGGATGGGTACAGAAATAAATTGCTGGTCCCAATGGAAGAAGTTTGGAACCACCAGGACTCTTCATAGAGCTGGCCAAACGTGAGTTTGAACTTTGAACTTTTTGAACTAAATGCTAAGCATCATGTCTGGAAGAGACTAGGCACTGCTCATCACCTATCCAATACCATTCCTATAGTGAAGCATGGTGGTTGCAGCATCATGCTGTGGGGATGCTTTTCTGCAGCAGGGACTGGGAGACTAGTCAGGTTCGAGGGAAAGATGCCTGTAGTGATGTACAGAGACATCCTTGATAACCTGCTCCAGAGCATTCTGGACCTCAGACTGGGATGAAGGTTTATTTTCCAATACGACAACGACCCCAAGAACAAATCCAAGATAACAAAGGATTGGCTTCAGGACAACTCTGTGAATGTCCTTGATTGAACATCTCTGGAGATATATAAAATGACTGTGCACCGACACTCCCAATTCCAGTTGATTGAGCTTGAGAGGTTCTGCAAAGAAGAATGGGAGAAACTTCTCAAAAACAGGTGTGCCAAGCTTGTAGCATCATACTCAAAAAAGACTCAAGGCTGTAACTGCTGCCAAACATGATTCAACAAAGTTTTGAGCAAAGGCTGTGAATACTTACGTTTTTTGTATATATATATATATACAAATTCTGCACACAATAGCCCACGATGAATAAATTGTGTGTGAATAAACATGCAAGTATTAAGGTTCATTTTATCTTTCAACAGGAGCATATCATAGGTCTCACAGAACGATACCACCTCTATATTGGTGACACAGAGGTATGTACGTTTGATTAATCTAAGGTGTTCTTTATAGAACCACTGGAATTTATGATTTGGATCAACAATTTTCTAATCCTGGCCTTTAAATACATATTTTAATGCTTTCCTTTTGTCTTAACTCTTGCTGAAGATTTATAACTGGTGCATTTGAACAAAGGATGACTAAAATGTAAAGTAGCATTTCTGTTTTTTTTGCTCATGTGATCACTGTTGTGTTCTCTGCAGATGGCCTCAAACATTTCATCCTTTTTGGTTTATGATGAGTTCCTTCTGCTCACCACACATGCTCACACCTGCCGCTGTCTCCATCTGGCTGCAATGTCCCTCAAAGGTGAGTGTATATGTTTTCAAAAATTTTAATAAATAAAAATCTGGAAAGTGTGGTGTACATTTGTATTCAGCCTCTCTGAGTCAATACCTTTTGTAGGACCACCTTTCACTGGAATTACAACTGCAAGTCTTTTGGAGTATGTCTTTCCCAGCTTTGCACATCTAGATGCTGAAATATCTGCCCATTCTTCTTCACAAAATTACTCAAGCTCAGTCAGCTTGGATGGAGAACATCTGTGAACAGAAGTCTTGCCACGGGGCAACGGGATTTTGGGACATTGACTGGGCCATTCTAACACATGATCTAAACCATTCCATTGTAGCTCTGCCTGTATGTTTAGGGTGAAACTCTACCCCACTTTTGCAGCCTCTAATAAGTTTTCCTCCACAATTGTCTTGCATTTAGCTCCATTCATCTTCGCATCAAGTCTGACTAGCCTTCCCTGTCCCTGTTGATGAAACATCCCCACATCATGATGCTGCCACCACCCTGTTCATTGTGTTCATGGTGATGTGCAGTATTTGTTTTCTGCCACACATAGTGTTTTACATTTAGGCCAAAATGTTTAACTTTGATCTTAACAGAGCACCTTCTTCCACGTTTGCTCGGACCCCTACATGACTTGTGGCAAACAGGACTTCTTGTGGCTTACTTTCAAAAAAGTCTTTCTCCTTGCCATGGCAAGGCTAATGGCAACTTTATGTCAAGGCCTTGTTCTTGCCATAAAGGCAAGATTTGTGGAGTACATGACTAATAGTTGTCCTGTGGACAGATTCTCCCACCTGATCTGTGGATCTCTGCAGCTCCTTCATAGTGACCATGGCTGCTTCTCTAATGAGTGCTCTCCTTGCCTGGGCTGTCAATTTAAGTGGACAGCCATGTCTTGATAGGTTTGCAGATTGTCAGATGATGGATAGAACTGTGATCTGTGTTGAGTGCTGAGATGTTCATGGCTTGGTATATTTTTTTAATAACCTGTTTTACAGTTCTCCACAACTTTTATCCTTGATTCACGATGCTGTTTGATTACTAATGTGCTCTAATAAACCTCTGAGGCGCTCGCAGAAAAGTTGTAGTTACGCTGAAACACAGGTGAATTTGAAAGCAGTTGGTCAAACTGCATTTTATTTAGGGGTATCAGACTCTAGGGGGCAGAATACAGATGCACACCACACTTTTGTGAACATGAATGAAGTCATGTTAATAGTCAGTCAGTTCATGTCATTGTCAAAAGTAGTTCCACCCAGAAGGAATCAACAAATGGCGAAGCACAAGTGCATTGATGTCATGCCATACTGTCATTGAGTCACTCAGTGGGTCATCACTGATGGTTTCTGATTTTGTCTTGGTAGACCACCCACAACCAACAAATTGTGTGTGGAGACATCATGGTCAGTGCCAAGATCAATGGTTTGCTGTCATGTGTCACATGTCCAGAAGGCTTGGTGTCTCGGTGTGATCACCTTCGTTAGGCACTTTGACAGCCCAGCGTTACGTTAATGAGGTCCTGCAATCAGTGGCCCTGCCTTTTCTGAGCATGCACTCTTGTATGCTATTGGATGCACTCCACTCCATCAACACTCCACCCCTAACGTAACATCTGCAGGAACTGAGAATATTCAAGTTGCATGAGCTGGATTATCACAGGACACCATTAGGAACCTTCTGGCTGCAATTATTTATACAATTATTTTTTTGACGATGATCATACATCTGTGTCTCTAACCATTATTCAAAACAAAGATCTCAGTGATGACAAGAATTTGATCCATGAAGGTTTCTGTGCTTTATGCAGAAACTGATTGTCTGTGTTTTGATGTGTGCAGATTTGAAGGCTGCTTTAAGTTCAGAAGCTACTCAAAATGATGAGAGTACACGCCGGGTGGAGAGGGGCTCTCGTATTGTTACTGTGGTGCCACAGGACACCAAGCTCATCCTACAGGTTAATACTCAATCTCTGACACACATGCATCATATCGTTGCTGTTACTCACAAACCTCATATCTCGTGTGTGTCTGTGTGTGTCTGTGTGTGTCTGTGTGTGTCTGTGTGTGTCTGTGTGTGTCTGTGTGTCTGTGTGTGTCTGTGTGTGTCTGTGTGTCTGTGTGTGTCTGTGTGTGTCTGTGTGTCTCTGTGTGTGTGTGTGTGTGTGTGTGTGTGTGAGAGAGAGAATGGGTCTGCAAAGGCCCATTGTAGGGAGTGTTCCTGTTTTGCACCCAGTGGTTTCAGGTGGGCTCTAGACCCACCACGACCCAGAATAAAGCTGATAAGAAGATAAATAATTGAGCAGGGACTCTGTCCCCTTATTACTTATAACAACAGCAAATTGCTAATGTTGGGCCTGCTGGCAAGGATAAAAGGAGGGATAATTATTTGCTTTCTGCTAATGTGATTGTAGATATTGAAGATGAGAATTCTTTTTTAGTCCTGCAGTGGGGAAATTCACAAATTTTGTAAGTAAGGTCAAATATTAATGTAGAATGAAAAGTGACATTTAGTAGCTAAATCCAGTTAGAAGGATGTTTGGTTACTAAATATGGGGCTGGTTTCCCAGAAAGGAAAAAGGATTTTTAGTGGTAAAATACTAGTGACATTACTATGTACTCCTAAACTATTGTGTTCACAAAGACCTGGCCGTTGAATAGCTTCACTTACAACTGAACCAGAACACACTTTATAGACCAGGAAATTCAACCTTGGTTTCTGAAACAATATTTTGGTATGCCTATGGGTTTGCATGAATCATTGATGGTTTTAGATGAGCTTTAATATTATTCTATTTCCTATTTCCCAGATGCCCAGAGGTAACCTTGAGACTATCCATCATCGAGCACTTGTGCTGGCTCAACTCAGGAAGTGGCTTGATGAGTAAGTGATGTTTGTTTGTACTGAGTCTCTAAAGCAAAACTAAACACAGAAGTGCTTAAAATGTATCAAAATCTGTTTTTCAAAAAATGTTTTCATTGTATGGTTCTAGTCAGAAATTTCGAGATGCCTTTGAGTGCATGAGGAAGCTGCGGATCAATCTCAACTTCATCTATGACCACAATCCCAAAGTGAGTGACCAAGCTGTGATGACATTTGCTCTCCCGGGATTTTCTCATTTGTACAGCTTAAAGAAGTATCTATATTATTTCTTCTGAGCAGGTGTTCTTGGAGAATGTTGAGACATTTCTGAAACAGATTGATTCAGTCAACTACATCAACCTTTTCCTTACAGAGCTCAAGTAAGTTCTTTTGCATTTTCCACACATGTAAGTGTAACCCTCTGACTCTGTAAAAATAAGATGGATGATGTGGTTCAATTCCATTCTGTTCTTAAAAATGAAGCCAAAATTGTCTGCCATGTTGGAAAATCTGGAACCAGAGTCTGCCCATTAGAGACCAGAGACAGAGCCAGACTCAAGTACTCATTTGCCCCTGCACAACTGGACAACAGAAATCTGAGACTGTGCTCATGGAGCAAAAAGTCTGGGTCTGTTCCAGTCAAAGCTGTCAAATCACTTTATTCCTAAGTTATGATATAGCAGAATAACATTTAATAAACTGATTTGTGGAGAAAACAAAATTTATGTCAACATTAGCACAGGGACAACTAATTGTTGTTGTTTTTTGCAGTGGAGATGGAAAAATTAGAATGTATTGCCATTGAAATGTATGGCGCTGTCCTTACATTTTGCAGTCATTGGTCTGCAACATCTACTGCAAAGATGGACTCTTCATAGCACAGTTTGGTTCAGGCATAACCTAGTGCTTGTTGCCTGAGGAACACACATAAAAGTTGAGTTATAGGCAGTGTGGTTCAAAAGTTAATAACTACCATATATTCTGTGAGTGCCTTATTTAACTGAGATACACAGTGCACTACAGACAATATTTGAATCTGAAGTTAATCAGGATTTCCATGTTCTCTATCTGGGAAATACCCCAGTGGATACTTTGGGAGCTCAAAACGAATATGTCTACTCACCGGTCTCTCCATCAGCAGAAAAGCATGAATGCTGCAGAATGCTAAATGCAAATATACTGTTAAAACACATAAGATATGGTTTATCCCCCATTAGAGAAGAAGATACCATCAAGACTATGTACCCTTGTCCAGTGAGTGCTGCATGCCCGTCGGCTGCTGGAAGTGGAGGAGAGGGAAGGAAGAAAGTGGACGTTATCTGTGATGCACTGCGGACAGCTATGGAAACTCTCGATCCATTAAAGTATGTTACACTACTATGAATATTCTCTATATATGGAATTAGACACGTGGATTGTGGAGGGTTTTACATTTTCCTGAAAATGTCACTTTTATGAAACACAAAAAAATACTTAATGTTGCTTAGTTCATCTTTGGATACTGGCAATTCTAGGGCTAAGAGTTGTCTATAAACTTTTAAAGAAATATGAATTCCCCAACACCTACCATTTATTGTATCTATTGAACAAACTTTACTGACATGTTTTCAAGGCAGTCTTTGCTGTTTGTTTCTGTCCACACAGATTCTGTTTGTGTATTTTAACTACACATGTGAAGAAGACCACTCCAGAACTGGAAATTGCCTTACAGAAGGTTCATGAATTACGGGGTGAGAATTACACTGACGAACGAGCTCATCAATCTAGGAACTATTCAGATTATGCTATTTTTATAGGGGATGGGGGTCTGATCATTTTACCCAAGACAATTTGCATTGTTTTATGGTCTGTTTTCAGTGGCGGCTTGGTGGTTAGAGCACTGGGTTATTGATTATAGGGTTATAGGTTTAATACATATGTTTATTAAGATGCTGCTGATGGACCCTTGAGCAAGGCTCTCTTAATCCTCTCTGCTCCCAGGATTTAATTAGTGACAAAACAGCACAGATACAATTTTGCTCTCAAGTGCAAAACATATCCAAACATTTATTTGAATCGCAATCTCATTCATTTCTTAATCTCTATCCATATAACAAGATCTGTGCCCTCATGACCTCTGTTGATGTTTTCTGTGAAGTGAACCCACCCAGTGCAGAGAATGCTGTAAGTGCAGAAGAGGCTCTGAAGTATCTCTTGTTTTTGGTCAATGTGAACGAGCTGTACGAACACTCTCTGGGCACTTACGATTTTGACCTGGTGCTTATGGTAGCAGAGAAGTCACAGAAGGTAAGTTTGTGTATCTCCATTTTTGACACAATGTGAACATGGTGTTCTTTACATTTTGCCAATTTCATTAAGATGACCAAATAGAATGACTCCAAAGTCACTTAAAGTCTTAAAGTCTGTTAGGTACACAACTTTTCCTCCCCCACTATGACCTCCTTTAGGACCCTAAAGAGTACCTTCCCTTCCTGAACATGCTGAAAACCCTGGAGCATAATTACCAGCGCTACACCATCGACAAACACCTGAAGAGATACAAGAAAGCCTTGCATCACCTCAGCAAACGTGGTACGATTTTCCGTCTGTCTTCAGTGTCAGAATATAAACAGAAAACAAACATGACATAGCCAGATTACTCTCTCTGTTTCTCCCATTCTCCCCGTCTCCCTCAGGTGAAGAGCACTTCACTGAGGCTTTAAACCTTGTGAAGGATCAAAGGCTGTACACTGAGGCTTTGCAGCTCTACCCTGCCGACAGCCAGCAATACAAGGTCATTATACTATTCAAGGCCCATTTAATAACATGATCCATTTTCTGATTTTATTGGTGAAGTGAGCATTTTCTCTTAAATTAAAAAAAGTATCTGAAGCAATTAAATAAGACATGCAAAAATAGAAGCAATTGGGAGAGGGACACATACAAGGAGTACACAGCACTGTACTTATACTCCTTCATCATTAACAGTTTTGACATTTGTGTAGATACAAGGCAATATGCCTGACCAATATGATCCATGTGATGTGATCTTTAGGTGCTGAGTGTGGCCTATGCAGAGCACCTTGTGAAGCAGCAGCAGGCTGAGCAGGCGGGGCTGTTGCTATGGCGATGCGGAGAGATGTCCCGTGCCCTGCAGGCTTTCGTTAGCTGTACGAGCTGGAGACATGCCCTCGCTGTGGCAACACACATCCCTTTGCCACCTGAACAGCTGGCACAACTTGCCAGGGACCTAGCAGGTACAGTGGGTGGAGTGTGCATGTGTACATGTGCACATTTAAGTCATTTTTTTTTTTGTTGGTTCAAATATACGAGTATTGATATGAACCAAAAAAATCATTTCTTGATATATTTTAGATCAATGATACAATACATAATGTTAAACATATTCCTTTTTAACTGTGTTTAATATAGTTTGATAATTTCGTCTTTATACACACCAAGTCCTCTTAATCAACATCCGTGGGGTGGAGAGGAACAGAAGAAAATATTTCAGCAAGATTGAAACAGAAAGTATTTAAAAACTTGAGATATATATATATATATATATATATATATATATATATATATATATATATATATATANAGAGAGAGAGAGAGAGAGAGAGAGAGAGAGAGAGAGAGAGTAGACAAAGGAGTGAAAGAAAAAAAAGAGAGAGAGAGAGCTTGTAGACAGTGACAGAGAGTGAGATAGTACACAGAGAGGGAGTGAGAGAAAGAAAAGAGAGAGAGAGAGAGAGAGAGAGAGAGAGAGAGAGAGAGGGGAAGGAAGGAAGAGACACTTATATAGAAAGGCAGAGAAACAGACAGAAAAATAAGAAGTGAGAGAGCGGTCAAAGAATACAGAATGTGGAGAGAGCAAGAGAGAGAGAGAGTATATATATATATATATATATATATATATATATATATATATATATATATATATATATATATATATATATATATATATATATATGATATTGCCTCTGTTTCATATGACAATTTGTCTGCCTACTCTTTCGTCTTACTTCCAACCTGGTGGGTGGCTTAGATCACATGATTAATATGCCTGATCAAACTTATTGGGGTACGCTTAATTAGCAAACTGTGAAACAGTGAATTTAATAGATTGTGTATGGAAAAGATAAACCGTAAATCCACACTATGCACATATTCTTTTATTTCATCTCAGTAAAGCAGGTGTGTTGCTAATTTCCTGTTTCAGAGAAGCTTATTGAAGAGAGACGACATGCCGATGCTGCTCTGCTGCTGGAACAGTATGCTAAGGTACTTCTATGTTTTCTTTATAAAGATCTGTCTACATCCCACAGACTTTTATCTAATCATATTTTGCCCGAATTCACCAACTGTAGTTTTAACCACAACAGTGGCCACCATGATCACCAGTGGAGCTTCTTTCTGTAACTTTCTTTAAGACCTTTGTAGTCTTCTGTTCTTTTTGGGATGGAAGAATATGGACTTTCTGTCAGTAGGTGGCTTTGTATAACACTTCAAATAGAAAGTGTAAGTTCAGAGTCAAGTGATTAAAGAGTCTGTGTGGCTGTGGTTCGATGCTAAGGATGCGAATGTTTTCCAATCCTGTGGCAAGTGTTTATGACAGACAGACAGAAGTCAGTTCCTTAATGGGAGTATCTTGTTTAGAAAAGAGTATTTGTAAAGCACAGCCTCAGCTTTTAATATGATTTCTGTTATTTGATAGTGCCAACAAGAAATTTGTTTTTCTAATTATATAATTTTTCAGTTTTGTAAAATTGACAGTTGTCGTTTTACATTGTTGTTTTTATGATGAATGGATCATTAGAAATGTTCCATAATTCCATCATTTTTTTGTACATTTATTTCTATTGAAAGGGGAGAAGTTCTTTCTTTCTTTCTTCTGTAAAACATCCAACCAGTGTTTTGTGTGATGGCATTCTGTATACACCTGGTTTCAATTCTGTTCCTCTCAAATTGTTGTTTTCAATCCTCGACCACAGTAAACTTGTTTTTGACTCTCTGCTATTTTCCAAATCCCCTTTTATCAGTTGTAGGTCTGAATAAATACCCCATTTTCAGGTCTACAGGTCCACTGTCTTCAACTCTGGTCCTCATTAAATGTCCCTTTCCAAATGTGGTCCTCTCCATATCCCCTTTCTCAACTCTGACCCTCTCATTGTTCCCTGTTTTCAACACTGGCCCTTAGTAAATCTCCCATTTTCAACTGTGGCCCTCCCCAAGTCCCCTGATCTAATCTGGTCCTGTATCAATCACTTGTTTTCAACTCTGGTCTTCTCTAAATCTCCTGTTATCAACCCTGGGTACCTGTAAACCCCTTGTTTTCAACTCTGGTCCTCTCTAAATGCCCTATTTCACCCAACTCTGATCCTCTAGAAGTTGCCTATTCCCAACTCTAGTCCAGTCCACACCAGTCAGGAAGTGCATGCCAACTGACTGATTAGCTCAGAAAATGCAGTCTGTTTATTGGTGGTTACAGTTAGGCTGAGTGTGATTATGGTTACACTGAAAATAGTATTTATGATGAGTTCATGATGTTTTTTTCTGGATGTTGCTGAGTGAATTGTGGCTCTATCTGCAGGACTGTGAGGAGGCCATCTCTGCTCTGATACAGGGAGCTGCATGGGAGGAAGCCCTCAGGCTAGTGAGTCCCTCTTCTGAGTCTCTGAGTTTCATTTTATTGATTTATTTACTTCTGTAACTTGCAGCTGCTGAATACAGGTCTCCAAGCTTGAATATATGATCTATTGCTCATTCCACTGTCAGATTTACCTTTATAGCCGGGAGGACATAACTGAAACCCATCTGAAGCCTGCCCTTTTGGAAGGTACTAAAGTCAGACATAAGGGACTTCTGACTTCAACATGCTTTATTATATTCTTTTTTTTTTTTTACCTCTTTGTTGTTTTCAAAGATTGAACGTGCTCTTTGTCTGTTTTAGCTCACAGTAATCATTTGGCCTTTCTGGAGTCTCAGAAGGCACTGTTTGTGCGCCACAAAAGCCGGCTGGCCGTGGTGAGGGAGCAGAAAGAGAAGGCTAGACTGGAGCTCCTTGGTAAATGATCTGCATAATCGTTAGCCATCATAAGCGTAATGTTTGACACACTTTAGTATTAGTTTCATAGTAGTTACCAAGTCATGTGCAGTATCCACTGAATTTTGTTTGGATATGAAGTCATAGGCACTGTTCTGCCTCCTTGTGTTCAAAGATGAGGATGGGCCTGACTGTGCAGAAGCTGAGCTATATTCAGAGGCCAGCAGCGTCCTCACCGGCAGCCGCATTGGATCGAAATACTCACAAAGCAACTCCCGCATCTCTGCGTGAGTTACCAGTTGTTCACAGTTTAACCCACAATAACCTCTCACACACTTACTCACAGAACACCCCATGAATGAACCTTGATAAAGAGGAAGAGTAAACAGAAGCAGCTAACCTTGCAATGTTGCTTCTTTATTTTCGAAGTGGTTTATTCTGAGAGTCTGACTTGTGGTATTCTGTTCAGGAGGTCTTCTAAGAACCGCAGGAAAGCAGAAGGGAAGAAGCACAGCTTGAAGGAGGGAAGCCCCTTTGAGGATATCGCCCTTCTCCACGCCCTCACGCAGATCATCCATGTGGTTGACAAGATGAGGGGTGAGATTTATAATTCTACTCATCAGTCATTACAAAATTACACACACAGCAGGTACGGGTGTGCAATATGACAATTTCATCACATCATGAATATTGTCAGTGCAAATGTTTCATTACAATAAGCATAATTAGTTCTGTTTAATTGGAAGAGAAGAAGAGTAAAAATGACTGTACCTAGTATGAGAGTGTTTGTTTGAAAGGCAGTTTTTAGAATCTGCTGTTACTGATTCATTGAGTTTGGGCAATTTTCATGTGGTATTGTAATCTGATGCATATTAAATTTGTGGCAATGTGACCTAGTATGAACAGCCAGATCATAATTCAGAATTCATCATGACTTCTACGTTTTTCCTCATAAAATGTGCTGAAGAGGACAAAAAAAAGAACACAACCTTGAGGAAGGTTTTCAGAGGCAGCATAGTGAGGTAACACCTTATAAATATTTGGGAAGGTGTTCAAACTAAGAAGGCACGTATCAACCACTCCATGTTTGAAGAGATTTCTGATTAAATGGCCCAAAGCAAGGTTTTAAGAAAACAACAATGCAAACCAAAGAAGTGGCCTTGGAAGAATGTGTCCCTTTTTTTTAGTGAGCATTAATATATTATCAGTGATGAGCCCAGCTGTGAGCCATTTCTTTAGATAAACATTAAAATTTCTCTAATATCGTGATAACATTTTACCATATTGTCCACCCCTATAGACAGGGTAGCCCATATGTTTCAGTGGGGACAAATCCTTTGTTTCTTATGTTTAAGCAGTATATGAGTCGTTTATGACATATCTTGACATATTTGATTGCCCTGACACCCAGTTTCTCCTTTAAACAGCTCATTTTCTCAGACTGGTGTTATCATACTCTAAGATTTATCAGTGTCATGTCTGCACTTTCTTCTGATCAGCTGCTGATTAGGTTTTAGAGGTTTGATTCTAATGAGATTATTATTGCTACTAGCATCAGATAGATGGATCTTTTGTTTTTAGGTTTTTTTGTTTGAGAGAGAAGCCATGTAGCCCAGGTCTGACTTACATTTCGAAGAAAATCCCAAGTCCCCACACTTCCACAGACTCTTTCTATCCTACTGGATGCATGCAGTAACACTTGTATATGTTTCAGAGGTTAGTGATTGTGTTCATTTTTAAATTTCCCTACAGAGGAAATCCACAGTCTGCTGAAGGCTCTGGTACTGTTTCAGTTTGACACTCTGGCCAGCAGTCTGCAGACAAATTACAGTGATCTGCTTCAGCTGATTGAGAAGGGAATCCCAGAAATCTGGCATGAAGGTCTTCAACCATGCCAAACACCGGTAAGAGAAATTTAAACAGATTCACTTTTCTTTAAATGACAAAGATATATTTAGTTTTTAGCTATCAACACACTGTAGAAATTTTGTTACTGCAGCTGTAGCTTTCACAAGACCTGGAATTCAGTGCTGTTGTTGAATTATTGTAAAGAAGAATGTGATTGCTTCTGTCACTCTTTTGATGGTTGTCAGGTTCTGATGTAAAACTGAATTTCTAATTCTCTACATCTCACTTTGTTTCAGATCACAGGCCCTCACTCAACTGCCAACAGCATCATGGCTTCTTTTCAGCAACCCAGACCATCCACAGTGCACCAGCAAGGTGAGTTATACTAAAGCATTCTCGTTAATAGAAACACACGTCAGTCATGTGAACGTAAATTGTGCATTAATAGCTGTTTCTCTCCCATTTAGATGCAGAGATCCTCATACCACCTAAGATGAGGCAGTCTGTCAAATGGAAACTCTGTATACTGAAATAATGTGTTTATAAAGAAAATAGATTCTATAGTGTATCATTAAAGACACAGAATATCCTGTAGTTGCTCTCAAGCTTGGTGAATGTACTTCTCATAATTTTGTATGAAACGTACGGTTTATGTACTTTTTTTAAAAATAAAATACACTTCACACTTTCAAAAATTATTAGTGTAGTGTTAGTAACTAAGGGTATAAAATATCAGTTTAGGTACACGTCCTATACTATCAAGGATTGTAGTTCATGTGCAGCATTATGGACAGTGTCACAAAGCTATTTATTTATAATAAATCTACCATAAATAGAGAAAAGTATTATGTGGGTGGTGGGTCACTCATAGTCCACCAACCACAATTATCCAGCCAACAGTGTCCAGTAAACAGCATCCTGTGAGCACTGATGACAGACTAGAGGATGATCCACACCTTGTAGCAGCACGTGGACCAATGACACAAGTGTATAATACAGTGGACAGTGTTTAAACACTCCAGGCCTCAAAGGTTAACACTGCACAAAAAATACGAGTGGAAATACAACATAAAGGCATCAAAGAAATTGTTAAATGGTCTCCGTACAACTGTTTTCATGACTGTTACATTAAATGAGAGACAAAATCTAAAAAGTAAATCGCAAACACGTTTCATGTTAATATTATGAAAGCCCTTTTTTCGGATGACTAACAGTGCTTCTTAGGATATGGTGCCTCTTGGACCAATGCTGTCTTAATTACAGGGTTGAGAAACACTGCTGTATAAGACAGTTGTTTTGACAACACCATCAAACCTTTTGCTTATAATCTATTTAGTGTCAATTTTCAAAATGGAATCCTTTTTGAACATTTAATAAGTCAGATCATCTAGACTGAAGAGTCTCCTGTTGCACAGGTATGGTGTGATGGATTTTTTTCCCCCACTAACAATCTAGTCTAGATCAAAAATGTCACTTTCAGTACTTGTTTGTCTCTTTTGGCTGGAGCAGTGCTTGACTGAACACGTTCCACAAAGTGGTCAGTCTCAATTTTCCATTTTCTTTCTACATTATCAACTCCATTGAGCTCAGTGGGCTGCAAGACATTCCGTTGCTCTGAAGCTCTCCACTTACTGTGATGCACATTCCAGTGGAGCGTATTATTACAGAGGCATTCTCCCAAAAAAAGGTACATCTTCATTTCTTGGCCTACTTTCCCCACCCATGCCATTTTATTTTATCCAAAATGCATTTGACAGTTGTCAAAGTACAATTTGCCCTGTACAACATATTAAAAAAAGAAAAAAAAAAACAATGTTTTAATTGGAAAGGTTAAAGAAAACATTTGATAAAATTCTTGAGAAAAATTACTTGCTGTAGCACAGTTAAGGGTTCAGAACTTTGGAGAGGAAACGTCCACATATCCAGACATCTTTTAAGTTTCAAAAGGGACAAAAATGAAAACTCACTAACACTAAAATAAAAAAATATGTACAAAAAAAGAAACTTCAAAACTTCACCAAGGAAAAATCAGGTCATGGCTGATGTTTTAAGGTTTCCAGAGTTTAAGAAGGCCATCTTCACTATATGTGGCGATCATGTTCTGATGAGGGTGGTGAGCAATACCAATCACATCCTTCTCGTGTACCTGGTAAAGAACAAACACAAAAGGACCACTAGCTTAAATATGATTCTTACACAAATGAAGACTGGCTATGTTTATACAGCAGGAAAGTGTACCAAATCTGATTTTGTCAACAGAGCCAAACTTTTTTTTGTTTGTTTGTTTTGGTTTTAATGTAACCTATATCCAACCTATATCCAACATATATTTGACGCATTACACATTATTTGACCATGGCCACTTCTTTGGCTTGCATCACTAGATTTTATTTTATTATTTCATTTGTTTTCACCCCTACTAATTTAGATATGCCAATTACCCATCCCCCCCAAGAAGCCTCCCACATTACATGCCCTGCTCTCGACACTAGGGGGGAGAGATCGTCCACATGTTTCCTCTGAGTCATGTGACGATAACCTACCACCTCTTTTCAAGCTGCCGCCACCCCGGGGGAGAGCAAGCCAATTTCTCTCCCTTTGGACCCCGGCTGCAGATGGTGAGCAGCATGAACCTGGATTTGAACCAGCGACCCCAGGATCATAGTGGGAGCACCTTAGCCCGTTACGCCCCTCGGGCCCACATCACTACATTTCTTTAAACTTTGCTTTAAGCTTTATTATCCTTTGATGTTGCAGTCACATCCATGTGTGTCTGTAGTCAGACATGTCTTTAAACTATGGAAAAGTTGTGTGATTGAGTCTTGGGACTGAGACAAAAAAAGTATGACAGCTTGCTATACCACCACTGAAATCCTTGCTCATAGTGGTGATCCATTTTCCCCACTCTTCTATGTGCATTACATGAGGAAAGTCTAGCTGCACTGAACTCCAAACTGGCTGTTCAGACTGAGTCACATGGCTGTGAATCCAGTACCGACTGGCGATCAATACCACATATGAAAATGGTCCCAATCAGAACTGAAATGTCAGATTCAGTGTGATTTTTGTTCAAAACACGATGCTGTTTATTGTATTTGGGCCACTTTATCTGCTGTGTAAACATTACGAACCACTAGATCCTCAAGCACCAAATGTGATGAGCAAAGGTGGGCTTACTGTCAGGGTTCTCTCCAGTTTGCCAGTGACTGTGCTGAAGCAGTAGAGCACAAAGTCTTCTCCCACGCAGTAGATCCACTCTCCTCTGGGGGACAGCGTGCAGCACACAAAGTCTCCCCCCTCTCGCTTACCAGAGCTGAAACTCCTCACAATCTGCATTACAAAGGCATTTTCAGAAAATACTTTGTCAAAATTCAATGACTGGAAATATTTTTAAAATACATTTCTATAAATAGTCCCGTTTTCATAAACTGGGCTTTTCAAGTAAATCTTATTAACACCTCTGGTATAGACATGTCCTTACCTGGCCCTGCATATTCATAATGACCACAGTGTTGGAGCGGTTGCAAACAACAAAATGCTCTGGGTTCTTCGGGAGCAGGATCACATTGTTCACAGTGATGTCTGTGCCAGCTGAGGCACCAAGAGACTTAAATGTGCTTGTGCACTCTGTGGTCTTCACATTCCAAATCTGAAAACATGCAAAATATGAAAGTTCACAGATTAATTACTTCAAAAGAAGAGATTTGTCAACTAAACCCATCAGCACAAAAGTAGTCTGATCTATTCTTATAACCGTGTGCTGTGAAAGTCTCTCACACACACACACACACACACACACACACACACACACACACACACACACACACACTTACTTTTGGGGCAATGCCAAAGGAAAAAAAATTAGTTCAATAGAGACCCATTATAAAAGAAATGTGCAAGTAGCAAGAACCTTAAACTCAGTAAAATATTGAACTCCCCAGGTGCTGAAGATAGGGCTGCTCATCACTCCAGGCACATGTGCTCACTTCCCCTTGCTGTATGAATTCAGTAGTGTGTATGTGTGCATCACTGTGTGTGGATGAGTAAAATGCAGAGGTCTATGCATATCACAGGGGGTCAAATGAGTATAATCACTATTACTATCTACCTCTAGAGAAGTTTCTTTCAAAGGTTCTTCACACTCACACTGCTAACTTTTGTAGCACCTTCATATTTTTCCAGTGATTTTAAGAGCACATACCTTCACTGTTCCATCAGAAGAAGCACTGATGATGTGGTGGCCATCAGGAGTGAACGTTGCTTCATTTACGAATGAGGAGTGGCCTCGGAACTCCTTGAGAGACTTGCCTGATTTTAGCCCATGAACTCTGAACACACAATCATTTTTCTTATGAAGTATAAAACACAACAAATAAAGAAGCTGTTTCCTACATGCACTTATATCCACGTTTTCACCTGTAAGTAAATGAGGGGTTAGAAATCAAAATCCTTAAAGGTTGAGCAGGTAATTCACCTACATAAGGTACTATAAAAAAGGTAGTCATCAGTACAGCTCTTGTGAAAACAAATCTGATACATTAAAACAATACTTTCCATAAATAGGTATTTTTCACTCATTGGCTCCCACTATAGTTTGGGGAGTAATTCACTTTTACACCTCGGCTGTGAAGAAAATACAAAGTGCCCCCTCATTAAGGGATACGGTGTCTGAAGTAAAATTTTATGTAAAAATACATAAGTGGAGTTGCTACATAACTGCCACCCTAAACTCCAGCCCAAGACGTCCTCACAGTGCTAATATTTATTACTTATTTTATTTAATTAGAAATAAAGCAATATCTTGATTACAGCCTATACAGTTGTTTAGTTGAATTCATATTAGCTATCTTGCTTGTTTTTAGTATTCAATTTTACTGTTTTCTAATTATGCTGGCCTTCATTAGAGGTATGCACAAATAAATTTTACTTCCTGTCTGAAAGGTATTCTGTATGAGAGTAGCCATCACTGTACATTTCTCAACTTGCTCTGGATAAGTGATTTGCGCATAAGATTTAAGTCCTCCTTTGCCGTATAATCTTATATATAAAAGGAAACAGGACCCAGACCCAGAAGCTGTATAATCTGGACCTGAACCTATGAATTTTAACAGTGTTCATTTATTTAGACATAACTTTTCCATCCTTTACAAAACATGTTTAGCATCCCAGGTAACTAAAAGACCAATCACGTGTTGTAAATATCATAAATGATGCCAATCAGATCTATGCCTTATAATGAGCACTGTCACTCTAATGAATGGCACATACAGGTCACAGTTCCAGACAATGTCATCTTCTTGTCCCGGGGCCAATAAGATATCACACAGCATAAGCGTTGTGTGTGGCAAATCCATAGGCATTATAAAAGAGGAGACTGATCACTTGTTGAAATAGGAATGAGCGTTCTTGTAACGCTCAACATGTCATCTGTTTTACACACAAAGTCAAAAGCTTCCGTTTTACTGAAACAGAAGCGTTTAACTGAATTGAGACGAACATTTTATTTAGTGTTTTGATATCCAGCCAAGTTCAGTGAAAAACCTGAGAGTAAATATTGTTTAAAAACAAATGTACTGTAATTATGATGCTCCAGACCTTCCAAAGGAAATCTACTCTGCATGGAATTTTAATTAAATACCCCTTCTATAGAGTGTGAGAAATACACATACCTGATGGTTTGGTCAAATGAGGCTGAAAGGAGTTGACTGCTGTCCTTAGAGAAGCTTACACATGTCACACCTTTACTGTGAGCTCGCTCGAACCGGCGCAGACACTGACCACTCTGGATCTTCCATACCTGTATGTGTACACAAATGGATATAAGATAATATATACACACACAATATATACACAATATAACAACTGTAGCAAAGGGACAGACCTTTATTTTGCCATCCTGAGCTCCTGTGGCCAGCATCTCTGTATCTCTGCTGAAACACATGCACAGCACAGCATCATCCATCATCATAAAGTTATCCTGTGCCTGGTACTTCAGATCCTGTGGAAGAGAGACACTGCAGTTAAAAAGGAGTACAAAACCAATACCAGGCTCCACTTGCTGATGATGATTCTGACAGCAGGCAGGAAGTGTATTTAGTGCATAAGCTTGGGTTAAACCTTTGTACCTTTCTTATCTTCCCTGTAGTGAAGTTCCACACCTCAATGAAGCCATCAACAGAGCCAGTAACCAAATACTGACCATCAGGGGAGAAGCGGGAGCACTCCACATGAGACTTTTGACCAAACTGTTCACACAAAAAACAGCTTAATTAGGAATCTGCTCAAATTGATGTAACCAAAGAAATAAGATTTCCACAAACACCAGAAATGTAATCAACCAGAGGTTCACAAATTTTTTCATGTCAACCTCCCCTTGGTGATACAATGTTGTGTCTTCCCACTAAAATATTCTGAACCTAAATATGTCAAAACATTCTTATGTTTTCGCCCTACGATGGACTAGCGCCCTGTCTAGGGTTGTTTCCTGCCCTTGTGCTCAGAGTTGCCGGCTGGGCACCGGCTCTCCCGTGACCCTATTCAGGAATAAGTGGTACAGAAATTGGATGGATAGATGGATTCTTATGTTTTCAGTCATTTTTCTACTGTCCTTTCACTCAACAATTTCAAAATAAATAGCACATGAATAATGAGATAACTGGAAACTCCAGGTTTGTAAGTCAGGCAACAGTCAGATTTCTAGGCCTTAGCCCAATGTAAGAAATCAGTCTAAATCAGATACCTGCATTTAAATAACAATAAAAATAAAGCACATTTAAATAAAAAAACAGCCATTTAAATGATCTCAACTCTACAAAACATGAGGAACTGTACCTTGATGTGTCTACTCAGCTGGGTTGGGAATCGCTCTTCCTCTACATCCTTCACTGCTGCTTTGCCTCTGAACAAGTCAATGGTCATACCAGGAGGCAGAAGACCCTGGTGCTGCTGCCACTTCAGTGACTAAGAAACAGGTGCATTATTAGAGATTAAACTCTGTGCCAAAATCACAAGACTGAAATAATATGAATTTAATATCTGATGAGCAAGAGACACAATGAGACATTCAATTTGGCTACATTATATTCTACCTGAGGTAGAAGTGGCAGAGTGTAAATCCTTACCTGTGCCAGCAGAGCCATGAGACGAGAAGGAGGCACCACACTGACCTCCCCTGCCAACGCCTGTGCAATGGCTGCCCGCCTCTTTTCTTTACTGCTGCCATCAGGGTAAGCCTGCAAATTAACAGGTGATAATATAACTGCCATGCTTGTACTGAAGATTTGCGTATTTGAGTCAGTTGTGCTGTTCATCTTCCATGTGTTGTGCCCAACAAACAGCACAAAATAGACTTGTTTCCAAACTATGGACGGAAGTGTGCAGTCTTTGGGATAAACAGCTATTAGTTGACAGACTGATGTTTTCATTGATAACATGAACACAACAAAATGCAGTCCTGCATTTGGTGTGCACAACTGGCCAAAACACACTCCTTGTGCTGTTTGTTCCACATTGGACACATCACAAGGAAGATGAAAGGGGGTTCAGTTTACCCACACTGCACTCGTTTCATAGATGCATAGATGTTGCTGTGTGCCTCACAGACTTGAGGTCCCCTCAGAGAGCAGATGAGAACAACACGACTGGCTCAAATACACAGACATCGCTCAACGCTGCATTCCAGCTCAGAGGGGAGTGCATAAACATGAATGAACGACATATTCAAGAGGTGTTACCCATTGATAAATGCTACTTGGCGGCACTGCACATGCGATGACCCAGTTTTTATTTGTTTTCCTGTTGTTTTTATGACAATTCCATTGATAATTCAGGTGCATTACACAAATGTATGCTGGTTTTATTTAGGTAGAATATTTAACCATTTTTTAATAATCCAATTCCAGCATCTAAATATTCTTAATTAATAATAAAGGATGTAACTACATTATAATGACAAGAAGGCGGCATATTGTTGCACTTTTTTCTATGACATTATTTTGCCAAAAACAAAAAAAACCCCAAAACATTTAATCAGTTATGACAGGCCTATAACAATACACCTTGTGCAGGCCTCTACTACATCCATATGTCCAGTACTGTGTGAGCAATAAACAGGCAATACATTGTGTAGCACCACAACATACCTCTCTGGGGTCGAAGTAAGAGCGGGCCAGCAGGTTCTCCAGGTGAATGTACCTCTCAGGCTGCGTCTGTTTCAGCATGATCATGGGGTCAGTCTGTCTCAGCAAAGACCTGGCAGCTCCCAACTCTCTCAGCTCAATCAGCTCTAGCACAACCTGTCCGAAAAGCACTGGAATTAATCTGCTAGAATAACTGGAATATATATCGGGAGGTCAAAAGTGATATGCAGTAGCCTAGAAGGTTATTCGAATATTTAATCAATTTAAGGAGAGCTCCTTATATATAACCTCACCTGTTCATACAGATCAATCAGGGTCTTGTCTGGAAGTTTAAGGGATTGGATAGCCTGTAGTACTGTGTCCCAGTGACCACTGTTGATATCAGCCACAAAACTCTCAATACTGTCCACTGTATTGAGTGATACGGTGGTCTCCTCCTGCAGCGTTGCAAGTGTGCGATGTAAATTATTTTCCTTCAAGTACTGCATGATCAGACGAATGACACTGCCAGAAGAGAAATCACAAGTCAGGGTATTTCATTAGGAATGTCTCAGATGATGGGTTAGTGAGCCTTAACTTGGGATACAGTGTTCATGAAACTAAAGAGTTTTACTGGGACACTCGTTGACTTTCAGTAAAACTACAATCATCCTAAAGGTTTTAAATCTCTCTCTTTCGTTAATCTTTGGGAATTTCCAAATTCATTTTCTTTGCCTTGCAACACTTTTGTGATATTCTGTGTGCATTACTATCTATGTTAATCTAATATTTATAGTTTGAACACAATTACACAATCTTGATTTTCAAATATACTAAATCATTTCTTTTCAGTGTTTTATCATTATAAGTGTCGAGACCACTATAGAGTGCTTCACAGACCACCCATGGTCCCCTGCCCCCTCTGGTTTAAGCCAGCGTTTTTCAACCCTGGTCCTGGATCCTTGAACCCACCCATTGCAATTCTGAAAGTGTTGTTGAGCTGATTAGTTCAATCAGGTGTGTTGGAAACAGGGAAAGCACTGCAATGTGCTCGCCAATGGTGCTTACAAGAGCAGAGTTGGGCAACACTAATCTAAACCAGTATTTCTCAACCCTAGTCATGGACTCACCACTACCCTGCATATGTTAGGGGTGTCCTGCTTTAACACTACATTAGTTCAATTGGGAGTGCTGGAAACAGGGAAAGCACCATAATGTGCATGGCAGAGGTGCATCCAAGATCAGGGCTGAGCAACAGTGATGGTCAAGGTGGTAAATTTGTGAGTCACCACTGTGGTTGTTCAAGATGGTAAAACACGTTCAAACACCAAAGCAAAGCATTCCACCCAGTACATCTTGACCAGCCTGAGCCGACCAGGCAGTTTTCCTGCATGGAGCTGCCAGAAGGTTATGAAAGGTCCCTGATCATGTTCTGCAGCTGACTGACCCCTGTGCAACCACAGCCACGAGATTCTTTAGGTGAGCTTAGAGAAGAACACCCATGTGTGATGAACTCAGCCCTCCAGAGAAGCTCAGGGGGGTTGCACTGTAAAATTCAGCTCCGAATCAGAACCCACAGACACCAAGGTCTCTAACGTCCAGTTAGTTGTCCCCTCCAGATGTCCCCACCTTTGTGTGAACACAGACTAAAGCTGAGCAGAAGCCCAGCAGGGCCTGCACTCCTCCAGCCGACCACCAGCTCCCAACGACCACGCACGGAGCCGAGCCGGAGTGCACCAGGAGTGAGGGAGTCACAGTCAGGCCCTTTAAACCCGCTGTAAGACACGTCTGAGACACGTCTGACTGTCTCCGAGTCAGTCTCCTCCGTGGCTAAGCTAACAGGTAACCATCGAGCTCTACGCCAAACAAGCGCTCAGGGCTGAAGAAAGCCCGGTGCGAGCAGCTCATCGGGACAAGAACTACTTACTCTGCGGACTCCACTTCCAGAGACATGCTTGAAACTTGATCAAAGTGTGGGAGAACGTACACAACACAGTCTGCGGCTGCGGCTGTAATCCACTGCACTACTGCTTCCCTCTCCCGAAAACAACCAGCGCCACCCTGTGTCCACCGCCGGCATCACACCTGCTTGGCCAACCGCCAGCACCATATAAGGAAGTCTTGTGACGCGTAAGACGCTCGGAAAATATCCAAACTGGGGTTAATAATTAATGAATAATTAACGAATAATTAATTAATAATTAAAGAATAATTAATGAGCAATTAATGAATAATTCAGTATTTGATGGCTTTTTATAACACTGTTGTGCAATGTTCAGGGACACAGTAAGGGGGTTGTAATGTTCAGGGACAGAGTATGGGAGTTGTAATGTTAAGGGACAGAGTAAGGGAGTTGTAATGTTCAGGGACAGAGTAAGGGGGGTGTAATGTGCAGGGACACAGTAAGGGGGGTGTAATGTTGAGGGACATATTAAGGGAGCTGTAATGTTCAGGGACAGAGTAAGGGAGCTGTAATGTTCAGGGACAGAGTAAGGGAGTTGTAATGTTCAGGGACAGAGTAAGGGGGGTGTAATGTTCAGGGACACAGTAAAGGGGTTGTAAAGCTCAGGGACAGTAAGGGGGGTGTAATGTTCAGGGACACAGTAAGGGGGTGTAATGTTCAGGGACACAGTAAAGGGGCTGTAAGGTTCAGGCAAAGGGGTTTATAAAATTTAGGTACACAGGCCTAAAAGGTCCACGATCACAATATGGGGGTCTTGACCGCTCCAGCACGGTGACAGACCTCAGAAAGAGAACAAAAGAAATGCCATATCTAGATATATATGTACAGTACAATTTTGGACACACTGAATGAATATATTACAGATTACATTACTTGGCTTTTGACATTGATCTTAAAATCATATTCTCTAACTACAATATGTGCTATATGGACAAAAGTATTGGGATGCCTTCTCATTCATTCTGAAAATAAGGTAATCAAAAAGAGTGTATCCGGCTTTTGTTGGAGTAACGGTCTCTACTGTCCAGGGAATGTTTTCTCTTAGGTTTAGGAGCAGTACTTTGAGCATTTCAATTTAAGTGTGAACTGCATACAGGCCTTTTTGCTTGGGCATCTCAATAAGGTGCATGTATCCAATACTATTAAAATATACTGTATGACCCAAAATATTTTGTTTATAATGAAAAATCCATACTACTACAGAAATATTGTCTTTTGGTCATGTGTTTCTGAAAACACAAAGCATTTCTATTTTTTTACAAGACTGCACAGCCACATTGTTCTGTCAGGTTTTCCCTTAAGGCTTGAAGAGAGTAGGTGTCCAAACTTTTGATTGGTCCGGTGGTGAACAAAACTGAGCACCCTGGAGAGCATTCTTAAAAACATTTGCTTTCAGTGACCTAAAACTGTTTGGTAGTGTGGAAAGGAGGCCAATATCAGATTTAAAAAGTACAACTTCTTGAAAATATACATGAACATATACATGTGAACTGAACCTACATAATACTGACAACTTAATTACCCTACTACAAAAAAGAGTTGTAGACCAGTTATAGACCAATATAGACCAGCATACAGTATGTTGTGTTATAAATGCTGGTATGCTGGTCATCCAGCACCAGAGCATCATAACCCAGCATTTGTTGAGTTGTTAACTTTTTAGATTTGATTAAATGTGTGTGGTCAGTGTGAGAGTAGGGAGAGGTGAGTGTGTGGTCAGTGTGAGAGCAGGGAGGGGTGAGTGTGTGGTCAGTGCGAGAGCAAGGAGGAATGAGTATATGGTCAGTGTGAGAGCAGGGAGGAATGAGTGTGTGGTCTGTGTGAGAGCAAGGAGAAGTGAATGTGTGGTCAGTGTGAGAGCAGGGAGGAGCGAGTGTGTGGTCAGTGTGAGAGCAGGGAGGAGTGAGTGTGTGGTCTGTGCGAGAGCAAGGAGAAATGAATGTGTGGTCAGTGTGAGAGCAAGGAGAAGTGAATGTGTGGTCAGTGTGAGAGCAGGGAGGAGCGAGTGTGTGGTCGGTGTGAGAGCAGGGAGAAGTGAGTGTGTGGTCTGTGTGAGAGCAAGGAGAAGTGAATGTGTGGTCAGTGTGAGAGCAGGGAGGAGTGAGTGTGTGGTCGGTGTGAGAGCAGGGAGGAGCGAGTGAGTGGTTAGTGTGAGAGGAGGGAGGAGTGAGTGTATTGTCGATGTGAGTGCAGGGATGATTGAGTGTGTGGTCAGTGAGAGCAGGGAGAAGTGAATGTGTGGTCAGTGTGAGAGCAGGGAGAAGTGAGTGTGTGGTCAGTGCGAGAGTAGGGAGAAGTGAGTGTGTGGTTGGTGTGAGAACAGGGAGGAGCGAGTGTGTGGTCAGTGTGAGAGCAGGGAGGAGTGAGTGTGTGGTCAGTGTGAGAGCAGGGAGGAAAGAGTGTTTGGTCAGTGCGAGAGCAGGGAGGAGTTAGTGTGTGGTCAGTGTGAGAGCAGGGAGAAGTGAATGTGTGGTCAGTAGGAGAGCAGGGAGGAGCGAGTGTGTGGTCAGTGCAAGAGCAAGGAGAAGTGAGTGTGAGGTCGGTTTGAGAGCAGGCAGGAGTGAGTGTGCAGTTGATGTGAGAGCAGGGATGAGTGAGTGTGTGGTCAGTGTGAGAGCAGGGAGGAGTGAGTGTGAGGTCAGTGTGAGAGCAGTGAGGAGTGAGTGTGTAAGTATGTAAGTGTGTAACTCTGTGTGGAGCCCCTCACTGTCCTCCACACACAGGCAGCACTCAGGCTCTAATAGCTACACACTGTAAATGCCTCGTGGCTTTTACTGTTGCTGATGTAATCATTCGCACCTCCTCGCTGTGTCCAGTAGGGGGAGCGCGCGGGGCAGCTGCAGGCGCCTCGCTTTATTGCAGCGTGAGTGAAGGTCTTTCAAGGTTAAAACGTTTATTGCTGCATCAGTCGCACACACTGCTCCTTTAATACAGCGGGCATACTGCTCCCCACCAGCCCCCCCAGCAGTAAACCAGACCACTCATAACACAGCCCACCACCCTGACTCCACTCTCTGATATAAAACCCTGTGAAGACGGCATAGTCTGCAAATTTTCTTTTATTTCCGCATTATACAATCTCCTCAGACACCATTTAAATATTGAAGGCCATAAATATCAGACTATAAATCGCACTGTGTCAGTGGACACTTTCTCCTGGTCTTCTGGAGGATGGTGTGAGCACCACTGCACTCTCAGCTCAGTAAATTCCACTCCAGTGATGTGGGAGTTCAGAAGGAGAAGGTCTCTCACAGGCCAGGAGAGAACTTTAATTGGTCATATTTAAAGGGCAACTGCAGTAAAATGTCTGAATGTGGGTATTTTGATAGTGCAAGACTTTACACACAAATAGTGTCTGCTTGCCTGAGAATCTCAGGAAAAACTACTAAGATATTGGTACACAGACAGCAAAAATATATTGGTTGGCACCCAGCTGACTGTTTGAAAATGCTGTTCCACCCTCACACCACAAACATTTTAATTTGATAAAGTAATGATAATATAATGAAAACATACCCTATTCTGGTCAATAAGCTCTTGACCATGATAATGTATGGTGCTTGATTTTGATTGTGCTTGGTCATGCTGGTCGGCCACCATGGTCTTGCTGGTCATTCTGGTCGACACACTTGGTGATGCTGGTCACGCTGACACTGTGTTCAAGTGTTCATTACTGAAAACAGTGTTTGAGTTTCACAGTATTTCAGAACTAAAAAAAAAGCAAAATAGTTTGACATTGTAGGGCAACTTTAAACTTATAGTTTAATAATGAGTGTAAACATATACTTTTATAATGAATGTAAACATATAGTTTAATAGTGTACATTTATAGTTTAATATTTTTAATAGTTATTAAAAATAAGTCAGATCAGAATGGGTATATTCTCTGAAAATAAAGTACCAGACTCTTACTGTGGTTGAACCCTCCTGGAGCATTGCCTGGCCTGAGATTCTGGGGCTAAAGAACTGAATATTTTTGAGCCCCATCCCTTACAAGCTTTTTTTAAGCTTCACTTGTTAAGCCTTTTTCAGCTGCCCTTTTTCATACCAGGGCCAGGGAACTCCAGCCCCTCTTCTCGGTTCAATGTATTCAAGTATTCAGTGTTAACAAACACACAATAAAGGCACTTTTTAACTGCATGCTTTTTGGCACTTGGTATGTTTTCCTCTACCACACGTTCCACCACATTAACTCTTATAACCCAAGATCTGCACTTTGCGGACACTTAATGTACCATTTCTAGGCTTCATATCTGAGGATCAGAGAAACCTGCAGACACTATACACATTTATCATGGTGTTCACATCATTGTGTGATGAATTATTTTGTTTTATTGTTCAATTGAATTAAATCTGAGTTTATAAAATGGGTTACAGAGAAAAATGATGCTATTTGCTCTCTTTTTTTTTGCTCACACGGTATTGACATTTCAGAATAAAAGTCTTGAGATGGCATAATACTGATACATACATAAATAACAAAAAGCTTGTGTTTCTAATTTAATTTTATATGGACCACTGTCAAGTATTTTGACATTATTTTAAATATCCCTGTCAATCTAATCATTACAAATAAATCACCAACATTCTTGCACGTTCATCTCAAAAACACTGTCTGGATTTCTGAAATCTTACATATACTAAGTAATTATACTAATAGCATAATAAAGTGTATAGTTCATTAGCAAAATAAACTAAAGATTGTTGGTGCAAGTTTTTGATCAAAACATGGTCAAATGCGTACTTTCTTACATCTATTTTTTACATATTATTATTATTATTATTATTATTATTAATAATAATAATAATAATAATAATAATAATAATACTTTTTGGTAGCTAGCTATATTAGACTTTTGTCTTTTTAAATAGAGGTGACAACTTTCAGCTTGCTACTGGCACAGAATTAACAACAGCAATTCCCTTCTATGTCTGAATGTTTAGATAGTGCTTCATTTAACGGCTTAAATGGGGTGTGTATATTTTTTATTATTGTAGCATTGACTCTGGATAAATTGCACTCTACATGGCTAAAACATTATGTTTCAGCTCACCCAGAAAAACAAGCAAGCACATATTTAAAAAGTTCTACCACATTTGCTAAATAGAAAAGCAAAAAAGACCAGTAGAGTCCAGTAGACTAACATAGGTACCATGCAGTGCAAAAGCACTATCATTGTACCATTGTTTTGCAAGTTGCAGCATTAATACTACAAAGTCTTTTTATTTAAAAACAGTCAGGAAAATGCAGTGTTCCTTCAGTGTACACTTCAGAAGGCTAAATTGTATCAGACCCTCTGACCTGGTCTTGGTTTCAGTACCTGAACAGAAGTAACACTGATTCCTCCTGATTTGTTGATCTCTAGAATGATGCTGGAGCAAACCAGGTGCAGTAGGTGGCAGTGGCCTGCAGAAGACTGACATTTACAACATCAAAGTCCAGCTCTGCTGATGAATATTGGTTAGTTCTGCTTTTCATTAGAGGGAGGTGGATTAGTCTGTATAAACCAGGTTCTCTCTAATCTCAAGAAGGCGTGGGAAATCAGCGAAGAGGTTTGGAGGGATGGAAAATTGTGTGGACAGTTTCCACACATAACATGTGCAGACTCCTTCATGTTACAGCACAATTAAGTCTCAGAACTAACAAAAGCCTGAGACACCAGACTCAAGATAAGGAGCTTAGTCAAGACTGGAACTGCTTTAGTAAGCTAATGTATTAATGGATGTTGCACGAGGAAGCAAGAGACAGACAGAGAGAGAGAGAGAGAGAGAGAGAGAGAGAGAGAGAGAGAGAGAGAGCAACCTTAGCTAAATACAACAATATTGACATTCTTATTACTGTAAGTGTGTTTACTAGCGTGTCCAAAGCTGACGGCATCTCTTCCCAGGCAGAGCTTTCCGGCATTCTCCTTACTGGATTTACATGAAACCCTAAAGTGCTGACACAAGCTAATGTTTGACATTCATGCCTGAGCTTGAACTCATCTTTCCAGGCTCTGCTGTCGTTTTGGTGCAAGATGCTCCTCTACCTTAAGCATTTGTGAAATGCACAGTGAATGATGTGTGTTTTTTTTCATTCACCCTGTGCATTTTTTCCTTCGGTTTGAAAGTCAGAATGTCAGGCCGAATCATGCCATGTTGGTTTCTGTGCTCATATTGTATCTGACACAGGCCAGTCTGGACTGGGACTGGGTTTCAGGCTTTATTTTCAATCTGTTACCAGTGCAAATAGAGAGGAATTTGCACTTGCTGGATTTTCCCAGAATCAATGAAGTAATTCAAGTATAATAGTCCATGCATTATATCATCATAACACAACTTACATCTCTTAAACAGAGACAATACAGGATTCTGATCGACCAGCCAGTGTTCCATTTCCTGTATCAGAAATAGCTATAATTCATGTATACAATTATACTAAATCTCTATAGTACTTTGGACCAGTTTGTGTTAGTATGAGCTCTGTTCTGATTGGTTGCCATATTTTGTAGGCTTCCAAAAGGAGTTTAACAATGTAACAAAAACATGAACCTTGGCTTTGACTTTTCACACACTTTCACATACGCACAGTAACCCAGAGATTTTCCAGACATTAAAGAGTAGCTGTATGTGTGAACCTAAATGTCCAAATCAGTTGTATCAGACTATATTCTGCCAGGCCCTAGTAAAAGTCTGGTGATTTTTGGAAAATTCACAGTACCATGCCTTCTTCACATGCTACACAGGCATCATGCCTTGCCTAAACCATACAGAACTTTCTCACTTTTGCAGTGAGAACAGGAAATTTTCAGACACAGAAAATCTCCAACTGGACAATACATGTGTGAAAAGACAACTCTGGAAAATGTCCACGTCTGATTCTCTTGACATTTTCCCAAGTTAATATGTGAAAATGGCTCAATTGAGCTGATGTGTGAATAGAGTAGGTAATTTTCTGAAGAATTTACAGTAGGTCATGCTGTACCTGTACATGCTACATAGGCACTGCCCCGTGCTAAAACGTTGTGGAACATTTCCTGAAGTGAGAATGCATCTGCCACTCTGTAGCTGTAGTAAAAATGGCAACTCAGGATAATATCCGGACCAGGTTATACGAACAACCTCTGGAGTCTATATGTGAAAAAATGGCTTATGTGAGTTATGTGTGTTGAGTGCTGAATGTAAAAACTGAAAAATGTGTTGATTTTAGAGTGTCCTTGGATTAGAAAGATGCTATATAACTTTAATTCATTCAAACAATGAATTCCAAATGGGCTGTTTTTGACAGCTTTGTACCCAAATGTGGGTTGTATTGACTTAATAGTGCATCAAAGTACTCTACAGAAATTTATTGAGCATTTTATTATTTGATCTATAAGCAGTAAGTATATGACTGTCATTGGGATTAAAAAATCTTAGATGTGGTTTAACAAGCCAATGAGTTTGTTCTCATTTTATGGAGGACCTGTAAAAAATGCACTCATAGTCAAAAAATATTCATAATGCAACATGACATGTCTTGGAATGAAGTTGTAGATGTTCCTAATGGTGTCTTGTGATAATCCTTTGCATGCAGCTTCAATATTCTCAGTTCCTGCAGATTTTGTAGTAGGGGAGAAGTGTTGATAGTGTTTGTTGATAGCATCCCACACATTTTCAATCGGGGATAGTTCTGCTGATGTGACTGGCCATGACATAGTATTTGTGTCTTCAAAGCAAGCTCTTGTGGTGGCAGCAGTTTGTGGATGAGAAGTGACCTGTTGGAATAGGGCAGTGGAGGCTACATTCAGAAAAGTTAGGGCCACTGTTGAGCTGTCAAAGTGCCTCTCATGAAGACCAGTGGTGATCTGGCATTGTATGAAAGTGGAACCTATTCCACATATGTTAATTATTCTATTAATGAGTCTATTCTCAATATAGCAGTGATGACAGTATTGCACATATGTGTAAGTAGTATGAATGCACTCATAATAGTGCTTCCGAAAAGCTGCTGTGTGGTCAGAAACTGGACAAAGAACAAGAGGATCGTCAACTAAGGATCTACAGTATGTGAGCTTTAGTCAAGAATGAACAGACCTAGAAGGAGTGTTTAATAAAGGAGTTTATGAATAGCTCATGTGACAACATGGCAGAGAAGACAGTGACACCAGCATAAACAATACCGTCCAATAGCAGCAGGTTGCTTGAGAGACATTAATGAGAGCTAGGCTACTTCAGTGAGAATAATAGCAGAGGCCTGTCAGTGTGAGGAGGATTTGTGACTACGTTTTGTTAATACTGTGTACTGCTTAAGAGATGAAACTGCTTTAACGCTGGTGGTTAGATGCAGAGGGGTTGGCAGGTTGTGTCTGTAATGGGTAACAGCATTTATGTGTGTAGCTTTCACTGTGGCTTCTTTCTTCCAGAGCTGAATGATCTATGATCCTTTCTCCCCTGAAATTCATAAACAGAGGAAGTAATACACCAGTATAATAAAATAATATATATAATGCTGAACCCTCACTCTGGGAGTATGCTGCTCTCCCCCCTTCTCAACATCTCTCAGCTCACTGCCACCCCCCATTGGCTCATTGGCTGGCAGCTCCAATCTTTCATTCACACACTCCAGCACCCAGCCCCCCTGCTCCAGTCTGTCCTTCACAACAGCCCAGGTGAGGAATGAGCGAAGGTAATCAAGATGAGGAAAGCTGTAGGTCCAGATGGCATCAGCGCCAGGCTCCTCAAGTTCTGAGCAGATCAACTCTGCGGGCTCGTTGAGCACATGTTCACTATGAGCCTCAAGCTGCCTGAGTACCACAGCTGTGGAGAACATCTTGTTTGGTACCAGTACTGAAAACATATTATCTAAAGACCTAAACAGCTACTGGCCAGTGGCACTGACTTCTCATCTGATGAAGTCACCGGAGAGAATGGTCCCCATCTCTACCCTGTGGTGAGTGCATCCGTGGACTCTCTTCAGTTGAGGTGGATGATACAGTCATCCATGTTCTTCACAGAGCTCTTTCTCACCTAAAGAGGCCTGGGAACACTATGAGAATCACCTTCTTCGACTTCTCCAGTGCGTTTAACACCATACAGCCTGGGCTATTGAAGGACAATCTGGAACATGTTGGTGTGGACAGTCACCTGTCAAACTGAATATTGGACTACCTTACCAACTGACTACTGTATGTGAGAGCTCAGGACTGTCTCTCAGACAAGGTGGTCAGCAGCACAGGGGCCCCTCAAGGAAGGGTCCTAGCACTGATTCTCTTCACCCTGTACACTGCTGACTTCATGTACAGCTCAACTACCTATCACTTCCAAAAGTTCTCTGATGACTTGATCGTTGGCCTCATAAATAATGAGGACAGAGAACTGATTCAGGACATTGTGGACTGATGCGTCCAGAACCACCTCCAGATAAATGGGAGAAAGACAAAAGAACTGGTAGTGGATTTCCACAGGTGCAGACACATCTCTCCATCAGTAAGCATCCAGGGAATGGACATTGAGAGAGGGGACCCTTGCAAGAACCTGGGTGTGCACCAAACTGGACTGGTCAGTTAACACCACAGCATTTTAGAGAAGAGGCCAGATTCCACTCCTGAGGACCTTCTTTGACACAGTGGCGGCATTTTATTGTATGGTCTGCTGGGACAGCAGTATTTCAACAGCAGACAGGAAGAGACTGAACAAACTCATTAAGAGGGCCAGTTTTGTCCCCTTAGACCCAGTGAAGGTGGTGGGAGACAGAAGGGTGTTAGCATATATAAATTATGAAATTGTAAATGTGAACATAAATCCGTTGTGCTTGCACACAGGGGATTTTATACTCCACATTGAACCCATCTACACAGTGAAACACACACATACACACTAGTGAATTCACATATTAGGGGGCAGTGAGCAGTCCTGTCCATCACACCAGGGGAGCACCTGGGGAGTCAAAAGCCTTGCTCAAGGGCATGTCAGTCACGTCCTTCCAGTTCAGGGAATTAAAATGGCAACCTTCCAGTGACAACCTTCCGGCTAGTTCCGTATCACCAGGCCACAGCTACCCTGTGCCCCAGGGGAGAGTTGGAGGGATGGAGTGCACAGAGGGGAAGGAATTATTGGTGGGGACAGTTCACTGGATACTGGTGGGAATGTGTCAATCCATCCATGCTAATTCTATGCCCATGGATCAAATTATTGATGAGGACAATTCAATAATTGATGGATATTGGTGGGGTCACGTCACATCCGTCCATGCTAAAATCTATGCCATTGGGCTTTTTCATTTCTCTTTGCAAAACTGTTAATTTTTTTTTTACAGTGAATGCAGTCTATGATATGAACACATTTGCTCTTGTGTTGTATTGGCTAATTAAGCCACGTCTTAGGACTCTTGCTTCACCATAGATGATTAAACTCTGTTGTTTATGGCTCAAACTCTGTGACCATCCCTGTTAACTGGCTCTGGGAAAGCAGTGAAATAAGCGTCTGTCCTAAAGACCTGGACCTGCTGTTGGGAATTTTGGGGTCTTTGGAAAAGAGTTGATTTTAAGCAGTGATAACAGATGGGTGAAATTACTTGTTCTGCTGGTGCTGAGAGAGACAGCAGTCAGGGAAGCCTCCTAAGCAGCTTTTACTCAGTCAGGGTGTGCTGTTTAGATTATACATGTAAGAGGCAGGCGATCTCCCCTCCTTTCTAAAGAGCATATTGATTTCCCAGCATCCTCCACATGGCCAAAGCAGGGAGGAGATAATAACTAAATCCATCTTGTGTTAGTCCCAGCTGAGAAGAACACCTCCTCCTAATGATCCTGTAAACACAGCTCAGTGGCCAATCAGCAGCCAAGCACGGGTCTATTGTAATGCGATCCTGCTGGGAGTGGCTCGGGGTGGAATTTAACTCTTTACACTGATTTAGAGCTGCCCTTTGCTATTAAATCCTTGTCTTGACCAGTGCCTGAGGAGCTATGATCTTAGATCAGTGTGACTATCTATAACATCTCTATAATAAATGAGAAGCCACTCCCTTCTCATTTTCCTCTATAACCCAACATCTAGGTCAGTGACATCATTAGAAATGGCATATAACTGCCCGCCATAATTTTGGCTCATGGGTTCTAAGTGTTAACTGATAGAGATGATTACATGATTGGTTAAACAGTCAGACATGGGAAAGGTCTAATATGCATGGTAATTCATATAATAATACCAAAAAACTTAATTGGTATGGAAGCATGACTGACATGTTTTAATCGAATCGTCCTTTATAAACTTTCCTTTTTAAACATGGGTAAAAGAACACCACATAACTAAAAACAAGGGAAAAGGGAAAACCTGCAAAAAATTAGATTTTGAATGAAATGATGAATTCAGTTGCTGCACCTGCATGCTGATTTTATCAACCAACAGAAGGTACTAGTTCATAGATCTGGAGTGTTTCTCTGATGATTGGCCTAAATGTTGAGTGTTGGCTTGTGTTGGTGATGAGAGATAGGACATGGGATTTACTATTTTTATTATTATTATTATTATTATTATTATTATTATTATTATTATTATTTACATTTACAGTAAAAACACTGTGGGATATTATCACACAGACAGAAGCAGTACAGAAGTCTTCTCACTGCTTTATCTGCTGTCCCTCATAGTTGATACTGTATACTGATCTGGGATCAGCTTCTGCCACCTACACTCTCCTCTCAGCTCTTGTGGCACAGGTCAGCAGCAAAGGGCCTCTCTGGCCAACACAACTGAGCTTTACAAAGCGCTCATACAGGCCAGAGGACTTGTTAAATATTTGCCTACTTGTCTTTGTTTTTCTTGTCTGTCTCTCTCTAATGTTCCTCACTATCCCTATCTTTCTTACATTCTTGACTCTCTCTCTCTCTCTCTCTCTCTCTCTCTCTCTCTCTCTCTCTCTCTCTATATATATATATATATATATATATATATATATATATATACATATATATATATATATATATATATATATATATATACACACACACACACACACACACACACACACTGACATGCCAAAAGTCAGGGGTTCTTGTGAGTGGTGTCGATCACTGGCCAGTGTGCTCATAGCAAGGTGTCATAAATTTTGAGTTCAAGGCATTTTAGTGGGAGCCAGATGGATGGGACATTTCATTTACAAACCAGTATTCCTTGATCCACAGTGTCATGTGTACAGGAAAAATGTCAAAGTCTCTCAATGGACATTTCAGTGACTGTCCACAGGTACTTTGTGCCCGGTGGCATCTGGCTAGAACTGTGTTTGTGAACATACTCTGGAAGAAGTCACACCCACATTCAATGCAGGAAGCCCGCAGACAAATCCTGCAGCTCAATGCATTTTTCATTAGCTTCCATGGATGTTAGCAACCTCACAAGCATCCTGGATAGTCCTGCACTTCAACAAAAAGAGCCAGTCAGCTTGCTGCTTTTGCTGCATGTATGGATAAAGCCCCACCCTTCAACAAAAACAGCCTATCAGATTGCAAAACCCACATGATGTGCAGATCACGTTTGTGGGTGTTATTGAGCCAAAAGCTGCAAACTATCAGTGATAAATAACCACATTTGACCTTCAGTTTCCATGATTTTGTTCTCTCCCCAATTAGAGAGATGATGCCAACTCCTTAATTGTCCTGTGTGTGTGTGTGTGTGTGTGTGTGTGTGTGTGTGTGTGTGTGTGTGTGTGTGTGTGTGTGTGTGTGTGTGTGTGTGTGTGTGTAGCCAGCCAGATAGTTAGGTTCAGGTGAAAAAGTAGGGGTCAAAATTATGTAATTTAATTTCCCACAGTACACTTTTAAAAGTATGAGCTCTTTGAGGAACTTTTGGAGATTATTCAGTTTGAAACTGTGGAGGAACTTACGGTGATTCATGAAACCTTAAGAAAATTTTTTCCTTTTCTTGAAGGTTCCTTGAAACAACTTTAGAGATCTTTACAATGACAGTAACAAGTCACGTATCTCTCGTGTCCCACTCTGGTCTCGTCTTTGTTTTGTTTATCTCCCCTCCTGCTACTGAGCACATGTTCATTCCCAGCTGTGTCTGATTTGTAACCATGCCCCATCATTACCATGTTCCAGTCTTGTCAACTTGTGTACATGTCTAGTCGAGATGGTTAATGTGAATGTTCTCATTGTAATAAATCTTCAACCATTCAACCTGTTGTTACCCATGTGTGACAGTTTGTGTGTCTCAATCATATCCTTGATCATATAACAAATCATTGTTAAATTTATATACATATATATCAGATTATTATATATATAGAGCTACACTATTCAATTCATTTGACGCACTCAACCCAGCTCTCCTGTTGTCATGTGTCCGTCCTGTCTATCTCCTCTGTCTTCCAGTCTCAGCATCATTGTTGTATTTCCGCCATTGTGCTTCTGAGCATGTGTCTTGTTTTGGTCCTGTCTCCGCCCTTGCTTCACCCTATCCCATCAACATCTCATTTGTTACCCAGCCTATTTCCTATCAGGTCCAGGTGTAGTTAATATTTTCCTGTTATTTAGGATCCTCTTTTTCATTCTGTCCTTGTCAGTCCTTTTGTGAGTTTGTCGTTTTTTGGAGTTGGTTTGTTAGCAGCTCAATGTTCAGTAAGTGTAAATTTATAAGGATCAATTTATTGTTCTCTTATTGAACAAAACATACTTATTGTTTTTTTGTGTTGTGGGAACTGGAGGGAGGGGTAGTGTCACTGGTATCATTGGGTGCTCAGTACCCCAAAAGCTTTTATCCTAGAATGCCCCTGGGTTGCATACTGGTGTGGTATGTTCTCATGGTATGGGTTCGGTGCACTGGTCTGCCTAAACATGTAATTGACTGCTGCCTGGTACATGTTACACGGTGAAACAAGGAATATCAAATGCCCTCACAACTTCAGAAATTGAATTACCCATCAATCTGGCATCCACTACCAGGCCTCACTCAAACTCACTCATTATTCACATTGCCTTGCCATGAACATGCTGGCAGGTGTTCAACCTTATTCACAAGATACCCCCTCACAGCTTATACAGGTGTGGGTGTTTCCAAGCTGTCCATTGAAGTAACACTTCATAACCAATTTACCTACTAATATCCCATGACTTTTTACATGGCACTGTATCTCTGTATCTTTGTATTCTCTCTCTTCCTATTTTTTCCATCCCACCTTTCTCTCCCTTTTTTGACTTTTTCTATTTCTTTTACTTTCTCCTTTCACCTGATTTTCACCCCCCGTTCTCCATCTCCATCTTTTATCCCTTTTTCTCTCTTTCCCTTTGTGTGTGTGTGTATGTCCAAATGTTTGTGGATACCCTTTCTAATAAATGCATCCAGCTACTTTAAGTTGCAACCCTTGCTGACACATACAGTATGTGCACATGCACATATACAGCTTGTTCCTGTAGACAGGTACTGCTAATAGAATACAAATCCCTGGACCAGAATAATATGAACCTATTGGCTATTGACCATGTGTGGGATAGAGGAGTATAAAGTCCCCCAGCACTGAGCTGTCGAGCAATGGAGCTATTTTCTCTAGAATAATGGTGCTCCGTCCAATGTGTCATCAAAGCAAGATAAGCCCTTTTTTTTTTATAAATCCTTTGTATAGGAAAACAATGAATGAGCAGGTGTCCCAATACTTTTGTCCAGTGTATCCCTTTGTTTACCATTCCTTTAGTTCCCCCTCTCTCTCTCTCTCTCTCTCTCTCTCTCTCTCTCTCTCTCTCTCTCTCTCTCTCTCTCTCTTTCTTTCTCTCGCCCTCAAACACTCTCATCAGTGCTGTACAGAAGGAGGCAGAAATGTCACACTGCCTCCACCATCTCTGCCATTGTGGTGGAGTTTCCATATATTCTCCAAATACAGAAACTTTGGAGAACTAGGAGTGACATTTATGGCCAGGGAAACATGTCTAGCTGTCTCTGATGACTGAGGGGACAGTATAAATTCACCCAGAAAAGGTCACGCAGCTGCACAATGAGAAACTGACATGTTTCTTCATACTGAAAAAAAAAACCCTGGACAGGACCATTTCTCTCCAGTTTCAGCCTCCACATAAACCACTATCTGTTCATTTATGATTTTCATTTGAATGTTTTGCATTTTGATTAATAAACTATTAATCATGTCATAAAAGATTTATAGTTGTTCAGGTAATCAAGCACAATGGTTAAGTGTGTTTGTATTAATGCATTTTACAGGCTGATGTCCTGCAGAGAATGCTAAACCACTGGCTGTGTAATCTTACTGCCTGTCTCTCTTCAGGTTCCGAGCAATTGTTTGAGCAATTATCATAATTACACATTGTCTGAATATTACATAACTTGGTCCACATTAACAATTATACATTATGTCTGAAAAATTATATGCAGTCTACCTTTTTCATCAGCCAAAATGTATGCACTGAAAACAGGCAAGACACTAGAAGGCACTGTCAAAAAATCAGAAGGCCAGGGCTGAACTGGCAAATCCGTGAGAGGTGGAGGACCTCTACACTACAGCTATGAACAAATGCCATGTCCGACATTGCTCCATGTTAAACTGTAAAGAAATATAAACTAACACAGGGGCTTCTTCTGGCATTTACCATTTTTGGTAGCTTTGTAAATACACAGTCCCAAAAAACAGCAATCATGTGTTCTTTTAAGCAGCTGATTAGCATGAAAATGGTTGAGGCTCAAAAGAATAAGATTCAAAATCAGAAATACTTTATTAAGGGAAATTGCAAATTATAACAGCTGCACCCATCTATATAAAACAATAAACAATTTAATATAAAACAATAAGCAGAACAAACACTGTGGGAATATATATGTTAAAATATTTATGAAAGGGTAGTGGCTGTGAAATAAATATGAACATCCTGTGTATTGTTCTTCCTCAGGTCCACCACTAGTTTCTTTTTGTAATGCTGAGCTCCAAATGGTTCAGCGTGCACCATGTAACAAAATCCTTCACCTTGTCCTGTACTTGTGGTTCCCTGAAGAATCCTAAGAAGAATACCTCTCCTGCGCCCTCACCACCAAATCCAGTGTCAGAAGTTTGCAAAAGAACATCTAAAGAAACCTGTTGTTTTTTGGAATTAAGCCAGAACAAAGGTATGTTTGGGAAAAAAGGGCACAAAATCTTATGAAATGAACACCTCTCCCACTATTAAGCATGGGAAGGAATTAATGATGTTTTGGGGTTGTGTTGCAGCCAATGGAACTGGGAACATTTCACAGGTAGAGGGAAAAATCAGTTCAATTGAATTCCAACAAATTCTGGAAGCAAAAATAATACTATCTGTAAAAAAGCTGAAGTTGAAAAGAGGATGGCTTCTACAAATGAATAATGATCCTAAACACCTCAAAATTCCCAACAAACAACTTCAAAAGGCACAAACTGAATGTTTTATGCAAGACGGCCCATGAATCTCAAAGACCTGGAAGACCTTTGCCAGGAAGAGTGAAATAAAAATGAATGAAAATCCCTCAAACAAGAACTGAAAGACTCTTGGCTACAAAAAAGCCTTTTACAAGCTGTGATACTTGCCAAATGGTGTGCACCCATGCAGGCTTTTTTTTCGCACCGGACTATAAGCTGCACCCGCAAAGTAAAAAAAAACCCTGGAAAATAACATATATAAGAAGAAAAAACTGCACCTCATTATAAGCCGCATGGTTTAAAGCACAGAAAAAAGTAGCGGCTTATAGTCTGGAACGTACGGTAGATTGCTTAAAATACCACGGATATGTGTCATCTTTAACTTTATGTCTTTTGGAGACCATTTGATAACTGTTCACAGTTATTCTGACAGGGGGTATATGATGAGAAAGATTGGACTTGTGCTTCTTTTACCCACTGTGTTAATGTAGCAGTGTATTAGTGCATGTAGAGTACCTTGAAAGATCCTGAGGTTTCATGTGATCCTGAAGTGAACAGGTGGCACTTCATGAGATTTCTTCCATTGGATAAATCTTCCATCCTCAAGCTCAATGGTGTGATATGAGCTAATCCATAGTGTATAGATGGCTCCATGAATTATTCACTGATTCTGTGGTGTTCCTCTAATGTAGGGCACTCAGCAAAACATGGGTAGTATAACAACGCCCCAGACAATTTTCTCAGCCACACTTTGGCCCAGTCTACAACCATCGATCCAGCCTGTGAAACCTAATATCCCATTGCATTTTACCCCTAGTATTGGCAACTGTGGTGGTTCTTCACAAGGAGTTATGTTCGTCATCTCACTGCAGGAGAAAACAGGGTTCTTGAGAGAGTTTATGGTGTAATGCTCTGCTTTGCAAGAGCATATGTGTGTGTGCGAGTGTGTGGAGGTTGTACACATGAGAGGGTGGCAGACGGAGCAGCTGAAAATCTAAAGCTTTGCACTGAAAATCATTCAAAGGCATAAACTGCCCTTTTATCTCCCTTTTCAAGACCCCATTTGGGGTTGATAACATTGAAGGGAACAGACTAGTACATGATCTGTTCATACTGTAGGTGGTGTATTTACCAGGGCAGCTAAAATCAAGTCTATGCTGTCTGGGTGGATGGGGTAACCTCAGCTGTAATTTGGGCTTTTATGAACTTCTTAACCTACTCTTTCTAGGCCTTACCCCAGCTTACACCCAGGATTCATGATCCAGTTGAAGGTTCAGGGCTCATTTAAAAAAAATATTTCCAGGCTAGACAATGCAAATGGATGACACGGCAACATTGTTTCAATGTTGTTTCGACATTGTTTCAACATCATCGTCAACCTCATAACCCAACCTGGACCTAACCCAAATTCAACGTTGATTTATAAAGGTTAACCTTTGTCTAACATTATTCATGTTTTAAAAATTAATTCAACATTAAAGCAGCAATTGGCATTATTTTAACCTGTGAACCTGACTGTGAATTAAGGATGAAACACTAGCTTGGTACTATAGGTACTACTAGGCATTACATCCTGATGGGCTTGTAGTGGTTCCCCAACTTTTCCCAAACTGGGAATGTTGTAGGTAGGAAGGAAATGTAAGTAGTTTTTTAGGTATGTGCAGAGGGAGGTAATTAGATATTTATGTTGTTTTTTAGGTAGGTGGGGAGGTAATTAGGTAGGTAGGTAGGTTTTAAGGTATGTGAAAAGGGAAGTAATTAGGTATGTACATAGGTTTTTGGTTGGTGGGTTTGGAGGTAAATAGTTACGGAAGTAGGATTTTGTGTAGGTGTGACAAGAGGTTTATTAGTAATGTACTTAGCTTTTTGGGAAGGTGGGAAGGGTGGTAATTACGTGGGTAATTTGTTTTTTAGGTATGTGGTAAAGGAGACCATGCCTGTAAATGTTCATGTAAATGGGTGTCATTTTAACACTGATTCAATGACCAAAGGTCAGCTGAGATTACAGTATTGATAAGTATGTGGTTGCAGAGGTCATTATCTTCTTAACAGTGTGATTTGTCAGGATAGAGCATTGACGTTTAACTAAACTCACAGCTGAACATCTGCACAGTAGCTTCAGTTCTTTTGCTGGTAGATGTCAGGGCCAGTAGAGCTGTTTCTCTTGGTTTTATTGGGGGAAATGGCAGAATATTTGAATGGGCAGCTGATGGAATGAAATTAGCAATGAACATGATGTCAGAACCGATGATCTAGTGGTAAAAGCTCTTTTGTGTACACTTTCAAATTTGGCGTGTCACAGCCAAGTCCCTCTACTGGCAGGCTGCTCCCATTAATTTGACATCAATTAAAAGTCATATCTCTTGGAAACTCTGTCTCTACAGATTCTTAACATGCCTCACAAGTTTTTGAAGTTTCTCTACAAATACTTGATTTAGAGTCATGCCTTCTTGTTTGTTTGTTTGTTTGTTTTTTTGACCTTCTGCTTGTTTTTGATTTTCAGAGTATGGATCAGCTTGTGCTCTACTTGCCTGTCTGTTCTTTAAGCCCTGCTGTCAGGTTAGTGAGCTAAACAGACAAGGTGGGAAGCAGAAGTACTTGCAGAGTTGTGGATTTAATATACAGGAACCGGGTTACACAAACAGACGGATAAATACACGAAAAACTAACCTCACTAACCATCATCACGACAACAGACAATACATGATGACTGACCAGGACAGACTGAAACAGAAGGACTTAAATAACAGGACATGATTACCAACACCTGGACTTGATAACAAAAGAGACACAGCTGGGAAGGGGCGGAGACAGGACAGAAGCACAAGGGGTGATAAACAAAACAAAGAGGAGACAGGAGATGACCAGGACAGGTATGTGACACCTGCCTGTGCCTTTAATGACGACTTTTGGATTAGCCCTGATAAGGACACTTTGCACCTGCAGCTGGACATCCCACCCTGTAATAAATCTAAAATAATGTGTAATGTCTTGAGTTTGTTGCCAGTCTCAATGCAATGAAAATTACTTAAATACTTGAGCAGCCTTCGCTACAATTAGCTAACATTGTGTATAAAATTATATCAAACCTTAACATTATAACCACCTCCTTGTTTCCATACAGGAGCACTTTGTAGATCTATCAAGCTACATCTGCTTCTCTGTGTTTTATCTGTGTTGAAGCAGGGAAGGTTTGATAGTGTGACATTTCTCTCTTAATTTTTAACACTAGCTGCTCGTACCAGTGCATGTTTCCATACAAAAAATAAAGGTTTGTTGCTTATAAAGGAAAACAATGCTGTTGACTTTTCCTTTTCACCTCTGTGTTTGCATAGCTTGTTGTCTAAAAGTAGCTCAGGAGGGCAAATGCTTGGTTTACAGTTCATTAATTTAGTAGTTTATGGATGAGAGCGTGATGTGCTAACCACTGGCTGATGTAACCCACACATGCTTTAATTGGCATGTTCAGAAAATCACAGTGTGGAGATAATTCGTTGTCGTGATTAGGAGGGAGAGCGCATGACACCATGGCCTTCATCAACATGTAAGCAAACATTAATTCTCATTTCTGAGAATAGACACCACCTGACACAGAAACACAGGCTTCAGCTCAGTGAAATCAGCTCTCTGTGATCAGAACATAAAGAGCTTTAATATTCTGTTTGATGTTTGTTCTGTTTGATTAATATTTACACATAAACCATATAAAATGTGTTGTAGTTATTTAGTAACATTGACGTAATATCAGATACTGTTTGTAACTGATAATCATTGTGTTTTTAGGGGGAAGAATGTCATCATAACCTGCAGAAATCACAACTTCAGCCTCAGCCAACAAAGCCTTATTTTTTGGTTGCAGCAAAATGTATTATTTTACACCAAAATTATTTTCTTCTCTGCACCACCATTTCTCTCTTTCTGTTCTACTCTTTTGTATTGAGTGTGAAATGTGCTAGCTAGATGCTCACTGCCTGAGGGATAGACACACTATGTGTACAAATGTTAGTGGATTGTGTTTGTGAAATGCTTTTTTTAAGTAATTGTAGAAAACACACACATATGGACTATTTATGGTTATTATTTGAACTTAACTAATATCGGCAAGATTTCATTGGTTAGAGGTTTTGAATGTCAATTTTGATTTTGTAATTTTGAAATCTGTAAGATACTATCTAAGTAACTGTCTGTAAGATACTAAGTAACTGCTATCTGCTATAAGAGACTGCATCTCCAACGGTTTCACTGCAGTTAAGACAATGTACTCTATCTGTCTATCTATATATGTATATACCTGCCTGTCTATCTGTCCATCTGTGTGCCCACCCACCTGCCATCCCACCCAACAGTGTCATGATCATCGTATCTCCAGGACCACACTTTCACACTACTATTATGTGAAATGCTATGATTATTTGACTCTTTGCACAAACAACTGCAATGCCTTTTGCTTTGCTCTGGCAAGTCAGTCTATTTCCCACCAGGCTGCAGGAAGATGACAAACACAATTTAAGTTACACAAGGGAATTTCAGGACACAATGCTGCAGATATTAAAGGCCATCCAATCTCTCTCCGATTATTGTCCCAAGCTGTTTCTTACACTCAAAGCAATAGAGACCCAATTCAGAGTGGGTGCCTCTGAGGATCCAACAGCAGTTAGACACAGACAGGGTTTTATCTACAGCCACCGCTTTCTGTGTCAGATCCACATTTGTCTTATATTTTTCTTTTGCTGGCAGATAGGGATTAGTAATTGTAGGCTATGTGTCTGGTGTAGACGTACATCCAGGCCAAGCTGTGGAAAACAGAGAAAGCTTTGAGGAAAAAAATTGCTGGTGGCTAATCACACCTTCTTACTTCTTCCTGCAGGATGATGGCAGAGATACATTCATATCCACAATGGTGCTATAAGTATTATGACGTGTACATGGTCAGATTTTTTTTCCTTTTCTGACACTGGGCTATATCTATTGATAGAAGCATTTATCGCACTGGGAGCTGCACTCAGTGTACTTAGAAGGCTCTGAAATTCAAATGATCACCAGCACCCCAGGGGAAAAATCAATAGTGAGGCTGCTCTTTTGAAAAATGGTCATCTGCTCAAGAAACTGAACGACCTTACTGCTTGTGTGCTGCACTTGCAAAGAAATCCACCATTTCCACAGACAAAAACACATAAATGTTTCTCATTTATTTGAAGGAACCAATGCAACAAAAGAGAACAGGACAAGGTCATAGAGAAAGACAATTGCAGGTCCTTTCTCCAGAATCTTAAAAAAATATTGCTTTAAAGGGTCACTGAGCAGTGCCAAATGCAATCAAATCAAATACATTTTTCCTATAGTGCTATTTAAAACTCATGTCATAAAGCAGCTTTACAGAAATCCAGTAAGAAGACATAAACATATAGACCTCATTCTAAATAAACAAGTCCATTCAGGAGACCATTTCAAATACCATTATTGTCTGGTTTAAGGAAGGTGAGCAACCCTTTAAAAATTGGTTAATTAGAAGAAACATAGCCATGTAAACACCTGAATCTAATTACATTATCATTCAGAACGTTTAAGTCCATTCTGGTTTGAGATACCCCTGTACTTAGTGCAACAGCCTAGCTTGAGCTAGACAAAAGCAACATGAATCATTACTGGAATGCCAGAATGGGCTTAATCAATATTATGGTTTTATTATGGTATTATCTTAGTCACATGAAATCATGAATGCCTGTTGTGTCATACAAGGAAATTTTGCTTCCACTCAAAATCTGTAAATACCTCCAGTATACAACTCTTTACCACCAGTTTTTACTGCATACTTTCATCCAGACGTTTTGTGTCATTGGTGGTGGGAGTGGTATCTAGCTCACATGCTGTGCAATGTTGCAGTGCATTTTCCTGAGTTAAAAAAATGCAAATCCAAATGCAAACTCGGGTTACACAATGCTGCTTCTCTTACTCTGACTGCTAACTTGTAGTATTTGGGTAAAAGCCAGTCATTTGTCCAACAAAAAACATTGCATGCTGTCCCAAACTGTATCTGTAATTCATTCTCAATTGTAGTCATGTAGTCATCATGTAGTCAGTTTTGCACATCATAAAATTAATTTCTCATTCAATGTGTAGAAATAGCAAATGCATTGGCATAATCAAATGATTCTGTACATATGTTTGCAAAACATGTACAGAAAATTATAATTTTCTGTGCTGAACTGTTCTACCCCCAATGCAACAAAAGAGAGCAGTTGTGGTCTTTGGAGCAGCCATGGTCTGGTGGTTAGGGAACCAGCCTTGTGATTGGAAGGTCGCCGGTTTGAATCACAGAACTGGTAGGACATGACTGATGTGCCCTTGGGCAAGGCACTGAACTCCCTTGATGCTGAGGATAGGGCTGCGCACCACTCCGGGCACGTGTGCTCACTGCCCCCTGGTATGGGAATTCACTAGTGTGTATATGTGTGTATCACTGTGTGTGGATGGGTAAAAGGCGGAGGATTAATTCCTGTGTGTGCACAACAGAGCACATAATTACTGTTTACTATAATTACTAACTATTTACCAAATCATCAGATTTTATTTAATTGCACAAGTCATTACATTCAAAAATGGTTAACCAGTTGTCAGAACCGTTTGTCAAAATCTTTTATATATTTATTTATTTTTGGTAAATGTCTCCTGGACTGATGATCAGCCCCCAATTCATGTTCAGATTATCACTTTCACTTAGGGTTTGACTTGAAAAAATAATTAACCTTTACCTTTAAATTGGCAGTAGATGTAGACAAAGCACACAATTGTTACAATTTCTGTCATTTAATGAACAACAAGAATTGCAGTGAGATGGAATAGACAACATGACCTAGCATTGTGACAATCAAGTTTATATTCAATGGCACAAGAACTATAAAGAATATGTTAAGCAGGTTACAGGCATTTCCTGGTAATCCATTATTTGGTGCTGTTTGTGGTACAAATTGTTATGAGAAATACACTCACTGCTGTGCAAATGTTAAAGATGATTTGTGAAATGCTCCAAATTGAAAAAACTGTAATATTCTGCAAACAGGTGGACAACCCAGAAAACCTAAGCATAACACAAGTGGACCACCAGCTTTGCTATCAGAAGGCCAAAGGGGATCTATCTTCTTGCTATTAGGCTTAACGTACAGATCAGTAATAAGGGGGTAATAAACTGGTCATATCACGGTAACAAGTTGTATTTATACATTAATTCATTGTATTTTTTGTAAACATTGTAGAGTTATCAATGTTACCTGCAAAATTCACATTTAATTAATGGATGAATTTAAGTTTTTGCCCTGTCACTACCTATTTATTACCAAAAGTGCTACCATTTGATACAGAGATACAGAGACTGTAATTAACATCATTAACACAGGTACATTATTTACACATAATGAAGATTTATATCAACACAATTCTTGACAAAAGAATAAAACAGGAAGGTTTGTGTTTTGTTGATGTAACAAACTTTAACTCAACCTGTTCTCAATTTTACCTTTTACAGAGATAAAAGTACAAAATAATATGTGAAATTCTGTGTTATTTAATTAAATCCAGTGTCACTGTCTCTAATCACTGTCTGTCCATCTGATATTACAGCACAAAAAGGCAGCCATGGTCAAGGTTAGAGAATCACATTTGGGACTGGAAAGGCTTTGGTTGCGTAGGGGTTGTAGAATTAAAGAAACAGCACTTTATTCATCAGCATTCATGGCTAAGGTGCCCTTGAGCAAGGCAGCTAGTCCCCTGGGTGCATGTGCTCACTGTCGTGAGTCACTACTGTGTGTGTATGCTCCCTGCCACAGATGGGTTAAATGCACAGATTGTATTCCACTGAATGGTGTAATGGCTATAAAATATAATCTTAATAATCACTGTATTAATAAACAGTATACATTTGTCAGTTGCATGCTGCATTGTTGTATTATGCATGTAAAGAATGAAAAATGGATACAAGCAAGGGTGTAGTTCAATTAATGTTCAATTAATGTTCAATTAATGTTCAATTAATGTTAATCTAATGACTTACAATGAAGTAGTTTAATCTTCAGGTTAACTTCAGTCATAGTGCAAAAGAACCATCAGCAATAATGAAAATAGGAAAGGTGCAAAAATCTAATGCTATCCATGTGTAGACTTTGTAGTTTAATGACTGTTTTATGAAGTTTATAGTTCACTATACAGGAAGTATGGGTTGGTGAAATTCAACCAGAAACATGCATGCCTTGATGTCAGTATTGTCATAAAACTCAATTTTCCTCATCTACAAGAAAACACACAAAAAAATCTACACCTTGCAGAGCATTTGGAAAAAGTTCTATTTTCAGTGACCAAAAATAATGCTTTCATGTAGACAGAAGGCCAAAACCCGAGGACTGAAACCTTTTCTGTTTATGGAATCTATCATCACCAGGGCAACTGAAGATAGCTGTACTTAGCATTTGTACTGCAACTGAATTGTGTATGACAGCAATGTGTAATACACAGAAAGCTGTCAGCTTGGAGCTGTTGCCATATAAGTAGCTGATTTTCATTCGAGCTTTGTTCTGGCAAAAGTGCATACATAGCTGATTAAAATGCCCATGTGTTGCTCTGGCTTACAGATCAATGGTTTTTCATTTGCAGCAGAGCAGAACCTAGGTGGAGTGTGACAAAACATACAACTTCATTAACCAAGGCTGCCTTTTGCTCAGTCAGGAAAACCAGTCAGCACAGCACTAAACAAGGCTGTTACAGCTAGAGTGATATATTCTCACAATGGAAACACTCCCCTGACACCTTCCCATAGATTGTTCATGCTGGCATTGTGGCTGTTTTACAGCGCAATGCTTCAATGTTCTCCATCACTACCACTGCAATATACTATAGGCTGCTTTGAAATATACACAAGCAACCTTTAAGTCACTAGAGTATAACACTGCTATGATATCAATATATAGTAACTCTGAATTGGAAAGAGAGTGTGTGTGTGTGTGTGTGTGTGTGTGTGTGTGTGTATGTGTGTGTGTGTGTGTGTGTGTGTGTGTGTGTGTGTGTGTGTGTGTGTGTGTGTGAATAGTTTTTTGTGGTACCCTCCAAAGAACTGGCACTATCTGACACCCCTGTCCAGGGTGAAGACTCATAGAGTGCTAGACTGGGCAAAAGCTGGCCAGGGTAGATCTGGGATGGCCCCTTGTCTGTAGAGCTGCAAGGAGGACGGGCATGAACTGGTACATGAATAGGTATTGCAGAGACATTTGATTTGATCCGGTCCTTTGGACAAAACTGCAACAGCTGATGAATGGACATGAATATCAGGTTATCCAGGTTATCACAACAATCTAATTCAGTTAGGACTTCAGGACCATGATGAAATGTCTTCTTTAGAGCGGGCTCATTCCAGCCACTAGAGTATGGAGCTCCAAAGCATACTTGCAGACAGAGCGGCTACCTTGCCATAAAACCAACAATTTAGAGAGTCCAGATGCAGCATGATCAAAAACTTGTGTAGCCTCCTAAGACCTGGCGTCCACATGTGTGGCGTCCACACAAAGGCCTGACTCTATGTGGCATGCCACAGAAGAACATCATGCAGTTCCTTGAATTTCGAATGAAAGTGGCCATGACCTTCTTGGCTCAGCATGCCAATGACAGCTCTGGCTTTTCAGAACAGGATGACCCAGATGTGTTAGTCCAAGGGAAAAAATGCTGCTATGTTCAGCCACAAAATAAATGTTTTGCACAACATCACTAATTGCTACTTCACTGTGTTCTATGATATTATATATGAAATATAAAACTAAAGTCCTCATATGTGGACTTTAGTTTTATGTAGTTTGATGTTTTGATGTAGTTTCTCAGAAACTACATCATGTAAAAAGCTAATTCTTTGTTTTTACACTAATCAGGTACCAATTAGCCCAAATAACAAAGAGAAATAAAAAATGCATGCCATGCAAGAGTTCAGGTCTTAGGAGGTTAAAGTAGTTCGTAACCCGAGCAAATGTTCTCAGCTGCCCTGAAGAGCATACAGCAGTAATCCAGTATAATGCCCTACCAGTGAGCCTGAATCTGAGCTAACAGGTGTTTGCAATAAACAAAGAGCACCGTAGCAAAAAGCCACTACACTTATCCAGGTCACCACTGTATGGTTCTGGATTGCAAATGGGAAGAGAAGACAGACTGGTGGTTGGTGTTACTGCAACAGTAGGAGAGCTAGAAGACGTTCTACATGTATAGCTTCTTAAAATTAGCAATAATCGCTGCTGTGCAGTCAGTAAATGCTGGTGCTGACCCAGCAGTTGACACTGAAGATACAGGGTCACAAAGAGATTAGTATTCCCTGTTACTACAGCCAAGTTTTCTGTCAGGACTGCACAGAAGGGACAGAAGAGAGTACAATCTAAGCAGTCTTTATTAAAGGACTTAGGTAAAGTGGATGTTTGTATACAGTCCCTGTTCAAAACCAGCAAAAGCAAACAAAGCAGAAGGGGCATACCAAGAGGCATAGTTGATAAACAAAGAAGAATCCAGAACCAAACAGAGACTCAATACTGGATAAAGCCAGAGATGTAGACACAAAACAAAAAGGGTCAAACATGGTAAACAATACAAGACTGAAATGCTGAGTAGTGCTGAGAGGTGTGTGTAATCAATATTACAGCGATTGAGACTGGTGTTGAGTCACATGATCCCAAGACCTGTGTGGAGTCCAGTGATTGTGACCCTGAACACAGGTAGTGTCCGAAGCATTTCTGGGTAGTGTAGTCTTGTATGAGAATGGGGAATTTGACAGGTCTATATCCCACCCCTGACCCACATCCACGTGGAATTTACCTAGTGCTGTTAAAATTATTGTGTTAACACTTGGGCTTAAGCTGGACACTTTATTGTGTCACTTTATTGGCAATTTAGCCAATTTCTTATATTTACACACACACACACACACACACACACACACACACACACACACACACACACACACACACATATATATATATGTATATATATATATATATATATATATATATATATATATATGTATATATATATGTATTCACCCCTTTGCTATGAAGCCCCTAAATAGTGGTGCAACCATTTACATTCAGAAGTCCACCTGTGTGCAGTGTCACATGATCTGTCAATACATACACACCATTTCTGAAAGGCCCCAGAGGCTGCAACACCATTAAGCTAGAGGTACCACTATCCAAACAACACCATGAAGACCAAGGAGATCGCCAAAAAATAGTCATGGACAAAGGTGTGGAGAAGAAGTCAGGGTTATAAAATATCCAAATCTCTGATGATCCCCTGGAGCACCATCATATCCATTAACATCACACGGAAAGAACATGGTACCATAACAAGCCTGCCAAGAGAGGGCTTCCTGCCAAAACTCTCATTAATCAGAGAGGCAGTACAGAGACCAAATGTAACCTTGAAGGTGCTGCAGAGTTGCTGCTGGAGGATCTGTCCACAATAGGCCATACACTCCATAGAGCTGGGCTTTATGGAAGAGTGGCCAGAAAAAGCTTTTACTGTTTGCCTAAAGGCATGTGGGAGACTCCCCAAATGTATGGAGGAACGTGCTCTGGTCAGAGACTTTTACAATTGAACACCAAGGTAAACACTATGTCTGGGACAAAACAAACACATATCACCCCAAGAACACCATCCATGTTTTTCAGCAGTAGGGATTGGGAAACTGCTCCCAGTCAAGGGGAAAATGGATGGTGCTGAATACAAGGATATTCTTGAGCAAACCCTGTTTCAGTCTTCAGCGATTTGAGCCTGGCACAGAGGTTCACATTCCAACAGGACGATGACCCAAAGCATACAACCAAAGCAACACTCACTTAGTCTAAGCCTAGACGTTAATCCAGTTGAGAATCTATGGTCAGACTTGAACACTTAACAAGGAGAAACCATCTAACTTGAAGGAGCTGGAGCGGTTTTGGCTGTAATTGCTGCAAAAGGGGGCTCGACAAAGTACTGACCTTTTTTTATTCAGGTCAAACTACATTCACAAATCATTTATATATACTTACAGTGTATCCGGAAAGTATCCTTTGTGCACATTTTGTTATGTCTTATTCCGAAACGGATTCAATTATTTTTCTCACTCAAAATTCTACACACAATACCCCACGATGACAAAATAAAAAAGTTCCAAATCTTCACAAAATTATTAAAAATAAAACACGTTTTTTTTTTTTTGTCATGACAGAATTGAGCTCAGGTGTATCTTCTTTCCACTGACCATCCTTCACATGTTTCTACAGCATAAGTGGACAGCTGTGGTAAATTCAGTTGATTGGACATGATTTGGAAAGGCACACACCTGTTTACATAAGGTCCCATAGTAGACATCATCCATACGTTTGGAAGAGAAGATGAAAGCTCTCTGAAACCTTCTGAGGCTGAGGCTCCACTGAGTCACTCTCTCACACAATATTGGCTTTTGAAAAAAAAAAAAAGTCTAGATAATGAAAATGCAATAGGGTACCAGGGTAAAAGCAGCTGCAAGCGATGCCTGTTGACCTTAGCATTAATATGCATGTTTAAACCAAACACACTCAAATTTGTATGAAGTGAAATAAAATGCAGCCACATGCAACAATCCGAGCTATGAATACAATAATGAAACAGAGGTGATCAGTTGTAGAAAGACTGACCATACAATATATGAAATTGGATCACAATAAAAACATTCATACAAACTCTCTGAACTAAAGAGCTGACACTTTTACAGGCAGTTATAATTTTCTCCAGGCTTCATATCTCAGAATCAGAGTAATCTGCAGACATGATATGATATGTATAACAAGCTACAAGACGTAGTGTAGTGATGAAATACCAGTGAGAAATCCAGCTCAGAGAGTAGCTAAAATTCAAGTTAACATTTTATATTAAGTGAACATGAACTGACAGTAATTAAGGCATTAATTCATCAAGTAATATTGGATCATTAAGTAGGAACAAATAAATGTCATGTATTAATAGGCATTATTATTCATTATGATAACAGGATGGAGCTAAGAACAACATACAAGTGACTGGAAAAGTCTTATATTATATTATATTATATTATATTAACATGTTGAAGAAAAAGCTTTATTACCTTCATCTTCATACATTTGTAAATGCTTTACTTAATGTTGGGCAAATTAACCTTAAAAAAATAAATGACATTTATTTGTTTCTGCCTAATGCTTCATTATTTCCTGTTGAGTTACTTCATTTTAAATACCTGTGTTCACATCATAGTATAGCAAAGGTATACTTCAAATTCACTTGTTTCAATTGAATTAAACTTACAATGTGGAAAGATCTCATAAATGCGGATTTACTGCCTCATCCACGTACACGCCAACCTCCAAGCAGACTCTAACTGATCAGGGGTGGAGATAATGTCACTGACCCAGATATTGGGTTGCAGAGGAAATTGAGTAGGAAAACAATCACACTATTGTTCTTAAGTTGTATTTTTTTTATCTATGGCTTCTTTATTGTTTCACCTGATTTTTGGAGCTGCTACCCCTCCACAGTTTTTGATATATTGACACCATTTCAACTCACAACTGACCTCACCTGGAATAGTTTGCTCCCATAAGAATGTATTGACATTTGCCAGGAAACATGTAACCCCAAAATTAAAACAGCTCTACAGGTCATATCTTTAGAGCTTCAGCCACAATCAAACTTAGCACAATCATAGAAGCAATAGTGTAGTTTTACTATGATATATGCAGGCATGTCCTACAAAGGGCCAGGGTAGCTGCAGGTTTTCACCAGAGGTGATGCACACTGGATTCAAATTGTTCATACCCACAGACACACCAGGTCTTTGCAGATTAGATTGGGCACCCCTGGCTAAATGTCATTTGCATTCTACCATTTAGACAAGTGTTTTCAGCTCCAAAATATAGGCAAAAGTAATTATAACCACCCAATAACACCTAAACAACCAACTCATTAGCATAGTAAGCACCATTGAAACTACCTTTCAATTCCTTAAAAACCTACACCCACACTACAACAGCACCTTAGCAACCACAAGCCATACCCATATGTAAACATGCTTGCACACAAAGAATTTAACCTATTCACACACATACACATATACACATTAGGGGTAGTGAGCACAGATGCTCGGAGTGATAAGCAGCCCTATCCATGAGGCCCAGGATCAGCTAGAGTTATGCCTTGCTGAAGGTGGCACCAGTCACATTCTGCCAGTCTTAGGGAATCAAAACTGACAACCTCTCCAGCCAAGGTTGTTTCATTCACAGGCCATGTCTGCCCCAAAAGCTTGTTCCCTGACCCGGAATCGAACCCAGCAGTGAGAGGGCTGAATACTAACCACTGACTATTGATTAAATATGCAATTATGGATTTATTATTTACAGAATAGTTGACAATGAAATGACTGTTGACCTCTTAAATGGATTTTGAGTTTCTGCCAGACAGAACATATCCATATATATATATATATATATATATATATATATATATATAAAGTTGAGTATATATATATATATATATATATATATATATATCAGAATGGATACTTCGATACCCAATGCTCAACATAAATGCTGTAGAAAGTGACGGGTCTTCAGTCAGTTGAAGACTGCAAGTGACTCAGCTGTTCGGACCCACAGGGGACATTCATTCAACTACTATTGTGTCAGGACAGAAAAAGAGTCTGAATGCTTGCCTCTCCAGTCATTCAGGAGGGTGGAGCTGAAATGCATGTACTCTCAAAGGGCCTCTGGTACAGACTGAGTTTGGGCCTGTAGTATTAACTGCTTAAAAATTAAATATATTTTTAAATGTAAATGCACACTACTCAGACTGGAACAAATTAAAAACACAAATGTAATACATGAAGATGGTACTTGAATAAAAGTAAAATAATATCAGCCATGTTCTGTGGTGATTCTACACATTCTATGCAGTGTACATCATTAAACAGGTATACTGCATGCCTGTAATATTCTCCATATGAGCAGAGTCATTCTACATGGGCTGCAGGACTAGAGGATTGTATTCTGATAACAATTTGTTGTAGTAATTGTGGAGGAGCTTTTGTAGCTGGAAACTAATATCTCAATGTTGTGTAAAAATTGGCTCATTGTTGATTATATTATGAGATTGTGGGTAGCATCCTTTGCATCCATGCTAATTAAAATCTCATAGAAGAGTTCAATGCACCAAGCAGTTAGAATAGTCTGCAGGCTCTGTGAAGCCACATGACTTCATGCATTTTAGTACTACATACCACTCTTTTAGTAGAAATGGCTCATGTATGAATCAACTGAACTCTACTTACACTCACAGGTTTTGACCCGATCATACTGTTTAATTTGGAAACCCACAATGAATCCACTCACATACCCTAACTGAGCTTTATTATCATCACAGAGACAGTTTCGCATCAATGCGAGGATAGACTGCTATTTTACTGTAACACTGTTTACTACTAGTATATTTCTACAGAAGAGCCGCTCATCCACCATTCCATCGTAACATTAGCCCACTAAGGCCATTAGAATTCCTCCCACTTCTGCAGCTACTTGCTGGAACACTTTGAACAAGCTTATGAAGAGAGGGAGAAGATCCACTTTGACCTTTTCACCAACCCAACCCATCACTTTCAACATCCTCGCTTTAATTCAGAGGCATGTTCACCAACTCATCAAACTCTGAATGTGAATATTGAGGAGAGAGAGAGAGAGAGAGAGAGAGAGAGATTTACATAGGACAATTACCTGGTTCAGTTCTCTCTCTCATTCTTCCCTGTCTCTCAGATTCTTTTTATATTGGAAAGAAAAAAACAAACACACACCATTCCCAAAGAGACAAAAATACTTGCATGAGCACTCTAGCCAGGGAAATAGTACTGTGTACTGTGTCTTGCATTCCCAAGAAAGATTTTCACATGCGCCAGCTGGATGATTTTTCAGCAGTTCACTGTTGCAGTATGCAGATAAATTTTGTACATATTTTTTAAAAACAAAAGCAGATTATTGCTTTTTAGCTGCCACCAGTAGTTAAAGGTACATATATAATCTGTGTGCTGTGATATTTCAGTTTACATCTCTAAATACTGCCTATGAGACAGGTATAGCAAATCAAGGATCGGTTTTATTCAGAGTTTTATCTGACAAAAATAGCACTCTAGAATTTCTTGAAGTCCTACATGTATCATTTACATGCAGTATGAACAGTAATGTAACCAGCATTCAGCAAATATTCTACTCCATTTACTCCATTTTGGAGCACTTCCATTAAACCTCAGCATAAACATTCTGGCATAGCGAAAAATGTATAAAAATGATAAAATATAAAAAATGGCAAATGTAGATTGGAACAGCAGTGAGATTGAAGAAAATATATTATACAATATGAAATATGCTGTTTTGTACCGACCCCATTTTATAGAGGCATGACATGAGAAAAATACAGTCTTAAGCCTTTCATTGTCTCAAATCAATAATCCCATTGTGCACTAAAAATAAACCTTTAATTATGTGAAATTTGACCTGGCTTTTCATATGGTAAGACAAATGTTGGACATATTTTGTGATGAATGATGTAGAACATGGAAGATTCCATTTGAGAGCAGATTTGCATAATTTAACATCAATTAATGATGAATCTCCTTGGATACGCAGTTCTGGAGAATTCCAGGCTGAAACTTTGTCTAGTCAGAGTCTGCAATTAAACACACTGCAAATGTTCGTGTTTGCACAAGCTCAACAGATGAGGAATATGAAGAAGAAACAGGCTCACTGCTGCAGCACAGTGAACACTGCTGTGAGCTTTAAAGCACATCTGATCTGGCTAAAAATCCTTGAACTTCCTCAGTGTTGGGTTCTTTCCCACACGTTCAGCCATGATCAGTTCAACATATGCACTTAATACATAATACTTTATATATCCTCAACTGTAATCAGCCTTAATAAGACCCCACCTACTTTTGTAATCTGTGCATATGCACTTCACCACACATACTGTAAATGCATAATTTAGTCTAGTGCATAATATATCAACTGCATATCTTAGACCACTGTGCTCCATAAAGTGCTTTGATTGTTTTGGTCTAAGTAAGACAAAGGATCGTTCATTTCTTAGTCTGAGATTACATACCTATACATTTTAACGTAATATTGCAAATGTATATATTACTCCAATGCACTTCTCATATCTACAACACATTGCATTATGGATTCCCTTTGTGCCATGAAACATGCTAAGTATCTGAAAATCAGCAAGAATATTATGTGAGCAGGCCTGGGCTTCTGGTGCTATAGCTCCAAATAGTTTTTAGCAAGCCCTGAATCTTATAATATCACCCCCTCCCATTTGAATGATGTGAATGTAATTTGAAAGCAACTGGGGGACTGTTTGGATGACTGAAATTGGTGAAATATCATTGAAAATTTGAAACGGCCTTCAGAGAAGTTCATGCATTCTGCTTGATCCACAAAGTGTTCAGAAGCATGCACTGCATCTGATGACACTGATAGAGATGCCCTTCTCTCTATTACCATCAGTGTATTTTGAAGCTGTTATTTGAAGCTGAAAATACAGTAACAAATAATATTGCTTTAAATGCACATGCATTAAATAAATGTACGCTGCATTATCACTGATAGTACCTCTGTACATAATGCCCATTGTACATATTTCATGATATATGTAAAGATGATATAAGTAAGGGTATTTACAGTTAATCCAGAAAGTATTCACATTTTTGCACATTTTATCTTACAGCCTTATTCCAAATTAGACTCAATTCCTTTTTCCCCTCAATATTCTACACATGATACCCCACAAAGACAAATGGAGACAGGTTTGTTTGCAATATATGTAAATTTATGAAAAATAAAAACACAAAAAGATAAAGTACAAAGTTATTCACATCCTTTGCCGTGACAGTCAGCTCAGGTGCATCTTGTTCCCACTGATCATGCTTCAAATATTTCTACAGCTTGACTACACCTGTACACCTGTGGTAAATTCAGTTGATTGCACATGATTTGGAACAGCACACACCCGTTTATAAGGTCCCACGGTAGATAGTGCATGCCTGAGCACAAATCAATCCATGAATTAGGAATTGCCTGTAGACCTTCAAGACAGGATTGTATTGAGACACAGATCTGGGGTGGAATGAAGCAGTACCCTGTTATGCTTGAAAGTCCCATTGGAGAAATAGAAAGTGGCCTCCACATCCATTAATGGAAGGTAATTCTTGTAACTACCAGACTTATAGAGTTGGATGACAGACAAATTGATAATAGGAACCCAGTATCACTAAGGACAGACCTCCAACGTTGCTCTGTGGAGAGAGGAGAACCTTCCAGAAGAACAATCATTTCTGCAGCACTCCACCAATCAGGCCTGTATGGTAGAGCAACAGATGGCTACCCTCAGGTAAAGGCACTTATTGAATCTAAAGGGATTCTCAGTCCATTAGAAACAAAAGATTGAAATTTTGACACACACACAAGCATCATCACATTCGAGAAACCCAGCATTGCCCATCACTCAGCCAATACCATTCTACAGTGAAGCATGTATGATTGCAGTATCATGCTATAGGGATGTTTTTCTGCAGCAGGACCTGGGAGACTATCCAAGGTCAAAGGAAAGAGGACTGCAGTAATGTTCAGAAACATCCTTGATGATAACCTGTCTATATACCCTGGACCTAGGACTGGACGTATGTTTGCATTCAGCAGGACAACGAATTTGGCTAATATGCACAAGATAACAAAGGAGTGGGTTTCAGGACTCATGTTAGGTTTGTGGATCAGGCCATTAGCAGGCCCAGCCAGAGCCCAGACTTGAACCCGATTGAACATCTTTGGAAATATCAAAAAAATGTCTGTGCACTGATGTTCCACATTCAGTCTGATGGCACTTGAAAGCTAAAAAAAAATGGTAAAAACTTCGCAAAGTGCCAAGCTTGTAGCATCATACTCAGAATAGTTGAGGCTGTAATTGCAAAGGTGCTTCAAAAAGTATTGAGCAAAGGCTGTGAAAACATATGTACATGTTATATATTTCTTCATCATCAACAACTTCTTCTTTTTCACTTAGTCCAATTTGCAGTGGGAATTGGGCAAGCCCAGGCATTCACTTCCACAAGCTCCTCCTGGGGCATCCCTAGCATTCCCCAGGCCTGCTGGGAGCAATAATCCCTCTAGAGACATCTTCCTCGGGGTCTTGTCCCAGTTAGTCATGCTTAGTAAACCAGTAGGAGGCAGCCAGGAGGTATCTTAACGGAACCATCTCAGCTGACTCTTCTCAACATGAAGAAGCAGCAAGTCCATTCGAAGATCTCCTGTTTATCAGAGCTCCTCGTTCTATTGTGAATGGCAGAACCATCGGGACACTATTTTGTAATTTTGTGTATTATGTATACATGCATTGTCAAAACTAGTTGCACAAAGAAAGAAAGTGCCAGATTTCAGTATTGTTCAGAAGAAGGACATTTTGGTATGGGTAGAGTGTTGATAGCATATCCAGTAGCATCCCAAACATTTTTAATCTGAAAGCAAAACGGGGGACTGTTTGGTTGACTGAAAATTGGTAGAAATATCATTGAAATGTTCATTTCTGAGAGGTCCTGTGATCTCGACTGAACGCTTCACAGTTCAGAAGCAGCACTATGACCTGGAGCGACACTGACAGAGATGCCCTTCTCTCTATTACCATCAGTGTATTTGAAGCTGTTATTTGAAGCGGAAAGTACAGTAACCATAATATTGCTTTAAATGCACATGCATTAAATAAATGGCACGCTGCCGCATTACTGAATTCCTTTTCCAATAATACCTGGTCAGCGACATTTTATATGGTTGATTTCAAATCCAATAACATCCTAAACATTTTTCAATCAGGGATGGATTCCAGCTGACGTGACTGGCCTGTATAGCAACTCAGCGTAAGCTCTTAAACACCAGCAGTAACTCTGGATGACTGTTCCTACGCCAGAATAGCACAGAAGTTCAGAAGAAAAGGTAGTGTTTTGGTTGCAGGACCTCATTAATGTAACATAGTCTGCCAAAGTGTCTGTACTGAAGAGCAAAGGTGATCTAGCATCATATGAAATTGCACCCCACACCATGACACTGTACCTTCTGGACATGTGGTGTGTCCAACAAACTGTTGATCTCGGTGCTGAATACAGTGTTTCCACACACAGAGATCTATTGGTCATTCCACCCAAGCACATGCACACTATTTCAGTCATGCATTGCAATTGCTAATTCCTTCTGTGCGCTTTTTTACAATGAATGCAGCTTGCGTACACCTTTCTCCCATTCGTTTCTCTGCACCCTGCCTCACCTATTGCCCGTCAACCTAATTCTCTCTCTCTCTCTCTCTCTCTCTCTCTCTCTCTCTCTCTCTCTCTCTCTCTTTGATCAGTGCTGATCTCCAGAAACCCCCTGTAAGCCACAAAGCCAGAGTGTCTCATGGTTGTCTGCAGGATCACTCCACCATGTACAGGCAGGCTGTGATGGTGAAGGTGTGCAGGTGTGCCGCTGCCACACAGGCTTATGGGTCATGTCACAGGCAGAGGATCAGGTGTCAGGAGTGAGTGTTCTGCTGACAGCTTGGTCACAGCAGTACGCAATGTATAAGTTATAGAGAACCTGAAGACACACACACAGTTTAGGAGTAACAGATAGGTCCAAAGGACATGTCAATGTATGCTGCTGAAGGTGCCTCAGGAGATCTAATCCTGTCACGCTTTAACCATCTGTCATTCACACATTTCTCCCTGCTGCTCAGAAAGAAAGCCTTTTATATTTACTAGAACTTGCTGATATGGAATTTCTGGGTCTATAACCCCTTCATAGCAATGGCCATAACTGAATCCGATGAATGATATATTTGGGCAAATAAAAACCCTAAATATGAATAATTAGCTTATAATTAATATAATGAGCTTATAATTAATCAGCTTATATTACAAATACTGTAAATACTTTTAGGCTGATGCTGTGACAAATTCACATGAGCAAGCAACACTAGAATTTGTCATATAAATAAGATTTAAAGCCATTGTCATCTCATTGTCATGATTCTCTTTTAACTATCTATAGTTTTGTGATTAATTTACTTTCAGATAAAAATATGTTGGTTATTTCTATTTTTTATTTATTGATAAATCAGTATTATCCCTTCTCAGGACTTTTATTCTGAAATTTGAACACTGTGTGAACAAAACAGCCCCTTCACATTTTCATTTATAACCCAGTAACTGGGTCAGTCATAGCATTAGCCCTAGCCAGGAGGCATAATGTTACTGAGTTGTTATTTTATAAGGTGAAATTTCAGCTTCATGCAGAGGAATAAGCACATGGAAAAACTGTCATTGTGTGATGAATTGTCAGCAAGTAATCTAGCTCAGAAATGAGCTAAGATTCACTCATTTCCAATTGCATTAAATCCCAGTTTAAATGCCAAAGGAGCTTCCAGTGCATGTTTATTGCTCTGTCCACAGGAACATGCTCAATGTGCATGCAGTCAGATGCTAATGATGCTAATGATATTGGGTGACAATTGTTTTTTTTTCCTCACACAGTGTCCAAATTTCAGAACAAAAGCCTTGAAAAATAATAAGCCACAATAATAAAGGATATTCATGTTTTTTATTTTATTTCATCTGGATCACTGTCAAATACTTTGAAGAACTAATTTTAAATATCCTTGTGAATCTAATCATTACCAATAACGCTGAACAATCAATCCAATAGGATTTCTAAGATGGAAAATGTTTTTTATTAATTTTATTCAGAAAAATAAATGTAAATGTAAAATTTTCATCACAAAATACGGTCAAATTCATACACATATTTAAAAATTTTGAGGAGTCATATTTAAGGATTCCCTGAAAATAACAATATCTGGAATGTGTGTCTGTCTAGTATAAATACTTATAAACCTATAAATATTTTTGGCAAATAAAAGTAAGTCAAATTGTGAAAACATCCCACAAAATTGGCCTATGGTTCTAGACATTAAATCATGCAAAGAATGATATAATAATAACAAAAATCCCATCCAATCCATGATCTGATCTTGTCTGGACAGTTAGCAGCATTTTTGTGTCAATTATTCTATGGTCTTACATGCCCTTGCCCTTAAAAGAATGGCTAAACTGCATTAATATCAAAATATATATTGAAAGCTTGTTCTGTTGCATATCTCTATTATTACATATTTTTATATATTTTAAACCAGTAATCAGGGGCTTTAATATTTTTTCCCTCAGGCAATAGGACATGGAATGGGTACTGCCGACACCTGGAAGTTATGGGAGCCTCCCACTCCCTGATATCCACATCAGGATATTGTATACCAGGTTCAGCCTTGCACATACTGTTTGTGTGTGTGTGTGTGTGTGGGGGGGTGGCATTCTGATTAATATAAGTATATATTTAAATGCCACATTTTCTGTATAGAATATTTCAGTTCAATATTCATGAATGTAGGAAATGATGTAGCTGTCCTTACCATTTGGTGGTAAACAGCATTCAAAACAATGTCTAGTTGTCATGTATCTTTCCTGTCCACCTCCTGTCTGGTCTTTGTTGTTTATTTCCCACATGCTTCTAAGCACGTGTCTCGTTTTGGTCTTGTTTCCGCCCATTCCCAGCTGTGTCTGATTTGCCCCTTTGTATGTCCCAGCTGTGTTGAATGTTCCTCTTAGGTATATGATCCCTTGTGTCAGCCAGTCATGCTGAGTGTACTGGTTATGTTATCTGGTTGTATTGTTATCATCTTACCTGTTTGTCTAGCTTCATGTATCCTTGTTATTTGGTCTGTCAGTCATTAAACCCCTGTGTGTACTTCCGCTTCACTCATCCATTGTCTGTTCAGTTGATCATCTCTGACACTAGTACCTGTAGCCGCTTCTCTTATTTGTGAATAGGTTACTTGTGTGACTTTTAGGTCGGTTTATTGAATAGATGTTGAAATTTAAATCAGGACCATGTTGTTACTGTTCCCTTGGGCCATGGACAAACTTGCTTTCAGAAATTAAAGGCAGGTGGGGTGTTGGTGTCATCTGCCTGAAATTAGTTTTTGCAGGGTGGGATGTCTGGTTCTGAATACAGTATGGCATTGCATGGGCATCTGAATTCAGAACCATTCTCACCCTTTCTGAAGTTCCTGTGGCTGTAGTCCATTGCAAACAGAACCCAGGACAGTAGAAGGGTCCTTTCTCTGAGCTTCTGCACAGGGTTACCGACTTCTTAACCAACAAACATATGACATTCATCGCCATTACAGCTGAACACACATGAGTTTAGTGACATGCCATGCTGCTGAATTAGGGACTGCTGTACTAAGACACTCATGAGGACACAAACAAATCCCCTATCAAACAGTTTTTCTCCAGTTACTCTTTCTGGAGACAGTGATAAAATTAACTGAAAAAAAGCCCCAGTATTAACAGCAAGCATGTGACTATAATGCCTGATAACTAACTTATTACTTAGTGCTAATTGCTGGCTTGTGTTTGCGTACTCAACATCCATATGGGTACTTAAGTATGGTACGGTTTTATAAGTAAATATAATTAAAATATTATTAGAATATTTACTTTTGAGTTTGAGTAAATTACTATTCAAATAGTATAAATACTCTGTCTGTTCAGCACAGGCAACCACAACAAAAGTCAGTTCAAGGACTCGGGAGAGCTTTACAAGAAGTGTACTGAGGCTGGTGTCAGTGTATCAAGAGCAACCACACACAGACATCTCTAAGAAAGGGACAAGAACTACAGCATTCCTAATATCAAGCCCTTCTCGAAGCAGAGACAACGTCAGAAGCTTCTTACCTGGGCTAAGGAGAGACAGAACTGGAGAGTTGCTCAAAGTCCTCTTTTCAGATGAAAGTAAATTCTGCATTTCATTTGGAAATCAAGAATCCTTGAGTTTCAACTCCTACAGTCTGGAGGAAGAGCGGAGAGTCCAAGGTGTCTGTAGTTCAGTATATGCAGTCCGTTTAGAAGGCCATGTCATCTGCTGGTGTTGGTTCATTGTGTTTTATCGAATCCAGAGTCAAAGCAATTTGCCTTTTCAAAATAAATTAGGAACAAAATGTACTTCATCGATATCAGAAAGGAAGAGAACAGCAGCCCTAATCACAAAGCAGTCATTGAATCAGAACCTGATTCAACAGAACAAAACAAACAGAACAAAACAAATGAGATAAAAACACAGAAAGCATAAGTATGGACACTTAAAGCTTTCAAGGACTGGCTGGGTCAAAATGAGATACAATCAGACGAGGAGAACGTCACTGAGGATGAAGCTTTCAAGTCCCCAGACGATGTCTTCAAATCAATTCTTAAACATTTCTGGCAAGGACAGCAGCAGGCCTACTTATCAGCCTCTCATCTCTGATGCTGACCTGAAGCTGCGTAACAACTCTGACTGCTCTCTGGCGGAACACAGCAGGGATGTGGGGAACAGACACTTGAAGAGAGAGTCTTTAGAGAATTCTGCAAAGCCCCTCTCCATGCACCACCACTCAGCAGCCCTGCCTTATTACCTTTACCTATTTTGCATTAATACTCATTTGCTCTGCTACAACTGGTTTCTGTGTAGAACCTACCAGTTAAACCTCATTGCGGAGACAAAGTCATACCTATATTAGCCTGTTTGTTTGGTCTCATGGTGTCCTTGGCTTTGACTTTCTGATATAGTGATCCATCAGTCTCAGTCAAAGACAAGAAAAACAAACTGAATATATTAGGATAAGAAAAGGTGAAATAGAGGAATCAATATGTTCAAGGAAGCATGAAGACAGTCTTATCTTCTAATCTTGCTCCACACATACTTAAAAATGATTCTCCTGTGTGTGAGTGGTGTGATGATGCTCATTTTACCTTTATAAACACTAATTAGATGGCATTAGTTTTAAATGAC